>OY744519.1:56442479-56684979 GCA_963556195.1 Sepiola atlantica
TATGACACCGCCAGTCTTCTTCAGGGAAGCGGCAACTTCGTCAACGCTGGCATCCCAATAGCACGGCCAAAGTTGGCGACGCAACAATCAACCAACACAAGAGGTATTAGCACCGGACACGAGTGGAAGCGACCGAGCGTGAGGGCTACATTATTGGTTGCAGCAAAGAATTGTGGTACAATTTATTGGTTTTGTGTACCAGAATAGTGGTACGTTACATTAATGGTGCCCTGGCAGAGGATCGAGATTACACAGGTGCTAAAAAAATAAACACATAAAAACGAATACAGTATTTTTTGACAGCATCATTTCATAAATGTTGAATTTCTTTTAGCAAATAATACGCTGACAAAACAGTATATTCTTTTTCATTAGTAGCACGGAAGAAGAAAATAATAACACATTAGTGAAGAGTCATCATGTTTATTTGTTTCAACCAGACTTGATTACGACGTGTGTACTGCAGGGCTTTACGGAGCCCTCCAAAAAGGAGCGCGCTCCAGGAGCACGCTCCTTTTTGCTGGAGCGAAGGAGAGGAGGGCTCATTTTATATTCAGCGGGAGTTGAGCGGGAGCAACTCCATTTGGGACTAAAGAGCGGTGGTTTTATCGCTCCGCGCTCCTCGCTCCAAAATATTTTGATTTTTTTTTTAAACATTAGTTTTTTATTCAGCAATATAAAGGGAAAGTAAAGAAAGTCTCAGAGTTTACTCTGAATTATTTTTTAAACTTATATCTCTGGTAGAGAGAGGGAGGAGGCTCAGGCGTAAGACGATTTAATTGTAATGTTTTTAACAATCTTTTTTTTTATTGTTTTATTCGTCCCCCCCCCCCAACCCCGTCGACTTGCTATCAAGCGATGAGACAGATCAAAGGCGTCATTGACTTGAGCGTTCTATTTCTTTGGAAAGATTAAACATTTGAGTTAGGGGTACGAACGATTTTGACACCATCTGAGTGCAGGTCGGGAGGGGGCGAGAGAGAATGTTTACTAGCTGACCTGAGATAATTACTAAGGCCCCTTTACAAAGTACACTGCTATCTTTCTGTTAAATAAAAACTCCGAAAATTAGCACTCTAGATAGGGGAGGTAAGTTGCCCAATCAAGGTTTCAGAGTACAGTCTATCCTACTATTTAATTCATATAACTTGGGGGGGTATATGTGGATTCATACCGTTCCTAAGTGTATTAGTGAAAGTTATGTTGTTTTTCTTCTCTTAGACTAGATAGTCTGCTTGACTGGATAGAAGTATGTATGTATAATACACAATTTAGGAAAACTCGTCAAAGGAAAACTCGGCAATTTTGGCAAAGTAGGAAAATTCGGCAACTATCGAATAAATATCGATTGAAAATAGATTTTAGAACCGTTTTTACAGGAGATATACTTGTAAATACGGGGCTACCTCCTCCCCAGTGAAGAATATTTTTTATATTATTTTTTTGGTACTTGTGCAGTTTACGAACCGGGCTATTTTTTAGATAAGATTTTCAAGTTAAATAAAATTTTTACGATATATTTTGTTTATTAAATTGTTAGGTGAAAGTACAGAATAGTTAACAAAGCCCCCCTCACTCCATGTTAAGAATGGCTTTCTAAATAATGTTATTTCAATCCGGTTCGTAATTACGTTACGAAATTAAAGGTTTGGACCGGGTTATTTTTTACATAAAATTGTTACGTGAAAGTACAAAATAGTTAACAAAGCACCACCCCCCATTCTCCCCATGTAAAAAATCGTTATCTAAATAATGTTATTATTTCAAGTCGGTTCGTAATCAAGTTACGAGATTAAATCCATCATAATTCATTTAGATTTCTTCGTAAACAAGTCAGCCATTTTAATTGACAAAACATCAATTACTTCGTGTGTGTGCAAAACTTGAAAGGAATTTATAAACTATCGAGTAGAAAGTCATTTAAACTGGCTTTAAATTCTTAGAAAATTTCCATGTATTTAAAAAAGCAAAATTGTTTTCTTGTTCTCAGGAAACGAAAATTTACGTATAATCCTATACTTCGTCCGACATGTTCTCTTATAACTCTCAAAATATTAGCGAGATTTTGTCAAATATTATCTTACGGTCTTACACTTAAAGTGACATCTCAACCCATATTGACGAGATCCTTTGACGCCCACCCCTATCCTTCGACCACTCATTGGCAGAATAGAACGTTTATGAAAGAAGGTATATTTTTATTATGGAGCGCTTAAAAATAGTCGCTCCTTTTTTATAGGAGTTGGAGCAGGAGCGGCTTCTTTTTGAAAATGGGGAGCGTGAGAGGAGCCAGCTCCAATTTTGGGCGTTGGAGCAGGAGCAGGAGCGGGAGCAGCTCCAAAAGTAGTGGAGCGCGTAAAGCCCTGGTGTACTGTATTACACTGTCGTGAAGACGGCGACCCGCTGAACATCGCTAAAGAAACAGTATATGATGAAATGAATATCAGTAAAAGATTTTTTAATGCTGTCTTAAAATATGCGATGCCTTTTTTATGATGAAGTAATCTGTTATGGAATAATAGACTACGGAATAACTAAGTGTGAATAATAACCCAGATCACTCATGTAATGCATTAATCTGTCATAATGAAGGCGATCCGCTGAATATCGCTTAAAACAGTATATTATGAAATATCTAATGAATATCAGTATTGTAAAAGATGTTTGGAATAACAGAATAACGGAATGACTGGTAATCAAGAATAGCTAAAAGAACTCGAACATTTGTACAGAACTAATAGTTTTATTTAATTAGAAAGTAAAATATCTGAATTGTAGGCAGTAAATAACGTTGCAATATAAATCTAAAATAATAATAATAATAATAATAATAATAATAATAATAATAATAATAATAATAATAATAATAATAATACAAAAAGACCCCAAAAAACTACTGTTTATAATAGCCATGATGCCACTCAACTACATACTCAGAAAGTGTGATGCCGGATACAGGTTTACGGATACAGAACAAAGAATAAACCACCTGATGTACATGGATGACCTGAAACTGTTTGCAAAAAAACAAAAAAGAACTGGAAAAGCTGATAAATACAACAAAAATGAACTTGCCAGAGAATTGAAAGGAATATGGAACATGAAGAAAGTCAGTATAACACCAATAATCATAGGAGCACTAGGAACAGTCCCCAAAAACATGGAGAAAAGACTAGGAGAAATAGGAATCAAAGGGATAACTGAGACCATACAAAGGACAGTAATGATCAAAACAGCTACAATCCTGAGAAATGTCATCGAATGCGGAAACCAACCCACATAAGCAACGAATGGGAACAAACACATGGAAGCACAAGACAACAGAACCGGGGAAAATACAACCGCACGAGAGAGGCACAAGCATAGGCTGACGCCACGAAAATTATGGACAGAGGGTCGAGGAGGGAAAGTGCAAACCAGACCTCCACTGGAAGAGCGCGGACAGCTCTGGGACCTTGGGGAGGCTTGTTGCCACTCGGGCCCCAGAGGGGACCAATGGCCCTTATCAGCGGGAAATCGGTGGTAGGTGGCTGTTGCGATACCGCAAGATCATCAGCGGTGATGAACGAAAAGAGGTGGAGCATACTGGAAGTCTGAGGAGACTTGTTGTCACTCAGACTCCAGGGAATACCACGGGCAGTGGGCGATCACTGACGATGACCAGTGTGATAACTCCTAGTGAGCAAATAATAATAATAATAATAATAATAATAATAATAATAATAATAATAATAATAATAATAAAGATGTAAGATTCATTTAAGGGAACTTATTGTTTTGTTTAATTACTAGAACTTTCATTGTGTGTGGATAAAGAATAAAAAAGGCATCTGGTATTCTGGTAAACGAAATTACCAAACGTAGCTATAGGTCAAGTGAAAAGTGAATTATCCAACAAAAGCGCGTCTCACGTTGTGGAGACCTTCTGTGGGTTACGGATTGTCCATACCGTTTTAAAACCTGTCTAACTTGTCATAAAGTCGGGCACAAGAGTTCAAATCGCAGAACGAATAGAGGAAATAAAACTTGGATTTAATCCACAAAAACAAACGAACAGAGTGGCAGAATTATAAGAAATTATGTACAGGTAAAAATCCCGAATAAAAATGTAAAATTACAATTGGATTCTGGTTCAGACGTATCGATTATCAACATGTATACATGGAGAAGGTTGGGAAACCCGACCATGTTAAGAACCAACCAAATTGCCAGAACGGTGACTGGTGAAAAAATTAAATTTGAGGGTGGAATTATTACTGACATTACTTTAAACAGAACTACCAAAAGAAACTACCAAAAAAGTAAAAGTATTCATATTAAAAAATACCAATAATTTATTTGGCAACGACTTGATTCAGCGGTTCAACCTATGGAGGTTACCAACCAACACTTTTGGGCAGAAAATAAAAAATCTGACGACCGAGTCAGAAAAACGAAAGAAGGAATTTGTTTCAACCATTAAAACTCGTATGAAATCGACTCAAAATAAATTGTCTGCAAAAATTAAAGCACACAAGGACACAAAATTCACGATGAAAATAGCTAACACCAAACTGAAAGAAATTAAGTCAAATTCTTTGGATAACCAGTTGAAGGTTAAAAAGAGTGAACTCATGGTTCCAGAGCTGGAATCCTTAAAGTTGCAACTCAAAGGTGTCTTAGAAGAGCTAAAGACTATGAAAGATAAGGTGACTTATCTTGAAGTTGAATGTCGAAGCAAAGAAGACATTTTTCCAAGTTTAAAGATGTGCTCCAAAATTAAAAGTCTAGAATTCTAAAAAATGGAGGATATCAAATCTTATTTTGATAGAAGTATACAGTTCTCTCATAAGAGACACCTAAATCAAATTAAGGAACAACTATCGGAAGACACTGACAGCACTCCCCAAGAAGAAGTTATGGTTACCAGATACGACACTTTTGACATACAACTACCCCAAGGCAGCCTCAGAATAGCTCAAGCCAAAAAGGAAACGATATTGTGACTCCTGGGGAGGTAAGGCTTGAGAGGAGGTGTTATAGTACCTTATCTGTATGGACTACTTGAACTCTTCCACTCACCATAAATACTGGGAGCACCTGCTTCTCAGTGTTGGAACCACACCAGCCAAGACAGACGTACAACAACTCTTGTTATCTGTTTATTATACCTTTTTTTAATATCCTTGTTTCTCTAAACTCCTAGTTCGTGTTTTCCTTCCAGGCCCTTTACAGGCCCATAACAGGCACTGAGTTAATGTTATATATAACAAGAAGAATACCTGTCCCAAGACGGGTAAAATTAATTCCCCGAACAGAACAGTTTTGCACCAATTTTATGTCCTTTTACACATATTATAATCATAATATAATGCTAAACCTTATGTCTATAATGCTTATTTCAATTTTGATCAAAATACATTACATGATTCTTATTATAATTAATGTCTCTAATTTAAAGCTCAATCTTAAAGGGTCTTAATAAGAAATTGAAATCAAGTGAATCTTGCTTAATTGGTGTCTAATGACTATGATGTTATGCAAATCTGAAACCACCTTTAAAATACCCAAAAGAAACTGAAATTTGGGGAATATTTATTAATTGATGTCTAATACGTATTGTTAAATTTCGGAAAAATCAGAGTATCTGAATATTAACGAAGAGCTTCCATTTCCTATTTGTCCCATTTGCATTAAACTAAATTGCACTTAATATAGCCCACATTACCCACCCGTATGTCCAGCAGCTGTGTTCCAAAATTCATAATGATCGGTTAATTAGCGTAGAAATGAATGCTATACATAGAAATATATAAACATATACACATATCTAACTTTATACAAATAGAGATAACAATATGGACTGTTTACCATCTGGATTCTATCTATTTTCGCCGCACCTGGATTTTAACTTTGAAATCCCTCATTTTATTTCTCGTGCCCTCTAACGACCTACCTACAAATCACTCTCTCCGCTGGACTTTTTGACACCGGATTGTTTTTGCAATCGGACATTTGCTTGCATTTTGGCAGCGTTTTGCCCTTTTTTTTCTTCCCCACAATCCTTCTTTTACTTTTTCAAATTTTAAATCTTGGCCTTTGCCAACTTATCTATCCCAGCAATTTCTTCTGATGATAAGATTTTGATCTTTGAAAAGCCTGGCTTAAGGAAAAAAAATAACTGAATAAATTGCCCTTTTGCGGAATATACCTTGCATTGAGCAACTGAATTGAAAAAAGATCTGCCTTTCGCTTTTCTAATTCCTTTTCATCCTTCTACCTTTCTATCTGCTCTATCCTGTATATTGAGCTGTGCACTTTTCACAATAGGTTTTACCTGTCCTAAAAGTTCGCTTTTAGTTATCCACTTTATATATATATATATATACATATATATATATATATATATATATATATATATATATATATATATAGATATATATATATATATATATATATATATATAGAGAGAGAGAGAGAGAGAGAGAGAGATAGATAGATAGATAGATAGAGAGAGAGAGAGAGAGAGAGAGAGAGAGAGAAGGCGACATAGACAGACAGAGACAAAGTACAAAATTACTATACTGCTTAATCGATATATAGATGTATAAATATGCATAATCTCACATATGCATAAGCTACTGTGATAGATAATTGAGAATTATTTGTATGTAAAAGTTGGCAGTAATTTAAGATTTGTAATCAAATTTTGGCCATGGATGGAAATTCGATAGTCGTACAACAAGAAGATGGAATCGACACGTGCAATTAACAAGTTTTTATGAACGTTTTTGCAGGAGTATGCAGTTGAATTAATATATAAATATACTAGCGAGTATACCGGTGCCATGGCACAGGCGATCTCAGATATTTGACTCAAAGAAACGAAATCCTTTTGATGCCAATAAGTCTCCTATGTTACTAAAATAGTCTCAGAAACTTTCGTAAAGCTTGACCCAGTCTCAGAGTGAAGTCACTCAGAGCCTTTGTTAAAACTGCGATTCCTCCCTCACTATTTATCTATCTTCACTATTTCAACCCCTCTCAATTACAAGCATTCACTCTTGGATCTCTGGTCACGTAACCCTGCTCAAAGAAGAAGGATATACTTATTTGAAAAGTTAATTTTGGACATGGCATACATACATATTTTTTAATATCTATATCGGGGAAAGTCTTTTTAATTCCTTCTGAGGTACATTTTGTTCCAGGATTCTTATTTATATTTTATTTGACTAATTCTAAATGTATTTATATTTTCACACTTTCGGTAATATAATATAATACATATGTACATGCCACATACATATATAGGGCACTTTAACTTCTTGCCTTTATACTGTATAGTTACATTTCAATGACCATAGGAAAAATCAATCGAAAACCATAATTTTCATATTCACTTCAATTTCCTTTATTTTTATATTTCTGCTGATACGTGTATTTCTTCTTGATTCTTCCGACAAACAAAATCCCTTTATTATTTTTTTTTTCACTTTTTCCATGTTTTTTTAAATTAAAACATTTTTTTACATGCGTTACACAACAAGGGCAAGGGAAAAATATATATTGATTTTTCCGTGGTCATTGGAATGCAACTATATATATATATATATATATATATATATATATATATATATATATATATATATATATATATATTAGTACTTCATGTATCCATTTAACCTGACGATTCCCCCCGGGGATGAAACACGGGAGCCTCTGTGTAGCTTGATTGCCATATATATTTCCATTGCTTCCTATATATATATATATATATATATATATATATATATATATATATATATATATATATATATATATATATATATATCGGCGAAGTTTACCTTTCAGTGCCCAAAATAAAAGTACTCAAAATTGTTTCTCCGCACATGCATCCACTTTTCTACAATGAAAACCATACGCATCATATGAACATTAATTTTATTAATAACTTTCAATCAAATGTAAACTCAGCGGAGAAGATTCGATTACGACTTTTCTGACTTGTGGATAATTCACAGCTCTTAAATAATCGATTCAAACTTCCTAATTATCTAAGCATATTAATTTGTTTTGCATGAACTCTCTAACTATGAACTAACGCTCTTTGTTTACCTATCTATGTAAACTTGCACATTTAACCCTATATAAAATATCTCTTCTGTGAACTTATGGCTTTGAACACATTATTTTGCTTGTGTTTACCATGTGAAAGTTCTCTCGCTCTCTCACACTTGCGTAAACCTTAAACTGTTTTCCTTAAACATGTTTCCCTAAAACCGGCTCTCCCAAAGATCTCCCACAAAAACTAGAACCTTAAAAAGGGTTCTCTCTCTCTCTCTCTCTCTCTCTCTCTCTCTCTCTCTCTCTCTCTCTCTCTCTCTCTCTCTCTCTCTCTGTATATATATATATATATATATATAGAGAGAGAGAGAGAGAGAGAGAGATAGAGAGACAGAGAGAGAGGGAGAGAGAGAATGGAAAGTAACTCCCTATTATTAAGTGCTCGTAATTTATTACTGAAATATAATTTTTACAGGACATGAATATGATAAGAAAGTGTATAGCATGTTTTTTAAATTCAATATGGATGCCAGCAATCGCCAACAGCTTCTAAAGCTGCCTGGAAACCGCATCAACTGATTTCACAAGGAACTCTTTTTTTTTCTTTTTCTTTTTTACTAATGAGTCAACACTTATCAAGACTAAAAACCCACTCGAAGGTTAGGGTCAACAAGATGGATACAATTACAGATAAATGGTGATGAATACTATGAGAGTATTGACAACAGTAGCCGACCCGAAAAACAACATTTTTCCCCCATTGTCAAAAACATCGCTCGTGGAATGTGAGGACTAAAAGAAAAGAAAAATCGCATAATTCACAACTCTTGCTCCCCTCATTCATTTCTTGTAATAATTATATTTCAGTAATAACTAACAAGTATAACTTACAAGTATAGGGAGTTACTTTCCAATCACTGTGTGTGTGTGTGTATATATATATATATATATATATATATATATATATATATATATATATATATATATATATATATATATATATATATATATATATATATATATATAAGACTTTGTTAGAATGATATGTAGAGACCGATGGATAGATGGGGGTTGAAGATAATTTAGAGTTATTCGCTGCAGAAAACTGGCAGAAATTTAAGAATATGTAATCAAATTTGGCCCAAGCAGGAAATTCGATACACTCTCAAGACGCGTGTGATTAAAAACAGTAGAAAATTCAAAGAATTACGTTGGATGAATTTGTCTGTAAGAATATAGTGTTGAATTCAAATATAGAATTTACTTTAAATATCATTTTCTTAATCTTCTCGCAGAAAATCTTTGGGGTGGGTGGGGAATAGTCTAGAGTTTCAGATTTATAAATCAGAAATATGAGATACGATTTTTTTTCTTGCTTTACTTGTATCGTTTAAAAAAATGGTTTCTGCATATTTCTTATTTGCAAGTCTTTTATTTCTGTTCTATTCGTCTTATGCGTGGTGTAATAGTAACCGGTGCAGACTATGGCCTAAGCATGCCAAGTTTGAAGCGAAACGATGTGTCCTTTGTGGGGGCAATGAAGACAACTGGGTTTAAACCATGCCCATCATAGTTTAAACAGAATTAATTATAAGATATCTTATAATTTATAATATTAATTAAAATTAAATAAAAAACGAAATTAAAATATTTTAGAAGATTAAATTTAGTACAATGAGAAAAGAAAGAATGCAGAAAATTTTCAGTTTGGTCAAACAAAATGTAAATCTGCAATTCGAGTTTAGGTAAATAAAGTTATAGAATTAGAGAAATTGTTTTCAAAAGGCTTTTAAGAAAAAGAAAAAAAATTAGAAATGTTTTAAAAATAGATTGACTAAACTTTCGATGAATATTAAAATAGAGAAACATAGCATAGGAAAAAATTACAATGTGATCTCGGGAACAAATTTAATTCGTTCTTTAACTTCGTTCATGAACCAAACTGTTCGTGAGTCGAAACAATTTTTCCCATTAAAATTAATGTGAATCCAATTAATTCGTTCGCCTGTTCCAGAAACTGACTTTGATTAATTCATATTATCAATAATTTCTCGGTGCTTCTGTATTATAGGGGTAGATGAAATTTTCATTTCTAATTTAGAACATTCTGTTAAAAGGGGAGATAATTCAAACTGTCTTTTGTTGTTGTTGTCGTAACCATAACCCATAAGAAAAAAAACCCAGAGAATTAGGATGAAAATGAATTTTAAAAAGGCTACTTATACAGTTTACGGACCGGGCTGAAATAACGTTATAATTTAGAAAGTTATTCTTAACATGGGAAGGTAGGGGTTGATTAACTATTCTGTTTATTAAATTGTTAGGTGAAAGTACAGAATAGTTAATCAACCTCCACCTCACCATGTTAAGAATGGCTTTCTAAATTAAAACGTTATTATTTCAGCCCGGTCCGTAAACTGCATAAGTACCCTTTTAAAAATTTATTTCTTACCAATTCTCTGGATTTTCCTAATTGGTTATGGTTACAACAAAAAATAATTTGAATTATCTCCCTTTTCAACAGACTGTTCTAAAATGAAAATGAAAATTTCATCTGTCCCAATAATACAGAAGCACCAATTTCCCTACTTCTAACATTTGATATATTAGTTACGTTAACATAGCCGCCCATTTAGCCCTTTTTTGGGGGGGGGGGGCGCATCGTTTGCTAATACAGATCGTTCATTTCGCTATGCTGTACTGTTTGACGATACCAGTAACACGCACACGCACGCGATTCTCGTGTTTATCATCGTATCACGAACAACGTAACGGTGAATAATGTTCGCAGTACGCAAATCAGAGCACTTATACATTGTTCGTGGCCCAAAACGAAATGTTTTTTAAAATATGTTCGTGAGCCGATTTGTTCGTGGTTTGGGACGTTTGTGAACCGTGCTGGCAATATATATAAAATAAAGAGCGAGAGGGAATTGGTGAGAGGGAGAACTGATAACAAGGAGAGTAGAAAGTGAACCTTGAGGTTACTTTCGCCAGCCTCGTAACTTCCTTATTTTGTCCTTTAGTCCTCACATTCCATGAGCGATGTTTCTGACAAAAGGGGAAGAATTGCTGTTTTCTGTGTCAAAATCTACCCATCTAATTCTTGTCGGTGGCTAGTTTCTGACCTTGAAGTAGTTTTTTTTCTTTTTTAGCTCCTTACATCAAGTGGCTTCATGCCTTGTCTGTAGTGATTTCCATTTTAAAAAGTATAGATACAAAAAGGTCCACCGTTGCTTATCTCTTGCAAAGCATTATTATTGTAAATAAATTAGTCAAGTCGTGGACTGCTACAGTCTAGAAAATATAACAACTAATCGGTGAAAACGCAAGCAAAAAAGGGAAATAAATGAAGAAAAACGAAAGAAAGTAACGACAGAAAGTTAGAAAGCTTAAAATGTAGTGTGGCCATTGTTGAATTTCAAAAGAAGGGCGCTCCTCATGGCTATTGGAATTTAATCACGTCCCCCTCACTGACTGGCTGCAGTCTTGTCCCTTAAGGGTCTCACGGATTGGCTGTCAGACATTCCAACCTCTACTCCCTTAGGGGTCACGTAAGTTAGCCCATAAAAACGCTTGTACGCTGTGTCCCGGCTTCTTTTCGACCCACCTTTTGAACCCGGTAGGACCGCGGCTGAATGCTTCTGAGACAAAGCCCACGACGGCAGTCGCAGAGAGCCACCACTCCTTCCTGTTACCAACCATCTTGGACTGAAGTGACTACATCTCGACAAGAGCCAGAATTGAGGCGAGCGCACGTGCAACCTGTTACCAGAACTCCCACAAGATAAGTTCGCGAGGCACGTTTTCGCAAACCTAAATTAACTTCCTCCTTTCTGAACTTTGAACTCACCATTTGTTGTATATATATGCCCTCATTTTTTCTCACAAGTAAAACTGTTTTGAACTTATATACGATTGTTGTTGTGTCCCTTCTCACAAAAGCTGTTGCTCTGTTTCTATTTTGCACTTATCTACATAATTGTTACTGCATTCTCATGAACGAGAATTGAACTTTCTTCCAGGGATATTTAATCCCAATATGGCATCGTGGCGTTCTGTAATAGTCACTGATCGGACAGATGATCTCTCAATGAGAAATCATCAGTTCAATCAGGATGAGGAATGTAAAATCTCGTATGCGCTTAAGGAATTTGTTTATAAGTATAAACAAAAAAGTCATTTCACAGTCTGTAGACAATGTCTTTGTTTGGCAATAGATTGTTTTCTCCTGTGTGGTGTAAGATTATGAATGAAAGTATTTGTATGCATTTAATATTATCGAATTTATGATCTGCTATCATTAGAGTTCATTGTGTCTACCTGTACAATCATTCTATGCATTATTCTGGCTGGAATACATTTTTGTAACATTTTATTTTCTGATTTTTTTAATCCATTCATACCAAAAAATAATCGTTAGAAAATTGTTCAACTCTTTCTTACTTTTTCTTAGATTGCAAGTGAAATGAAGTGCACGTAAAATGTAAATAATAAGCAATTTTTGTCTGATTCATTTCGATGGGGAGTCATTATTATTTTTTTTCGGACTATTGTTTTCATCAACAATATTTGTATTTTTACTACGTTTCAACCGAAGGTTCCTTCAACCTTCTTCGAGTGTTAAATTTACGCTGATGTTTTTTTTTGTTTTGTTTTTTTTTGTATTTAAATATGAGAAATTGATGATTTTGACGTTTTTCTTTTTTCATTTGCGATTAACAGATAGAACTCTTCTTCAATAACGGAAATCCCTAATCATCTTGTAGGTTTTTCCAGCTCTCCTGGTTACTAGTCCAGTCTAATAATACAAAACCAGCAATAACAATCTGAACTCTAGTCTTTTTCACGCGTTCCGGTTCATATTTGTTTTCTCTCATGTCCTCACCAATATTTTCCCGTTTTCTTTGCCATTAACATTAATTTTAGTTGATTCTAAATGGCTCCGAAATTTCTGAAATGCACGCAAAAATGTTTGGTAGAAAATATTTGAGAAAAATGACTAAGATTGATTTTAAAATTTTGCCATCACTTTACCCTTGTATCAGTTATCTCTCCCTCTCAAACATAATTGCACCGGTTTGCCAGTAGGCGTCGCTTTTCACCGTTAGGTTGCGCTGAAGGACGACCACAGAGTTATTTGCCCTTCTTGATTATATAAACCAATGCACAATGCCAGACAGCTCTTTTCAGTTCCGGCCACGGCAGACGGTAGTCATCGGAGACGCTGCTAGTCCCCTTGTCTGACCCACAAAATCACACGTGTTCAAATTCATAAACACGGTTTTCTTCGCTAAGACATTTTCCTTCACACACGCATTCATATTCCTACAGAGACAATTTCTTCTTAAAAACATTTTATTTTCACGTAAACAATTTCTTTATTGAACATATTTTCCCGTGTGCGTTTCAATCATATGAACTATTTTAACTCTACACACATTATACATACATACATATATACACACAGCATTCATCATTCCACATACACACTGCATACGTATTAATGTACTCTGTTTCGTTGTCGCTACACACGTTCAATAAACGATTTGTTTAAACAACCTATTGCCTGTGAATTATTATTTTGCCTAGCATGTGACATTTCTTGTATTATGAACATGTAACCGGGATTTCCTCTAGAAGCCCGACACCGTATATGTTATGTTATGCTTAGCAAACGATCAACGATTTTCCCTCCAAATAATTTCTATCGGAAGACAACGATTATATGAGCAACAGCAGTAGAGAAGAAAGTAAACAAAAAAAACTGTTGGGACTCTTTCTAATCTCACGATCTAACAGTCTTCAGTCTCCTGTAGCGCCTTTGTTTGCGGAGGAGTGTCGCGGAATAGATGCGATGTTTGCTAATGGAACTTAGGGTCTGTTGCAAACGTTCACCAAAAGAGGCCTTAAGTTCCATGAATGTGTGTTTGTTAAAAACGGAAGGATTAAATAAACAAATTGTCACTGGAGAAGAAACATTTCACATTCAAGTTTTTTGACAGTCATGTACGGGATGTTCTCATCAGGTGCAGAAGCGTTGGGCACATGTTTTCCACTATAGGCTTTCTGGCAATTACCACATTCGAGCATTTCTCGCCAGTGGAAGAAAAGCTTGACGTCTAATTCTCGAAATATTCTTCATGTACTGAGTTTACCAACGCCTCTGCTCTCTAAAAGAGATAATGAAATTAACAGTTGGGTGGGTGTCTATTTTAGAGACTAGTTTGTGGAAAATCAGTGTTTCATTTGAAGGTATTCCCATCAAATATTTTTACGGACACAGGCGTTACGGGCTATCAAGTGTTGCCTGTCGTGCAGTGATTTTGAAACTTTACCCATTCAGTAATTTCTTGTGCCTGCTGAATCGTATCCGCCATCTCCCCTTTCTTTCCTTTCCTTCATTTTTATTGTGGGCGCCTAAAGCCTCGTGACTCTGAAGGAAAACACAAGATGTTCAGGCTTGGGAAATACGGACAGGAAACAGGTGTTCGAAAAGAAAATGGAGGAACGGGAAGGCAACACGTGACAGCATATAACTCCTATGCTCGTAAAAATATTTGATGGGAACAAATTAAGCACTGATTTTCTCCAAACACAGATGAATTTAAGCAAGTCTATCAACTCAATTCTTAAATAAATACTTAGTTAAGGGTTATATATCATTTTAAAGTGTAAAATTTCATATACATTCCTGTTATTAGATGTACTTTAAATGGGATGTGGTTATAAATTCAGGTTATTAAAAATGCAGGTTGAAGCGATTTGACGTCTGCTGGTGGTGGTGGTGGTGGGGTATCTTTTTGCTGGGCGGAAGATCTGATTCGCATCATTAAGGTGCGGTTAGAGTCGGATATCCAATTAGAAAGGAATTTGTCGGAAATGCAGAAAAAGGTTGAAGCCTGTGTTCGGATTGAGCGTTGAAGGTGGTTATTCTTGAAGTGGTTAATACGAGCAATATTCTTAAATGCGTTTAAGCTTGGTCATAAACCAGCACAGGTTTTGTATATTGCTGTTGTGCTTAAAAAATGTAATATAATTGTATATCTTTATTATACACGCAATATAAAACCAAAAGTCACACACCTCTCGTAGGTAGCCGTGTTCGTTATCGACTATTTCGGAGACGTATCTGACTAAGTAAACACCAAATCGAATATGTATTACGTTGTTGTCTTGCTTAAAAAGGGACGAAGAATTATAATTGTATATCTTTATTGTTCGGGCTGCGATGAATGGGTAGAGTGGATGAGAGTTAAAGAGGTTTGAGGTGTGCAAACAGGAATTGACGAGCGACAAATCTTAGGCTGAACCTCTGCCAAAAATCGGGTCGGAGAAATAACAATTTTGACACGTAAACAACTTTGCGTCGTTAGATTTCTTCCGGTATGTCGCCTACGCCACTTCATGTGGCTATGTCTCTTACATAATGTCGCATACGCAACGTCACATGACCACGTTTCCATCCGCATGCATGTAGTACCCACACGTTCTTCTGCTTTGTACAACTGTGTGTCTTGCCTTTTTAAGCCGCCGGAGCCATGTTCTGTTTATCTTATTATCAGTGCGATTAAAGCCAATGTCTCTTCTCAACCGAATTTTACCATAAGCAGCTCGAAACACAAACAGAGCATTCGGCCAAGGTACCGTCAATGTTGGTTTAAAAGATATTTAAATTTGAAAACGATTGTGGACATCCCTCGTCAGTTCACAACGAGAAATTGAAGGTTTTAATAGCTAAAGTAGATCTTCGTACAACTGGACCACCTCAAGCAAATGAGAGGAATCGAAGATGGTCAACAAATTGGTTCCACTTGAACTTACGGAAAATCAAAGAAATTATCTGTTTGAAGTGCCATCATTGTTTCATTTTCGAATTAAAAGTTGGTGCTTTATAATAATCAGCGACGATCGGATCAGTGGTTAATCAAGATGGTATCGCGAAACATTTTCAAGAATCAAAAAGAGATGATGGTTTTGTAGTTCATACAGAGATTTGTCGACTACAACTTCCAGCAAAACGTCTACCGCAAAGAAATACTGTTGACAATTTCACGAGTGACTGCAGCGTGTGTGTATGGCATTGGTTAACAGAAAATGCACCATCCCTCTGCATGACAATGCTCCAGCACACATTTCACATATTACCGGACCTTCTTTCACCCAGGAAATTTAAGCATCTTGGTCACCTCTTGCGAGTTTTTCGAGCTCCGACTCTCAAGAGTCTTAAAATACTACTATTTACTCGTCGTCAGTGATGTTACAAATTTGGCGTCATGGAAGGTTTCGCGTCTTCCAACATGTTCAGACGAGACCCAATCTATTCGCTATTTATAGCTCGCAATACTACACACCTTTATGGAATGGGGATTGGTTGTTTTGGTTTTACAATACATCAACCATTTTCCGGTTATTTAATGCCGAATCCAATTATTTTGGTAAAATTTTCTTAAATTCAAGTTCTTAATATTTTAAAACATTTAATATATTCTATTTTGTATGTGAATAGTTTGATGGATTCTATTAAACCTATAGATTGAACCCTGACAGGTACTAACATCCTGTGTTCGAGTGAACTTGGGAGCAATGGTAACTAAGCTCCCAAACTAGGGGCATCATTATCGGATGCACTTTGTCATAACGAGGTCCATGTGAAATGGTGATGTCATTTTCGTTATAAAACTGAAATACATACAATTCTTTCTGTATGGCAAAAATTGGTTGATTGTAACAGTTTTTATTTCGATGGATAATATTTAGGTCATCTGAAAACCATTGACGGTGGTCAGTTTGCTTCGATTGTAGGGGGCGTTGGATTTACCTCGCAATTCTATCGTTGGGGGTCGCTGGCAAAATTGAACGCTGTAATTATCGAGTTTATCGACCTAAAAAAAGGCCGCGAGAAGGAAAATTTATTATTTGTAAAATGTCGAGAATTTTATTCTTGATGCCAGTAGAAACAAGAAAATTACTATAAAAGTCTTCGTCAAACAGAACAAAGCAATAGAACTTACACTGAAAGAACAAAAAAAAGGTCAAATGTATAATTGAGCAGACTGGGTTGAATTTGAGGGAGTAGAGGTTCTTTCAGTCTTTCACTAATTAATCAATTATTATGTAAACACACACATATTAACAATGCCATTCAGCATAATCAATTATCAGTTTCGTTCACACTTTCAACCACCTTAATACCACCTTTACTCTATTGGATAAACTACTTAAAATATCTCGAATGATGTAAGTTAATATATACAATTTTGATGCTGGGGAGTGAGATGAAAAAAACGAAATAAAAAAAAGAAAATTCAATAAAATTCGGAATCGGTTAATAAGGCCCTCTCGATCCTTCTATATGGATACAGCGCCCACTGTTGGTCATAAGACTGAAAAGAATCCGGTCGATCTTTAGGTGGTAGTGGGTTTATTAATCGAGTCTACAAATAATGGGGGGGTGATTGAACTGGTATAATGACTTTTCAAGATGAAAAGTTAAAGGGCATGGCATAACAAATTTAGGAAGGGAAAATCTTGGATGAGACCTAATAACAATAACAGTGAGGAGAGGACTCATTCGCTTAACTAGTTAATAATAAATTGCTAAACTTAACCGGACTGGCGTGCCAGAGGGCCCGGACCAGATATACCATATCCAGACAGGGAATACATACTCTCACTTTGCTCTCTTTCGTATGACCAAGCTTGCGAATCTTACCCACCTCATGCCAAGAATTTATAGAATGCAGTCTTTTTTATCACATCTAATTTTAATCCTAAGCTGATGTTTGAAGAATAAAATAAGTTCGTGGTGAGAAAATTGCCATAAATTTCATTATGACATGACATCCACACTATTATTTCCTTCTATGGTCATGGTTGTGATAAACACGATCCGTGTCACCTTAGACTATGGCGGATCGACGTTTTCGATAATGTACGCTACATACAGCAATACCAACTGGTCGGAAATGATGTGAGCTCATTGGAGACTGATTTTGCCAACGATCCGTCTGCAAACAATTGGCTTGTCTCTCTTCAAAATAAGCGAGAAGTGTAGACGTTAGACGGCCAATAACCGATCTGCAGACACTGGAAATACAGACAAATCTGCGCATGACTGTCCCATCCCGTAACCTCCAAAGTAGAAACTCCAAAGGACATAGGCTGACAGCGGATAAACTTGCCGAGCCTTTAGCGGTATCGCAATCAATTTCGATCGCTTTCTATTACACTTCACCATTGCTGTCGAGGATTGGTACACAATAAAGATGTATTTTCAGAAATCCGGTTCAAATCCGGTCGTCTCCAAAACAGATGGTAGGTGTTATCCGGCCTGACCAAGCCTCTTATATTTATTAACTTGTTTATTCTTGCATCGGCAGCTACGCTGATTTCTCAGTATTTAAAATTAGAGGTCAATAACCAACATTATTTTCGTACCAACATCGATAAAGAATCGCCGTTTTTTTTAATGGCAATGTTATTTCAATTAAACTATTTAGCAAAAATAAAATAAAATGTAATTATCGAATTACATTTTATTTTATTTTTCTTAGATTTTATTCGGCAAATTATAGTTACATTTGATCTTAAATAAATCAAAAGAATTTTCGTGCTTAACTTTGCAATCAGAACCTCAAAAAAATTATTTTATCTGTCCTTTTTTCGTATTGGTCGAGCGTCATTTAACAGAATAACAAGGAGGGGGCAGGTTTTATCGCTATATCGTCATACAACAACAAGATTGTCATTTCCTAATCAAACAATATTATTTGTTTATAACTAGTATACGATTTCGTTCTCAATTCTCACCAATTAGCTCCATTAAAAAACAAAAGAGAAACAACAATGTCGAAGAGAAACCGTACAGCTTACAAGAATGCCCCCAAGCTTAGAGTTGGTGAGTACGTTGAAAAAAGTAATGATACCAAATATTAATATAATTTATCAAGCCTTACACTAGAAAAAAATGCATATGGAAGGGCGCACGGACAGAAAAGAAGCCGGGCGACAAAAATTTAAATCCTGTAGATTCAAATTTGGTACTTTAAAATCAGTTTAATTGTTACCAAAAATAAATTTTCACCAATAAAATAATGGTATAGAATTTCCAAAGAAGTTTTTCTTGACTTGGTCAAACTTAGCTCCTTAAACGAGCCTAAGCAAAATCTTTCCTCCCAACCTTAAAAATACCCTCTCAACTTCTAACTGAGATCGATTTATGACTTAGACAATGCAGTCATTGTCTGCATATCCATGTCTTATTTACTTGTGGAATAATTTTTTTTAAATAACATACAAATTGGCCAATAGAAGATCAAACTTTGCTCCATACAAAAAAATATAGGTCGACTTATGGACGAGTCTATGTAAAATCCTTCCTTCCAACTTTAAAAATTATCCCTCGAATTATGGTCGATATTTATTTATAGCTGAATCAATACGGTGTGATAGCACACACAAAAAAAGAAAACGGGATGTGACAGAAACATGAATCCAACATAAAATAAAAATTGGTCGAAAACAACACCATAATTGCTTCAGATAAAATATTTTATTTTTTAATGTGTGGGATTGACATGTATCCCAATTCTCTAATGTTGACTGATCGACGGTGTGGACAAATACACACACAAGCCACGCTCAAAAGATTCCATCTAAAACGAAATTAGATTTTTCTTTCAAAAACCGGCTCCCACAGACATATTCAGCGAAAAATGGCTGTCACGTGGTATGTTTCCGACTACGGCCGCCACACCTCCGAGATTAAAATCCCATTTTCGCGCCCAAACTCAGGGTGCTTTCTTGAGGCGATTGAAACTTTTAAATAAGGTGAGGTTTTCGTCGAGAAAAAAAAGAGAAGTTGGGAAAAAATCAGCACACGGAACCAGAGGACAACGTTTCCACCTCCCCCCCCCTTTGGAGCTCGGGCGACTACTATTCATAGTCAACTCACACGCACTCATACTTATGCACCCTGCTGACAAAAAGCGGCATACAAAGAAATATCTATACTCCCTATCAATTCTCAACTCACACGCACGCACATTCGTATACTTACGCATCTTGACAAAAGGCGACACACACATTCAAACACTTACGCGTTCTAACGCAAAGCATCACACAAACATCTACACCGTCGCACGCATAAACATACTCATAAATTACAGGCATAAACATTTTATTACTTTTCTAACTTAACATTTCAAGTGAACAATTAATGTCTTGTAATTTGTGTGTATATATATATATATATATATATATATATATATATATATATATATATATATATATATATATTGTGTTCTTTAAATAATTTTTCCTTTTTTCCATTCTTCCTTCATTTCAACTTTCATGCTGTTTTAAACATTTTTATAACAAGTTAAAATGTAAGCGTGGATCTTAGCATTTTCTCTAAGATACAACATAAGTCAACCTCTTCAAAAGCTCGGGTCTACGCTGCTACAAATAAATCATCATTTCAGAGTGGCTAGATTTTCTCCTTTTCTTGGTTGTTTATAATTTGCTGTGAATAAAGAGGAATTCTAATTCTAAGACGTATAAGTGAATGACGTCTGGATTCTCGTAGATAAATGGTGGACGCACAGGAGGCACAAAAGAATAATGGCGGCTGATCTTCGGTTGTTTGTGGCGATGGACAATCTTTGTTAATTGAAGTGAACGAAC
Organism: Sepiola atlantica; assembly: GCA_963556195.1. Lineage (NCBI taxonomy): Eukaryota > Metazoa > Mollusca > Cephalopoda > Sepiida > Sepiolidae > Sepiola > Sepiola atlantica. Next base: position 56,463,213 of record OY744519.1, read on the forward strand.
AACAGGAAGTTTTAGTGTGATTACGATTGTTCTGGCGACAAGAGAGGGGAAACAAAACATTTCTTTAATCTCGTGTTTTGGTTTCGTAGAGATGAGAGGAGTGTGGAGAGAAAGAGACAGGTAGGCAGAAAGACAGACAAGCAGAGAAATAGACTGAGAAAGATATATATATATATATATATATAAGCTCGAGAAAGAAAGAGAGGAGTGAAATAGGGGCGGGAAGAAAGAGATAGATACTGGCAGAGAGAGAGGGGGAGGAGGAAGAAGGATGATTGAAACAGCAACAGAGATATATAAAAGAGGGAGGGGAGACGGAAACTGATAGAGACTGATAGAGAGAGAGAGAGAGAGAGAGAGGGGGGGGAATGGACAGATAGACAAACTAAGAGAGAGAAAGAGAGAAAGAAAGACTGGGAGGATTTAGAAAGAAGAGGAGTGGGAGAAGGACAGGGATTGAAAGAGATAAAAAGAAAGAAACTTATACAGAGAGAGAGAGGGGGGATGGGCGAAGAGATGGACAGAGAGAGATACTGAGAGAGAGAAAGAGAGAGAGAGAGAGGGGGAAGATGAAAGTTAAACGAGAGACTTGATAGAGGTGGATGGATAAAAACGAGGAAGAAAAAAGTTTCATCAAATAAATCGCATTTGAGAAAAGAGTAATGAAATAAAAATAATGCATTAAGACAGAGGGTGAGGGGAGAAAGTGAGAGAGAAAAGAGAAAGAGAGAAAGAGAAGGAAGAAAAATATTAATTCAGTGAAAGACAGAAAAAGGGAGAAAGAGGGGAACAACGAAAGGAATAAACAGAAAGAGAAAGAAAAAAGAGGGAAAGGAAGAGTAAAAGAGAGAGAGAATGAAACTTACCGAAAAGGAAAGGGAAAGAAAATGGAAAAGGAAAAGATAGAGAGGGAGAGAGAGAGAGAGAGAGAGAGAGAGAGAAATATACAGAGATTGTGAAGGGGGGAAGAGAGACAATGAGACAAGAAAGAAAGAAAAGAGAAAGAGAGAGAAGGAAGGCAAATGGATAGTAAAAGAGAATAATTGAGAAAAGAATAGAGGAAAATGCCAGAAGGTAGAGAGAGAAAAATGGAAAGGGAAAAAATGAGGGGGAAAAGAGTAATAAAAAGAGTGAACGGAAAAGAGAAAAGGGAAAGAGACGAAAAGGAAAGATAAAGGGATCGAACTCATGGTCACCAGTTTGTATTAATCAGTTGAATTGCTTATTCTCCTTCCGTTGTTCGTGTGTGTGAGAGAGTGGCAGAGGGGGGGGGGGGGGGCTAATTTGATAAACTCATCCAGAATTCAAATTTTTAAGGACCAGGTGTAATCACTTATACACCTGTTGGCGAGCAAGGACCTTTCCCGAGATTCGCAATTTAGCTATCTGCATAAGTTTTAGCCTTAATATCATGTGTAATAACGATTATGTTATCATGTTATTTATTTACAGTTAAATGAATCATATTTAATTCTGCCTAAATGATAGATATACGTTAATAGATCAATTTCTCACTCACTTTTTGCTACAAGAGCAAAATCGTATTTTTGTTTAGCTGAATAAAAAATATAGTAAAATAATAAAAGAAAAAATCAAGTTAGTCGATTAAAACGAAAATTTAAGATCAACCATCAATTTTATTCAAAACTAGCGATACCCACCCAGCGTTGCCCGGGAATTTATTTTACCAAATTATTATTTTTAAAAAAGGATTTTGAAAGTTAAATTTAATTATTACGGTACTGTTTGATCATTAAATTATTAATTTTTATGCAACTATAACTAATTGTTGTTAAGGTAATGTTGTTTTAATCTCTATTTATTAAATTATAGGATGTAAATAGCTTCCAAAACTTTCAATTGACAGAATCGTTTATTAGGATTTGGTAAACAAATAAAATTACGAAGTGTAAACAATACGTAAAAATATTAAAATTCTGACTAAAATTATCTTTTGGGTTGGAAACAAAGAGAAATGTTTGTTGATGTCAATCGTTATGTAAGCAGGAGGAATCGATATAAGTGAGATAAGAAGAACAAATTTTCTATTTTCCTATTTTATACTGACTGTCATTCTTATGCCGTAACGATTTTATCTCTCTTAAATATTGGATAGTCTGCAACGAACTCATAATTCGCTGTATCTTTATTTTCTGAAGTTATACCCTGAAAAATTATCTAAATAATTGTATAAGTTCCATTTTTTTTTTTTTTAGCTTTCTCTGAGACTTTTTAATGTTTACTCTGAACACGAACATTTGGGTTAAACTCTCTTCTTTTCATGATTTGTTCATTTTTTTTTAACTATCGTCTGTATTATTTGTATCGTTGTTAGTTGGGTGATTATCTTTCAACTGTAAATTTAATATATAAAATTATATCAACTAATTTTTTAAAGTTGGACCTAAATAACATTTAAGCTGACAAATCAAAATTTGATTGTAATAACCAGTTTTAATTTGTTATTATTGTACCATTTTTTTTTACAATAAACTAACGTAAATCACTACAATTTATTTTTTTAAATTCATCTGATTCGGCAGTTTGTTAATATATAAACATTCTTAAATATAACCCTAAAAAGAAAAATTAGCTAAGAAAAATAACTCTTATTCTTTTAATAACAGTTGCTTATAGCTTAGATACTGAACTTAACATAAAAGGCGTTGTTATAGAACACAGAAATATTTATATAACAAATTTGAACGTAATGGATCCCAGGTAACGCCGAGTCGATATACCTAGTAAATACTGAACCAACGTGGGTAATATAAACACGTCTAGCGCTAAATCACAGGAACACATCGGTTCTTCATCAGATGAACGAAGTTAAACAAAGTTGAATTTGGTTAGTGGGTAACCATTTGGTAACACTTAACCCAGGTGTAAAAATGGGTAGCAACCTTGTTGGAAGTATAACCGGTGACAGAATAGCGTCCTGTCACAGGTGTGGTTCAGGTAATCAGTTTCGCTTAGCGCTATAAAACCGGGATTACACACCGATCCTCTAAACAGAAATGAGCTTTTTTAATAAAAAATAGTCACCATATATCACGGCCAAAAGCCACTCGAGGATAAGAGTCACTTGTTAGGACCATTTCGAATACTTGTGTGGACGGATCATGACATGAATTTGTTGACATTGAATTTGAAGATGGCTAAATTGTAATCTGCAGAAAAGCAGGGAAGCAGTCGCGTGGCAATGTGTTTCACAGATGGGAATCCCTTGCAAAGAAGCTCTATTTGTGGAAATTCCACCAGATGCTAGTCACACAGAGGAAGAAAAGTTTTTACTTCATTGTAGTAGCAAGACGAGTTCTTGCTGTGAATGTCTGGCAAGGAGAAAACAGCGATTGGAGCTCAGTCGAGCACCTTCCATGGAAATAACGATAGAGAGAGACTAACGTGTCTTCTGTAAGAAAGAGGGTGTACGGAACGGAAGAGATCATCCCGCACTAGATTTCGGAATCGATGTTAAATTCTGGTTAGGCAACGAAGAGTGCTCTGAATGGCATCTCCCCAGATGTGTCAACAGTACTCCATCTTGGGGCGTATCTGGTAGAGGATTGCATCAGGAGTTAGGTACTCTTTGGAGCGGTAGAATGATCCAACCATATTTTCAGCGGAGAGAAGCTTGGTTATAGAAGCGTTAAAAGTAACAAGCCACTTTTGCCCCATTGAACCATGTGCTCCAGATCAGAAGAGAGAGAATCGGCAAGGTCTCAATCACCAGTGTTCTTCGGAGTGCTGCCATAAACAGTTGTATCGTCTGCATAGATGTCAACAAATGATCTCAGAACATGATTTGGAAAATCGTTAATATAGATTATGAAGAGTGTTGGGTCCTGGATAGATCCTTTACGTATGCCGGCATTGTTATATATACCTAACATCTTAGGTGAGGTCTAACGCCTAAGTCACAACCAAATAAAATACATGGACGTTCATAAACATACCTAGTGTCTCCCACGTTCACCCATAACAATCCTCTATGACTGAGGCAGTCATTCCACGATCGTTTCCAGGGGTGAATTCTCACTGGAATTAAAGTAGGACACAACAACAAAGAAATTACCCTTTATTCAGCTGTTGTCATTGCCTTCTCTTCTGTTAGCAGCTAGGAGGCACATTCCGGGCTACATTTGGGGTCCTTAGCCCCTTTATTTATCGTCGATATTAAGACATTTTCTACACGTGGTGTTCGCCTCACAAAGCTTCCTATTCCCCTTAACCCGTCTCTCTTCTAGTCATTTGACGTCACGTCCGTTTCCAGTACACGACAGGGTCGAAATGACATTGAATGCACTCACAGATCTGATGACTCCGGCCCCTCCCGTACACGTGTCAACGTTGGTCTGCAAATCTAAATCATGCGATGAATACTCGCAAACTATTACTTACTATTTAACAGCATTGATACTATGTGTTTCAAACTTCTGCCAATCGACAGCTATGTTTATAAACCTATTAGAGAGAAAGGATCCAATCCATATATCCCATAGCAAGCAAGTTCGTGAAGCAACTCTTTGTGACAGACTCTATCAAAGACCTTTCATATGTTGAGACCTATTGTTAAAGAAACAAAGCCTTGTCAAGTGATTAGCTGATCCTATGCGATATTACAGCAGTTGATCTTGCCGGACGAAATCCGTATTGCTTGTTACTTAGTAGATTGTTTTTGCTCAGGTAATTAATAATTTCTTAATTTATCACAGATTCAAACAACTTACTCATGATGAATAGGAGACTGATAAGTCTGTACTGAGATACGGAAGACTGATTACCAGTATTTTAATATACTGGGCAGACCAACGATGTTTTCCGAAGAGATGGAAAGCATTTCTTCTTTAAACAATGATTGTATAATTTTTTGGCTACTTCTTAGTAATATAAATTGCGCAATTCAGTTTCTATCTGATATAACTTGGTTAGAAGTTATAATGACAAAAATAACCAGAGTGTAAGGTCTTTAAAAGAGGATGGTTTATTGCAACGTATATCTTGTACAAAACAATAGCACTACTGGTAATCCAATAGGATTAATCTAATACACTTGAATACCGTCGAATACAGTCCACCATACATACTACTGTTCGTAGTATATATATATATATATATATATATATATATATATATATATATATATATATATATATATATATACTACAGACTAGTACACTTATCAGACTTGAGGGGAATCAGGTATCCCATCACAACACTCTCATTCAATGATAAGACTGAACGAAGGCAACAAATAAATTAAATTAAATAATCATAAAACATTTTTTTAAATAAAAGCGACTAAGAGGCCGTTTCGTTTTCTGACAATTTAAAAAATAATTTAAGAAAAAATATTTATTTTTCAACACCAAATATCATTTGGTGCATTCTTGCTTGATGTAAATAAATCCTCTTATGTTTATAAGTGTTTTTTTTTAGTTATCTTCTGCTAATCACCATGTTTTAGAACGAATAGAGAAACACTCATACTTGAATTGTAAAATAGATACTTACTTTATAGCCAGTGTAACTGAAATCTTTCCGTTAGAATTTCGGATGTTGTTTCCGCTGCTTTTGCATAGAAATTGAGGATTTCAGTTACATCGACTATAAAGTAAGTGTTCACTTTACAATGACGAATGTATAATAGCAGAAGTGAACCATCCGCTTCATGTATGCGCAAATACTTTTATTTCATTGAATTTTCGGTAATCTGCTGTTCTAAGACAAGACAGGCCATCAGGTCTGTATTGAGATGCAGAAGACTGATCACCAGTATGTGATAATCGATAATAATTTTCATTTTAAAATATTTTATCCCCCCCCCCCCGCAGAATTACCAGCAATAATCTGCTTTGAATAAGAGAGGTATTCAGGCTAGGATCAAAGTGCAGTATCTGTTCTGTCCTCGATCGGTGAAGGAGAATTCCCCAAAGACAGATGCATTTTTTTTTAAATTTTTGTTCCAATTCAGATGCCCTTTTTTGGCTAGTAGATTTGCCTCACATTGCCTCGTGGGGACACGAGTTAATACGGACAGGCATTGATCTCCATTGGCGATTAAAAGTGGTATTTTGTGTGGGTGTTGATTTTTCACAGAAATAAATCAGCACGGAAAATCCAGACTCTTTTTTGTTGTTATTGTTGTGTGTGTGTGTGTGTGTGTGTGTGTGTGTGTGTGTGTGTGTGTGTGTGTGTGTGTGTGTGTGTGTGTGTGTGTGTGTGTGTGTGTGTGTGCGTGCGCATGACATAGTCTTTTGTAGTTCGATATATAAACATTATCCACCCACACCTATTTTTGCTTCCACATATCATTGGGGAGTGGCAAACAGTAGACAATAGAAAGAAAAAGAATCGCGTTCAATTATCAAATCAAATGAACACAAAGAACGATTCTTTTTTCTGAAAAAAAAAAAAGAAGACAAATGATGAATAACAGAATGGGTTTGAAATTTACCGCAAAAACCACAGAAAATACTTTTCACAAAACGAATAACAAAAAAAAGAAATGGAGTAAAAATATTCCCTCGAGACTCAAATCATGTTTTGGAAATGACTGAAAAATAACAATTTATTGACTGGTGTAATAAATATTATTTTTTCAAGTTTTTGCTTTTTTTAATTTTTAAAATTTACAAACATTTTTTTCTGAATAAATGAATCAAACTAAAACATTGTTTGGTTTGTGCGTTTTTCAGCATATGAACCCTTTTTTGACTATTTATTGCCCAAACACAATACCTATGGTAAACGATTAGTTCATTTGGTTGGATTGATCTGTATGCGTGTGCACGTGACATCTATATAATAAAGTAAAGTCGATTCCACCTCGCATTCAGACATAATAGCTAATAACCAAAACCTTCATACGCTAATCTGTTCTGCCATCCAATTAGCTTAAGCCCTAATTCGTGTTTCCATAAATTATGTTTTCATTTCGTCTCCTTTCAAAAATTCTCACATTTAGTCCGGATTACCTGCTTCTCCCAAATAAGACTTCCAGAGAGAAGGTGGCTGACATTTTTAACCGTTTCTTATTATCTACGTAGCACCATAGCCTAACTTTTCATGAAATAATAATGCAATGAACACCGTCTGTGATTCATTTTTCACGCCACTGTTATATTATGTTATCTACCTTACATTTTTGATCGAAATTTTAATTCTTTTCGGACGGTTGCCATTTGAATGCCTTCAAAACAAAAACTGTCTGCAAAGACTTTTCTAATATCAGTTCTTACTGTTCTTCATTTCTTTAGTTAGTTTTTTCATTACCAATACTTATGTTACCGGTTTACTTTTATTCTGTTTTTTGGTGATGAGCTTATTTTTATTATTTTTATTAGTAGTATTAGAATAGGATTTACGCCATTTTTTTTTAGATGAGGATTGATGCTTGCTTATTATTTGTGCTATTTAAAAGCCGAACCCATTTCACTATAAGTAATTCGATGATTGAAATAGGATTTTATCATTTTTAGGAAGGGGGGTGCTTAGAGAAATCTATTTTCTTTGATTGAAAACAACAAATACTTATTTCGCTTACATGCTATTCGAGCATTTAAATATATCAGAATTATTTTATAACATTTCTTACAAACTTTTCTTTTACGAATTGCCTCAGTCTAGAAGGTTTCTCTTTCCATAACCGTCGACAGAACAGATGATGTGTATACTATTAGGACAGATATTACATATGGTTTTACCCACGACAATTAGGTGACAGTTTAGTTGCTTGCGTTTATTTGTTTCTTCATTTCTTACGTACGGTGACAATATTTTGATGACTAAACTAGAAAATAACACTGTCGTCATTTTGGAGTTTAAAGTCTTCTAGTAAGTTATACTTTTAAAAAAATTAAGTATTTATAAACTTATTTCTTTCACAACAGATTTCTGAAATATTGAAATGTGAAAGAAATACGAAAATTATTTAGAACTTTAAAATGTTTTCATTGCTTTTTTAAACTACTGTTGCAAAAACACAAGAATTATGTTTTGAAACAAATACTTTTATAGGTTAATAAATTGATATGTAAGCCATTAACAATGCAAGATTAACTTGTATTTTTTTTTTCATTAATCTTATATTTCGGAATAAATTCCATCTTCAGAGGTGACCAGTTATTGAGTCATTTTTTTAATTTTTTTTTTTTTTATCAAAAACAAGAATAACCAAACTATTTCTTTGCTACTTGATAAAACGCCTCTCCGCACTGGTGGTGTTGGCGGCCATGATTCAAATTCCGGTGTCGAACGAAGAGCCTGGCTAGCTCATGTAGGTAATAGTATTGGTTGGTCGTCCATTTAAAGCATTGTTGGATATGTTAATAAATTGATACTGGAATTTGAATCATGGCCGCCAACACCAAAAATACAAATTCTTCAAATGAGATGAATGAAGTCTTGGAGGAAGAAGATGAAGGACAACATAATACCAATTCAAATTGCGATAGAAGGAAGTGAAAATAAACAGTATAAAACCAAGTAGAAACGAAGTTGTACAGTATAAATTGAAAGGGAGTGATGAATGAAAAAAAGGAATGGTTATGAACACACAACCAAAGTTAACGGGAAAATATAGCCATTGGCTAAATATAAAACCTGAAGCCGAAGATGAAAATCCTATATGTATCAATTGGGATCATGTTGATCAATGGAGAGAACTTCCTCAAGCAATATAGGGAGTAAGTTATCAGGAACATGCAGTTTTGCTTACTTCTGAACAAAACAAGGAGAAGATGTGATTGATGCAAAGAAATGAAGTATATGTATGCGTGCCTGATATGGGACAAAAATGTATACCAACAAGATGGCTGATAACAGAAAAATTTGTGAAGGACAAAAAGATAATGAAGGCTCGTCTTGTTGCACGTGGTTATGAAGAAGATTCCCATAACCTAAAAACAGATTCTCCAACGTGCAGCTGTGAGGCTATGCGTCTCGTATTGTTAACGGCCTCGGTTATGATGTGGCAGATGGAGACTCTTGATTTTACCTCAGCATTTCTGCAAGGTAATATGCTGGAGAGGGAGGTATTTCTTAGACCGCCATCTGATGTGTGTCCAGAATCACAGGTGTGGAAGCTGAAAAGATGTATTTATGGATTAAACGATGCACCTCGTTCATGGTATAAGCGAGTTAATTATGAGTTAATGCACTTAAATGGAATGGTGAGTGCATATGATAATGCACTGTTTCTTTGGCATGATGCCACTGGTGACTTGATAGACATTCTGGCAATACATGTTGATGATTTCATATTCTGTGGAAATGATTTATTTAAGAAAAATGTGATCGCAGAATTGGAAAAGATATTCAAAATTGGGAAGCATGAAAGTGGAACATTCAAATTTTGGGGATTGAGTGTTAAGCAAACAAAAAATGGGATTATTTTAGATCAAAATCTATGTTTCAGCCTTATCCCCAATAGACTAAGGAAAGGAAGATTATTAAGGAAAAATGATGAATTGAGTCAAGAGGAGAAAACAGAGTTAAAAAGATTGACAGGTCAAATGATGTGGGTATCAACCCAGACGCGACTAGATGTATAATTTGATGTGTGTAGAATAGGTAATATTGGAAAATCTTCACAGGTGAAGTTACTCTTCGAGGCATACAAATCGCTAATAAAGTTAAAATCTTTGTTTGTGGCAAGATGAACAGAATGGCTCCTATATGCTGGTCATCAAAAAAACTTGACCGTGTAACAAAAAGCCCATTAGCTTCAAAGACTCTTGCACTTAATGAAGCGGCTGATGCTGGAATGTTGATAGCTATAATGCTTCTAGATATATTCAGACTACCTAGGTTGCCTGAAGTTCTTTGTAAAACAAGCAATGTGTCTCTGGTAGAGACTTTAAAGTCATCAAATCTTGTGAGTGACCGGCATCTCAGAGTTGATGTAGCCAGAGTGAAAGAAATGATGGTGAATGGCTACCCACAATATCGCTGACTATCTACTCTAGCTGAAGGCTTTGATACGACAGTTACCCAACTTGGCAACGTAACAGTTTCTGTAGAAACCGATTGGTTGTACCATATAATAAACTCCTTTGTAAGATTTTTAATGCGCATATCAATGTTAAATATTGTGACTGTGAAATAAATTAAATACATTTGTAAATATGTGTATAAAGACGGTGATCAAGCGATCTTCACAATTTAAAGTAATGTTTATGATGAACCATCAACCAATGAAGTCATTTGGAGAATACTTAACTTCCACATACATCATCCCTCAGTTATTCACCTGTCAGACCATCTAGAAAATGGACAGTGGATATACTTTACAAAGTTGCAAATCCACCTGCAAATATTCTGACAACTTCTTTCCTTAAACTGCTAGCCTTTGGAAATCCGTTCCTGTTCTGTTTCCCTGATTTTACAAACATGCAGAAATTTAAATGTAATGTGAACAAACATCTCGATGCCCCTGTAAATGTGACCCCTAATTCACAGTATCCCTTTACGTCTCAGTGGCAATGTGACTTGCTTGGGGTGAATTAAGTATGTTTATATATATATATATATACACACATATGTATATATATATATATATATATATATATATAAAATCAAAACTGTAAAATTTTGAATGGCAACACAAATGCATCCGTGTTTAAATAGTGACCTGAAGAAATCGGAAATTGAAATATGACTGCATTTGTGTGGCCATTCGAAATTCTGTTTTTGTGTTTATAAAGCTCTATATATAATCATGATATGTTTTGGTATTAGTGCAGCTTTTGAACCAGACAAAACCGACTTCTTGTCCAGCCTCTTCCGGACGTTGACGAAAACAGCCGGAAGATGCCGAAGCACTTAGCCAATCAGAAGGCTCGAGAAGCAGACGACAACTTTACCTGTACTAAAAAGAAATTCTCACAAAAAAAGCTTGTACAGCTTTTGAACCGGACAAAAACCGAACTGTTTTTTTTTAATGCCAAACTAACCTGTCCGGTTCAAAAGCTGTACCAGTACCAAATATAAAAAATAATGAATGAAAATCTGTAAAAATCGTTGATCATTGATTATTTTCTTTATAAGCTTTAGTTTATTCATAAAAAACACAATTTATCAAAAAGTAACTTTCCCGTGAAAAAAAAAAATAATTTCATTGATTTTCTTTGTCAAAAAATAAATAAATTGTCATAAAAATAAACATTGAAAATCCGCCTCGTTTTGATTTTGACGCCGGTTCGTTTTGATTCGTTTTTTTTCGACTGTTTACATATTTCTACCTCAGCAAAAGTCGGTTTTGTCTGGTTCAGACTGTACTAGTACCTATGTTTTAATAGATTAAGCTGATTTATCTACCTATCTATCTGTCTGTCTATCTGTTTGTCTCTCTCCCTCTCTCTTTATATATATATATATATATATATATATATATATATATATATATATATATATATAGAGAGAGAGAGAGAGAGAGGGGGAGAGAGAGATAATAAATATTTGTCGGTCTTTTTATCTCGTTCGTCTGTTTGTGTCAGTGTGTTACAAAGGGAAGACACCACAAAGGGATGACAGCCTTGGAAGAGATCGGATAAATCCTTTGTAGCGTCACAAATGGAAGTCGACAGAAAGAGATGACGACGGTATTTATCTACCTCCCACAGCGGTAAGATGTGACACAAGATCGGAAAGTGGGATTTGATAAGTCAGCACCCTAGAGGAAGAGCACTTATCACCTTAAAAAATTGTCTAGGCAGCCCCATCGGCATTCCCCGGTAGGGGCGCCTCAGGCGATTAGCAATAAACTAACCCCTTCTCAAAGGGTGAGAAGGCAAAGCTTGGGAGGGTGGACAAAACCCATAGACCGGCGGAATCAAGGCCCGAAGGCCAAGACGGTACGGTTTTATAGGGTGTAGTATCCATAAGAACAGATACTACACTTTGATCTTAGCCAAAAGTCCAAGAAAGACAGAAAGAGATGACGGCATTCTACTAAACCAGGTTGACGAAATCTGGAAGAGATCCTTTACGACATCATAAATTCTGATGTAACAAAATAACGTCATCTATTAAAACAAGTCAGAACATAAACGATGCATGATCTGAATGGTTATTCGTCGTCTATGTGGACAGTATATATATATATATATATATATATATATATATATATATATATATATATATATACGAGACGAACCTTTTAGGTTTGTTTGTCTCCATACACAATGAATGACATCACAAAAGGGTAAAGTCAGAAAAAGATGACGTCAGAAAAAGATGACGTCATCTGCTTAAACAGATAATTAAAAAAATACTTTAACCTTCTTGCAAAACACCTACACCAAATCAATTTCTTAAGAGACATAATTAAAAGTATTACTTCCCTCACCTTTTTGAAGTACAACAACAAATATTATAGATAAAGATTCAGCCTAACTATGAGGAACGCCCTGAGTGCTGTACTAGCTGGCATATTTGTAGAATTTCTTGAAACTGGACCTTTCAAATGCCGCATACCCATGAACATTACACATTTCAGATAAATAGATGACATCCTCACTTTTCTCTAATAAAAACATTAGAAAACCTAGCTGAAACCGAACACAACTCATTTGTACTCACAAAAACAAAAACACGTTGTCATACCAAGCTTACCATAAATCCATCAAAATGGGAGTAAAGATGTCGGGATCGCTATTTTGTAGTAGGGGTTGTTGCATAGATATCCATCCTTCTGGCCTTGTCATCCGACAAGTTTTGGTCAAAAGCACAAACTTCCTCCTCTACAAGTCAAATAAATTTCATTCAAACAGTTTACAGGAATACAAAATATGTTGAGTCAGGAGACATGCAAGTAAGATTGAGTACAGGTTTTTTATCTCGCCTCTCACCAAAGTCATGGCTAGAGGCAAGGAAGGAAATATGACGTCTGATCATGTAAATTTTTAAACTTGAACTGTTCATAAATTGTGGGAAAAAGTTTGCACAGAGTGGTATCACATAGATTTCTGGCTGAAGAACACATCAATCGCTCCGCGAATGAGAACATGCAAGTGCAAAACAACATACATTGTAATTATATAACAGCTTCACACCACTACAATATCCTGAAAACTGGCCTCATAATAGGCCTATGTCTCAGAACTTTTAGAATTAGAGCCTCAATACCTCACAAACGACTATAATATCATAAAATTAATTCTAAAATCATTAGAATATCCCAAACTTAATGTAAGAAAGGAGGCTACTCGCATTTTGCACAATACCAAAGCAAACTCCATCATCACCTTCCTCCAACCTAAGAACCATTACACAACAACCACCTTTATCTACTACAACTACCAACTATCTACTGGCTTCCTGACTTAAAATTCACCAAACATTGATGTTATTGTGTTTTTTTCCTTTCCCTTTGCAAAACTCAATCATGTTCTGCGAAGCTAAAAACAAAAACAACATTTTCCTCTACAAAACAACCAAATCAAATACCATGGATAAATATTTTAAGATATAAAGAACTTGAAGCATAAAAACTTTTACCAAAATGACCAGATTCGGCATTAAATAACTCGAAAAGAGTTGATATGCCATAAAACCAAACAACCAAACCAACTATCTAAACATGGCTTCAGAACCATACAACTCGTCATACTTACTATCAAAAATATATTTAACAAAAACACTGACCGCATCAACTCATGCCGTCATCTACACATACAATACCCTGTCATGACTGCAACAAAGTATACATCAGCGAAACCCAACGTCGCCTAAAAAAAAGAATCTATGAGTACACAGTCATAAAGTTCAGCGACACCAAGAGTATACTCGGCACACACATGCTGTCCATTAATAATAATTTTAATGCACACAAATCTGCAATAGTCAAACATGCACACGACACCAAACTTAGACGCCTCATCATGTCCAGTCTCATCTTACATGTAAAATCCACATAGTATAAAGACCTGGGTTTTTCAAATATCTCCAATTATTGTTAAAAATCCTAAACGAACAGAAACGTACCACCATTGACATGGTTGACCTAATTCCAGTACCTTGCTCTTTCCTCCTTTTTTTCTTTCACTTCTTTCCCTTGTTTCTCACCTTTCCCTCTACTTTTCACATCTTACCTTGCTTTTCCTTACCTCTCTTCGCATGACTAGGCTGGTCTGAATGTTGAATGTTTTAAGCGAAGTAAAAATTGATCACCGTAAGTCGAGGAGCGAACATCCGTTTTTCGGATGAGTAATTATCATACCAGATAGAAAGATATTAAGAGAAAGATAGTAAAGAGTAGATTGGCTCTGCTTATCGCCCGGCTTTTGCACTCGTTCTTTGTCTATTAGCCAGAAGACAAGCATATGCACGGAGTTGGAGACTATATCTGTAACACCCTCCCCTTGACAAGAACACTTAGTCTAGAATCAGATAATCTGGCATACATTTGCTTTAGATTAACCCTACAACACAGCGTTAGTTATCTATATTTTCTCTACTGTTCTCCTTCGAGCCACAATTGTACCCTACTCGATTATGTCTCTGATAATTTAGACGCAGCACTCTCTTTGGATCCGAGCGCCCAAATCCATGTATTTGGAGATTTTAATGTTCACCACACAGATTGGTTTGATTTCTCGAACTACACAGACGCAGCTGGTAACAGCACGCATAGCTTCTCTATTTCACATTCCCTTTCACAAACTGTGATTTTCCCAACCCGCTTCTTAGATGGTAAAGATCAGCAAACCTCACTTCTCGACCTATCTTTGACAACATTCCCAAAGGTTTGTGTGACGGATACCCATAGCCAACTCGGGAACACTGATCGCCTTGTGATAATGATGGATATCACCCTAAACTTGCGACCCCAAATCGAAGTGCCATTGCACAAAATGATGAGATACTACCAACGGGCTAATTGTGAATCCATCAGAGATCACATCAGAGACGACCCATGGAGTAAAACTTTTACTCTCCCTGCCGATCAGTGCGCAAATGAGATCACAGATTGAGTCAAGGCAAACATAGAAGCATATGTCCTCACACGGAAATTCTATGGTAAGCCCCACTCTCCCAAATGTTTCACTTCGACCTATGCAGCTGTTATTGCACATAGGCAGCAAGCATTCTGCTCATTAAACCACCAATAAGTTATCTACAAATAGACTAAAAATTTATAGCATCAAAATACTATAGTAAGAGTGTTATAGCTGAAGCGAAAAGTAGATATGAGATGACCAGAAAATGCATTGAGTCAAAGAAATTAGACACTCGCGATTTCTGGAAAATCTATAATAGCGTTGTGAATAACGAGCAATCAACAATTTCCCCACTATCCAACCACCAGGATGTCGCTTGCATGACAATGGATAAGGCTGAACTGCTTACCTTAAACTTTACCTTGGACTCGACAAACCACTCCCTCCCTAATTTCTCACTATGGACAGAAGCCACACTTAATGATCCAATCATCACCCCTTCACATGTCCTGGATATTATAAAAAATATTGGCACTTTCAAAGCATGTGGGCCTAATCTTATCCCTGCTATAGCAATAAAAAATCCACTGCTGAGCTGAGCCCTGTCCTCCCCAAACTCTATAACAAATGCCTTGCTGAATTTGCTTCCCTGAAAACTAGAAAATTGCCTCTGTGATAGCAGTGTTCAAGAATTCTGGTGAAAGAACTGATTTGCAAAATTATCCTCCCACTCTTTGCTAAAATCTTTAAACCATTAATCAATCTAGCGATAGTCCACCATCTTGTTAATAGCAAACTTCTTTCTGACCAACAGTATGGATTACGACAAGTCCGTTCTACTGCAGATATCCTAACGGTCATCCCTGAATGCATATACCATACACTAGATAAGGCAGGTGAAGATAGGATGGTAGTGCTTGATATATCCAAAGCCTTGGACAAAGTCTGGTATGAAGGTCTTCTCATAAAAAATAATTTATATGGTATTACTGGACGAATATTTGATATAATCTGATTCTTCCTAACCAAAAGAAAGATCCAGGTTGTCCACAATGGCCGTACATTAATGCGGTTGTACCCCAAGGATCGATCCTTGGGCCTTTATTATTCCTGATCTTCATAAACGACCTCCATGATGCAATTGCGTCTGAGATGGGTATATTTGCTGAAGACACCACACTTTATTCTCGACGTAGGCAAAACGAATGCACACATATCCAAGGCAATAGCTGAATCTTTGGAAAATGACCTCCAGTCCGTCGTAGAATGGGCCCATAAATGGATGGTTACATTTAATGTTATTAAGACAAATCTCCTTTCATTTAACAACTATAAGATCCCTTTCCAACCACCAATTGCCATGGCTGATAGTACCCTTTCCGAGAGCCTAACATTCAGTATTCTCAGCCTAACATTCACAGCCAATATGAATTGGGAAAAAATACATAGAAGATATCGCCAAGTCTGCTGCAAAGAAGGTGGGCTCCATTTACCGTGCTAGAAAACTTCTCTTACCTGCGAATATCTTATACTTCTATAAAGCCACCATTCGTCCACGTCTGAAGTATTGTTGCCACATCTGGGCTGGTTTACCAACCACTAGTCTCTCCCTCTTAGACAGGGTCCATAAAAGAGCCTCTAACCTAATAAGTCCCACACTGTCTACCAAGCTCCAGCTCCTGTCCCATCGCTGCAATGTTGCATCTCTGTGCTTATTTTGCAAATATTTCAATGGAATGTGCGTCAATGAACTTGCTGCAACGTAAATACCCCCAACCAACCCGACAATCAGCAAATTCCCCCCCTTCACAAGTAGCTTCTTTTCTTGAACTGCTAACCTTTTAAATTCCTTCCCTGCTGCCTGTTTTCTCCGACTGTACCAACATGCAGAGATTTAAATGTAATGTGAGCAAACATCTCACTGCACAACTCCCCACTTAGGATGCCCTTATTAATCTGGCCCTTATTCCACATTAGTCTCTTGTGTCTCAGTGGCAGTGTGCCTTGTTTGGAGTGAATATAAGTAAAAAAAACAAAAAAAAAAGAAAGAAAGAAAGGGCACGTGGGGTAAGCATGGGGGACGCAGTGATGCAATATGAGATGAGTGAGAAAGACAAACCAGACGACAAAAGGACAGAAGAAACGTTTCTCTTGCTATGAAGAAAGTTTTTGTATAATATTTGTTTGTTTGTTTTGTCTTACGGCATATCAACCTTTTTCATGTCATTTAATGCCGAATCAAGTTGGATTTATATATCTTTAGATCTTTATATTTTTGATTTGGTTTGATTTGTTTTACGGCATATCAACCATCTATGGGTTAGTTAATGCTAAATAAAGTTGTCAAATATAATTCTATAGGTCGGATAATTATTCATATTCCTAGAATACATTGCTTTTAGAATACATTCTCCTTGAAAACATTGCTCTTTGAAAACATTACTCTTTGAGAATACCCACACCCAAACCATGAAAAGACTCCGACCATTCCCAAAACTACAGACCAATAGCATTTATTTGATGTGGTTTGGTTTGTTTTACTGCAACCAACCATCCATGGGTGATTTAATGCCAAATATAGATGTCAAATATATGTCTAGAGGTAGGATAATTATTTATATTCCTAGAATACATTGCTCTTAGACAACCAGAATACATTGCTCTTAGATAACCAGAAGACATTGCTCTTAGATAACCAGAAGACATTGCCCTCAGAAGAAAATTTCACAGTGAAAGTGGGCACATTACTCCTAGAAGGGAATTATACTGAGAGAGAGTGGCATTACTTCCAGAAAAACATCACTTTGAAAATATTATTCTTTGGCATTGTAATCTTCTGTGTTCTCATCGTGGTTGACCCTCAGTCACCGCCTTCTAGTATTTGTATGATAATGTGCGTATACCTTAGTTAGTATGTACCTTATGACCTTCAACACCCATTTAAGAAAAATGAGATCGTTCGATTACCAAAGATGAAATACAAAATAGTAATTGGTAAATATTTGATGTCGCTGGGTGTTAAGAATTTAGATTTTACCCATTTTGAAATGAATTGTTCCAAAATGAAACATCATGAATAGAATTCTGTCATGATCAAAGATTATCGGTACTACCTGGTCTTCGGGATAGGATGAAAGTCTAATATCTGTTTTGTCCTCAGTCAAAATACGATGAGTATTCAAAAAGTATCCGGACTAAAAGTAATATTTCCATAGCAAGAAATGTCCGTGTGATGTCATCATCTAAGAATGTTCACGAGATGTAGAAACTGTAACTGAGTAATTGTCAGAAATTAAAATGGCTGTCCATCTTGCAGAATGTACATAGTCGCTTAAGTGTTTTTTAAAATATTTTGTTCTTTGGAAACAAAGTCTGGCTCAGATGATTGGCTCGTACCTAGACTGAAAACACATAATCCTATGGCTGCATTATTGAAGGAATATTGTTTGAACAAAAAGTTATATCGCAGAGTTCGACAGAGTTTCTTTTAAAAAAAGGGCCTATTAGAGAAATGTTTAAACTTTGTTGCCTAAGCAAAAGAAATTGAAGTTCAATAGCTATGGCATACACTCTGTGGTTTCTACGGATTCGTCTCTTCAAACCTGTTTTGTTTTCCGTGCTATTTCCGTGGCAAACCAAAGTTCGTATAAGACCACACTCATTGCATGGACTGGTTAATCGGCACTAAGAATCAATTTGCAGCATTTCCTGGGAAATTATTCGATCCCCGCAGTTTTCTGGAATGGTGACTCGTAACGTAAACAGCTGAAGTCTTATTGACACGTCGTAGATAGTCGGCTCAATTAGTAGTGATGTCTCTCTGTAATAGTGGCAGTATCAATAATCGTATTTGTGATTTGGGAGCAGAAACAGATGTTTGCTTTCTTGTTGCAATAATGCTCTTTCCCTTTGTTCTGTAATAGGGTAGCAATAAAAAAAATACCAACAACATTCTTGCTCTATGGTATTATGCTCTTTCATTGTTTTATATTTTTACATCATGCTGTAAGGTTATATGCTTATTACATAAATTCCTTTTCGTCAGCTCCCGGGGAGGAAATAGATCTTTGAAAAAGATGTCTAAATCCGATCAGCCCGCCAACCAAAGAGAACGATTTTACTTTCTTCACTACGTGTCACTCCGGAGTTCCTGTCCATGACGTCACATCCTGACATGTTGCCTCTAATTTCGATTCTTATATTCGTTGTTTATAGAAGGGAGAAGAATTAATTAGTCTGCGTAAGAAAAGCGTACATATATATGCTTGCCTTTGTTTAGTCAAAGTTCATAGTAGTCATTTCCACTTCTCTCCGGTGAGTCACTGTGCAGAGTGTAGTTCTGTCCTTTCTTTTGACAGATCTCGGTGACTGACTGAGAAAGATTGGGTGTCAAACTGTCGCATCTGTTTTTATATGAATCAGATTGGTTCCTAGCCGGTTGGCGGGAATAAGTTGCAATGTCTCTTTTTTTTTAATGTTGCAGAGGCTTATATTATCCAGGTCTCTAGCTGGCTGAAATAACATTTTTATTTTTTAATTCTTATCCAATGCAGATCCGCTTTTTAACACATTTACTTATTTGATTCGCTTGTTTTTTTTCTCTGTGTCCCTACCTTAGACGGAATTGTTGTCTGATTTTAATAAATACATTTTTGTATGGGACGTAGGGATGCGATAGGCTGAAAGATGACGTTCTGATGGACACAACTTTATATATATTTAAATTGGCCTCAAAATGCTGTAATCTATTCAAATGATACTAGGCCATTGGTCAACGATCGTTTTCAACAATCGATTTTGATTGAAGAGTATAGTGAATTGTTTTATTTTTAAAATGTATATATTCAATTTTTGTATTTTTAATTTTATTTATATTTATATTTTAAACTGGCAAAAATGTGAAGGTTAACAGGAAACTTTAGAGAATCCTAAAAATGCCACTCGGCACTATTTCTAAACAACTCATTGCATAAAATTATTTATATTTAATGTTTCACAAAAAATGTGCATGATATAATTTAATAATGATAAAAAAATACATTTGGTGATTCCTTTTTGGATTTTTAACTTTGTTTTTTCTTTTACTCGTGCAAGATACAAACACAACTTTCTAATGAGTGAAAGTCTGACAAAATTTAAATTTGTATTATGGTGGAATTTTTTTTTTGATAAAGCAAATGACTAATTTTGAAACACTGAAAACTTTTTAGAATATGGCCTTATTAGCACACATGTCAGTGTTCGAAAATTGATAATTTTATTTTTCTGATAAAAAGAATTCAACCATAATGTAATCAGTAAGCATTTAAACAAGAACATGAAACGTTCGTCTATTCAAAGTTAATGTTGATAAATTTGAATTAAAAAAAAATTGTTTTGAAAATTTATAATCAGTATTAGTTTGTACTTTATATTTAAACTATTACATTGTTAAATATACATTGCAAGTTGATAATTTTTTTTGTTGAGAGGTCAGTATTTGTTTTTCTTATAAGTTGTAGTAAATACAGCGAGTACATTTTGCAGATCTATTCTCAGTGGTTAAACTATTTGTGGTCACTCGACGACGCATTCAAACGGAGATGACAAGCTGTCGTTTACATAGAGGGGAATCGAAAACTTACATCGCGTTTCCTCGATGGTAAAGTATTCTTTCCATATTATTGAACCAGTGCACAGATAAGAATGCTTTGTGTCCGAGATGCCTACTCATGGGCTTTGATGAAAGAGTGGAAACCAATTTTCTTGCCTCCCCCCTCACCCATCCCCTCCTTCTCTCTGAACATAATCTTTACAATAAAGGCGGTCACGTGACCTGCTTCTTTCAGCACTGAAAAGGCCGTTCCGCTCATTTGATTGGCTAATGTTTGTTTGATTTATTTTTGTTTTGTGCTTGTTTGTTGTTGTTGTTTTTATTTATTTAGATGCGTCCTCACGTCTCAATGTGAGTCCCCGTCCGTCAGTCTGTAACACTTCAGACTACAATAGCAATTTCATCGCTAAATGTGCATATTGAATGGACGCATCTTACGAAATGGATCTGTTCTGGTCTTACACCTGATCAGCCGGGTTTTAATCGTGCGACATTTCTATCAATTTTACACTTATTTCAACTAATGACCGTTCTAGTCAGAGAAAACGCAGTACCGGCGATAGGGATCCCCCGCTCCCCCCCCCCCCAATACACACATACAATGAGACTACTAATGTGTAAATTCATTTTTTGTCTCAAAATGAGAGAATTATCCAACTTTAATGAATTTTTGAGTATTTATTCAATAGATTATATATTTGACTAGCGGTATTTACCAGATGGAGATATATTCCGGGTGGAAGGCTTTTGAGAATTTAAATGAATGTATATAGTCATGTTTACAATTTTGTCTTGAAAGTGTTGTGCCAACCCTGTTTTATGACTCGGCACACCTAACAAAACCGGATGTTTAATCATTGAACATCTTAACCCGTGTGACAGAAACCAACAAACTTTCTTTCTTTTTGTGCACATCGTCACTCAAGCCAACCAATCAGATCTCATCAAAGTGTTGTACCAGCAGCAGCCGCCAATACAGTATATATAGGGTGTGTTTCTTCAGTCAGTGCACTCATTTGAGGCTTTTTCTCATTGCCTCGACGCTGCCTCCTCTGACTGCAGCTCGCTCCACAGACCTTTGAGGCATTACAACACTTTTTTCTTCGACGACAATGCAGCAGCCGTTTCACCTCCTTCTACAGCTCGTCAACAATGACTGCCTGTCATTATCGTCATCATCATCAACTACAGCAGCTATCAACCGATCCATGCATCATGAACAACTGAAGCTTGTTCATCTTCCTGCACTAGCCAATGTCCCCCTGCATTTACTGTTCCTGTCGATGTCCTTTATGTACCAGCTGACATTTTTCTGCAGCTCCTTCACCTGCTGGCGTCTTCCTACAGATTCTGCTGACGTTTCCTACACCCGGCTCTTTGCCACATCTTCACAGATTGGACCTACCTGAAGCACCTCATTATTACATCAGGGATGTTCACATTAAACCCTGTGTGACGCCATTCCTTCTCTCTCAGCGTTTCCTGTTTCTCAGTTACATTCATGCTCTGCCAGCCTTTCCTGCCTCTCTAATTACCAGTGACGTCCTTTAGTACTTCAAGCCTCATCACGGTTATCTATTGTACCAACTTGGTGCAATAAATCACGTTGTGATCACCAGCAACAAGTGGGGACCACGACGTGATCTGACACAGGCAACAGTCCACAAAGAAGATGACAGATCTTGACCTAAAACAAGCGACAATACTACCGATTCATTGACTTAATACTGTTTGTTAAAAAGTCAGGCTCAGCAAAAACATCAACATCACTCTTCAAGGATTACCAACACTCTCCAACAACGATGCTGCAACCAAACCTTCCTGGACATCCATCTAGTACAGAAATGCCCGGAAATTCGACCAATGAATAATCAGACAACACGATGGAAGAAGTCGCACCAGTTTAAAACGACTACAGCTGCATATGCACTACTAAATTGCTTAACAACTGGACGTTAGTTGATTAACGACCTGGATCTTTTTTTTAGCTAAGAAGGGTCACATTATAATCAATATTCGTCCAGTAATACTGTAGGAATTCATTTTCCTGAGAAGACCTTCATGCCAGACCTTGTATATGTCAAGCAGTACCACATTAACTCCCCTGACTTATCCAGTGTATGGTATAGGAGTTCAGAGATGACCATTAGGATATCTGCAGTAGAATGGGAGGGAAAAAAATTTAGCATTTTCGAGGTAGCGGACTATCATGAGATTGATTAATGATTCAAAGATTTTAGCAAAGAGCAGGAGACTTTTGGGGCGATAATTTTGCAGGTCAATTCTTTCACCAGAGTTCATGAAAACTAGTACCACAGAGGCAATTTTCCAGCTATCAGCAAGACATTTGTTATAGAGTTTGGAGAGGACAGGGGCTAGCTCAGCAGAGCATTTCTTTGTTACTATAGTAGGGATAAGATGTGGGACTCATACTTACTATGGAATTGCCGCATTGGGACAAATACTTCTATGTCTGCTTTGACCCATTCAGTTACCTCCTTTGCACACTGTTCAGTAGGGAGAGAAAAAGTTTTACTCAAATGTGCATCTCTGGGAATCAGCTCATTTGGAGTAACGGTGCTTTAGTTTGGGGTTGCAAGTTTAATGTGATAGCAACCATTATTACAATGCTATAAGCATCTGTCACACAAGCCTTGAGCAGTGTTGTCAAGAATAGGTTGAGAAGTGAGGCTTGCTGGTCATCATAATCTAGGGGGGCGGCTTTGGAAAGTGACCGTTTGTGAAAGGGAATCTGCAATCGAAAATCTACACGTGTTGTTACCAGTTGGGCCTGTGTAGCGCGAGAAATCAAGCCAATCTTTGTGGTGGACATTGAAGTCCCTAAATATATGAATTTGGGCACTCAGATCCGAGGAAAGTGCTGTGTCTATACTATTTGAGACATAGTCGAGTAAGGCACAGTCCTTAGTTGAGAGAGAACAGAGCATTAGTTAATCTAAAGCACATGTAGGACTCATCTTAAGATTCTATACTAAGTTCTCTAGTCAAGGGAGGGTATTACAGATATAAACACCAAGCCCATGTATGTGTTTGTCAGTCTTTACGAAAGAGTGAGAAGTATCCTGGCATATCAAAACGATTAAGAGGTTGAGGAATCAGACAGAATTTCCATGAACAAAGTTTCTTTCCAAGAACTTCTCATATGTGGAACACATTACCACAGGACTTCTTCCCTGCAGACTACCAGAGTCGTCTTCAAATCCAATGTCAAGAAATACTGTCAGATACCGTTCCCCATAAGTAATCGAACATTAATCATTTTCAATCCTCTCATAAAACCAATAATCTGTCCATCTCATGAACCCTTATCCTTGAACAGATTTTGGCCTTGATAAGTGGTAACTAATTAGAAAATAAACAAAAAAATCAGAGCCGATTCTAATCCTTTTAATTTTAATAAAGAAACACTCGACAAAGATAACACCTTTCTAAGGCATCAATTATTATCAGCTGTATTTTCAGTTGTTATCATAGCAGTCTGTTTTATTTGAAATATTTAGGGGTCTAACTGAAAGCGGAGCTGAGGGAGAATGACCTAACCAACACTCATATTTTAAAAATACTATTGAAAAAGAAAATACCATTCACCAAAATTTACAGAAATTAATCCAGTAGTTTTGTTTTACTTTAAAGTTCTTCTTTTATCCGTAGCCAGAATTTCGCCGCCATTATAAATTTTGTTACTGCTTAATATACCTCTTCATAAATAAAGATTTAAAATGGTGTCAAACCAGAAAAAAAACAAAACATGCTAATATTAATAAGTAATTCCTTTTTTATCATTAAACATCTACTGGATAATTTTCCATAAATTTTGGTGTACGCTAATATTTTCCAATAGAAAGTTTTCATAAAATCATCATGTTAATTTATTTACAAGTGCAATATTTCATATGGGTGTAACCATGAAGAAGCACCACCAAGGGTGTCTCAATGCTTTAGACCCGTTCAGGGAGGAATTTAACTGAATCAAAACTTGTGACAATAAATCCAAGAAGAAAGAATTCAGAGAATTTCCACCAACACAAAACTACTTTATTTAAGGATGTCCTTGTGTGAACAAATTCATAAGAAAAGTCCAATTATTGTTGTTCTAGACGAAGCCATTGCAATTATCGTTTTTTTTGCTCTTGTAAAAATATTTTTTTTTAAATTTGCGAAAATAAAATAAAATGGGTGTTCACTTATTTCTCGCCACTTCTAAAATAGGGTCCTTTTCTCTTGGACATCAAATTTCCTAAGATATTAGCCAACATTTGTCTTCATGAATATCTATTATTATATGAAAAGTGAGTTTATCCAGGTCCCCCCCCCCCCCCCCCCCCATATATTTTATTCACAGAAAATACATGCTAAAGCATTCCTTAGCTTGGGGATTGAGTTATGTTTTTACAAAATTAATTTTAATTGTTCTAGTTGCTTTAATCTGCAATTAACTCACCAAGTGACCATCTTTAAGTTTCTGTCCATGTTTGACCCTCACATACGCTCTAATTTTATACTGTCTATCACTCTCGCTTCCATTACTCTTTATATATAGTATAAATAATAAGCATATATGATGATGATGATGATTCGCTGCATCATGCTTCACAATTGTCACATCGTAGGTGGCTTTTCCAACCATCTGCATGGTCTGTAACACAGGTGACAGACAAAATCATTTCCACAGCATTTATTAATATTTATGGCGTCATCGCTTTTCTGGTTTTCTTGAAGTGATTTGTTGTCAAAATTAAGCGAATTCGTTGTATTGGAAAGATAAGTAAAATGAAAATGTATCGAAGAAAGTAAAGAGAAATTTTATATATATTCCCCTCCTTTGTCTTTAAAGCATGTGATCTACAACAGCTTCCCACTTCTTTACGCAATACTTTTCATGTACGTACAGAAATTATAATACAAGAAATGTCTTGCAAATTAACTGTTTGTGACTTCACTAAAAAACTAACTTGTCTGATACTGCGAAAGTTCCTTTAATATCTGGACGGTTCAACTCCGTAGAATGAACCCTCTTCGTATGAGGAAGAGAACTGACTTTTCGCTTTTATCAAAATTAAGTGCAATCTGGTCAAATAGGGCTATTTTAGAACGGGATGTTGGAATGGATTCATCAACATGCCTATATTTTGACAAATTTATCAACTTGGGGTATTCAAGTGCAAGGGTTAGGGTCATTGAATTTTCTACAAGTATTTCAGTTAGATATGAGTCTTTTGGCTCACCTGTGAAACTCAATATCTAGATAATCTCAATTTGCTAAGAATAGAACAAATTATATCCATATCTCCATATCAAACAGACACCTGCCAGCAGCTACAAGAGGTTGTATATACTCCCTATATGTCAGAAGTGTGCTGGTGTATGGCTCTGAAACCTCGACTGTCTTGGCCAGCACACTAAAGAAACCGCACAGTAATGACAAAGCAATGGCCGGTTGGATCTGTTTGGTGAAGCCTGAACAGAGCATTCCTTTTGAGTTTTTGCTCGTGCAAGTCAACTCAGAAAGCCTTGCAGACGTCATACAGGAGAGCAGACTGTATTGGTGAGAGCATGAGGAGTGCAGCAATGGCTGGATTGCTAAAGCCAGACAGTTGAACGTGCCAGCAGGGAGGACCACCTCCGGCAGCCCCAAGTTGTCTTGGGAGGACATGATCAAACATGATAGGAGAGCCTTGGGTATGGATTCTGTCGGGCTTCACCAAAGACAAGAATGGAGGGGAAGACTTAGATCGAGACTGGACAATCAGGCCCCACCCTCATCAGAGGATTAATTGTGGTCTGATTACACAAATCGGTTGATGATCTTGGTGAATTTGCAATACTTCCATCTCAAAATGTAAGACTCTTCACTAACGAGGCAATTCTCAGATTTCTCCATTCATGCATAATTCTGGGACTCTAATGAATTGCAATATATCAACTCCGAATATTTTTCACTTGATTGAAGTTATCAAATTCAAATTGGATGTTGAAATTATCGTTTATCAAGACCGAAATAGGGAGTTGCTTCCCTTTACCTTCAACTTGAAGAAAACTTGTTCACGTCTCTTCATAGTGACACCTCAATAGATTTTCAGCTGGTAATCCATTAGAATTGAATTTTTGTCAGGACATCTCAGATCTATTAAAAAAAATAGTCTTGTTTAGAGAAATAAGAACGCTGACTTTCAGTGTCCAATGGGCAATTAATGATAGCTTTGTTAATTCTGTAATGTAATGAAATTGCTACCATCAGTTTTATGCATGTGCGAAAATAGAAAAATCACTTAAGGATTATTGCACAATGGAGTAATATGCGTCCTTGAAGCGCAATGTAATTTAATCTGGAGTCACAGACAATTTTCACTTTTTATGTTGAATGCTTAAAATCCAACAACTAATTTCAATGGCTTGCATCAATTCGTGCTTCTTTGTTCAAGAGTCATTTTTTAGTTATTTCTTGGCATGTTTTCATTTTCAATCTCTTAATCGTATTTTAATTTTTGTCCTAGACAACCTGTTAATAAATTAATGTTATTATCATCCATTTCTCTTTCAAAACGGACAAAGAGAGAATAACAAAACAAAATGATAGTCGGATTATTAAATATTTCTTTTTATATTTGTTGACCCCTTGTGAAAATGTGCAAAACAAATTTAGTAGCAGAAATATATTATGACTGTATATGTGGACTCCTTAAGAGCGTGCAAAATAAATTTGGGACCAGTAAAATATTAGGTTTCACGAGTTACTCCAACTCGTAAAAGAAAATTTCTTTTACTACACGTGAAATAAAATCTAGAATAATTATAATGGTAGTATGCATCTAACACTAATTGTTAGTAACTTTTTTGTTTTGCAACATGCAAAAATGTTGGAAAAAGCATTTGCTTCGTCGAAGATATAATTACACTAGCTGTATTTACCTTTGTTTTTGCAGACTACGAAAAGGGTAGGTCTATTTAATAATACTCTCTTTCTGCCTTTGGCCAGCTTACAGAGGCATACAAACGTTTACTCTTTGTTTAATGACCGGTTCTGTTTACCACCGAGTTTCTTCCTCTTCGCTGGAACATGCAAAGACTAGAAATAATTAAAGTAGTTTTCCCTGTGTGTGTGCTGAGCAATAAAACCCTAGACCTGGATATATGTGCTCAGTGAAAATTTGTACTAAACATTTAAAATATAAACCGGTCTTATGTGTCACATACTTTTAAATTCCCTTGCTCAAAATAGAAGCCATTTCACAAACTCCCTATATTCTATGTTTATCTAGTAACGGTAAATTTTATTAAGCAGAATGTGAAGCTAATAACAACCGTGTCAAGCATCATTTCCCACTTGTTAAGCTTATGCTGGAAATTGAATTTTTGCTTTTTACAGTAGATATCTATGCGATAGCGGTCAGAATGTGAAACTAATAGCAGACATTATCTGATTCCCTCCACAAAGCATCATTTCACCAAATAAGGCGATACATTATTCTATACAGTTGAATTGAGGTTTGGTTTCAGAAAAAGAGTTTGTGTTCGGTGTGTGCTACACCTATTATATATTAGTATTTGGGGAGCAGTGATATAGCGAAAAATCTACCCTTTCTTCTGAGATTTCACACTGCAACGGAGAAGAACACCATGTTGTATTTGCACAGCACACGGACAATTTTCTTACAGTCTTCATCGAAAGCTTCGAACCACACTAGTGGATGGCTTACAATTATGTGGACGTTCCAGACTCAGAAATGCACACGTAGCATTAGAAAAATAAAACTTTACAATTTGCCACAAAGGATCCTTTCAAGAACCTCTAACAAAAACATGTAACAATGTTTTTTTTTGTTCATAT
Source organism: Sepiola atlantica (assembly GCA_963556195.1). Taxonomy (NCBI): domain Eukaryota; kingdom Metazoa; phylum Mollusca; class Cephalopoda; order Sepiida; family Sepiolidae; genus Sepiola; species Sepiola atlantica. Next base: position 56,491,597 of record OY744519.1, read on the forward strand.
GTTTCCTTCTGCTGGTTATGCATTTGTCAGTTTTAGCAACCTGTTTAGGGTGGCTAGAGTTATCTCTCTTGGAAATATATTTCCGATTTTAACATTAGAGTTAATCTTGTTCTCCGCAGTGGGAAATTCAAGACTCCTTATTCGCCGCGTTTTTTAAAAACCTAACAGGCAAAAGCTTGTTAGATGCCTCAATAAGAAAAATAACGTCAAAGGATGAGGCGATGCTGCGGTTGTAAAATATTCTTTACATGCGTCACTGCTGTTGAAATACATCGTTCTGATGGAATCATGACTCACAGACTATGACAATGTTATAGTGAATTATTCTTTGTTGTGTCACTGCCGCTGAAATTCAATGTTAAATTTACACATTCCGTGTTACACGTGCTCTAATTTCTTGCCTCTGCAAAACATGTTTCCTTATTATATAATTGTCTACGACTTATTTCCTTTATATATGTATTTGACATGTTTCTTCAGAGACAACCTGTTATTTTCCAGCTGTTTCTCTTCCGACACAAAGGTTCGCGAATGCTAAGAGAATGATAGATTCTCAAAATAAGAGTTGGGATAACAAATATTCCTCTTCAGAAAACTATCAGTGAATAAAACATTGTTTAACGTAATATTTTTTTTCAAGAAAAAAAGTCTGTTAATATAATAATTTACCTGCGGTTACTATGCGGTTTAAAAATAATTTTATTTGGTAGAGAAACGGTTTCAACCTGGTCATATGAAGGAAGTGTTTGATTAATGAAAACAAAAAAATTAAGGTATCAGTTTATTTTTAATTTTTTTTTTATTTTTTTATAATTTATTTTTAATTTTTTTAAAATTTGCATTAATTTTTTGCAAAATTTAACAAACGATTGACTTAATTTTTAAGGAAGGACATAAAAGGAAGTCTGACAGCAGCATTTTAATTTTACAGGGATACAAAAGAAATGTTTGTAGTTTTACTTAAAAATAGGAGACACCAATGAACTAAATCATTTAGAATAAAATCTGATTACCCCCCCCCATTATATAAAAAAAATTATTATTTATAATTCATATTAATTTAATTTAATTAAAACATCTAAAATTAATCAAGTAAAGAGAGGATTACGTATCATCTTTTTGACATAATCCGGTTTGAAAACATTATCTCTAAAATTGAAAGCAGGATTTTATATTATCAGGTTGGAAAGAAAGTAATGTCGTTTTTGTCCAACACATGTATTTCATCTGAAACATTCACATTAGGGTATTTTTAATCTTTACAATAATTTTCCGCATTTTCTATGACTTCTTTCCAACGATTAACTAGCTTCTTGATGCCTTCTTTAAAACATTTCTCTGATTTTTTAGAGAAAAACAAATTCAGGTCATTTTCATAAATTTTATTGTTTAACTGATACTGCAACGACCGGAAAATATGGTAGTCAGATGGAGCAATGTCAGGTGAATAAGGTGGATGAGGCAAAACCTCCCAATTGAAACTCATGAGTGAGTTTTGCTGCGTGAGGTTTCGTGTTATCATGCTGAAGCACTACACCTTTCCTATTGAGTAATGCTGGTCGTTTTTTTTATAGAGCAATTTTTAGATCATCCAGCTGCAAACAATATTTTACTGCTGTGATTGTTTGATTAGGCTCTAGTAACTCATAATGAATCAGTCCTCTCATGTTCCACCATAAAGAGAGCATCACCTTCTTTGGGTGTAGTCCTTGTTTTGGAACAGGCTGTGGACTTTGGTTTCTATCTAACCATAACTTTTGCATTGGGTATTTTTGTAAAGAACCCATTTTTCATCTCCAGTCACAATTCTTTGCAAAAATGGTTCTCGATGATTCCTGGAAAGCAAAGATGTGCAAACAGTCAATCTTTGATTTCGTTGAGCGTCAGTCAAATCGTGGAGAACCCAGAGTCCAAGTTTTGAAACTTTTCCTAACTCATGAAATAATTGTGGTATGGATTGTATTTAATTGTTGCGCTAATTCCCTGCTGGTTAACTTTGGATTAGGCTCCACAGTGTCTTTAATGGCGTCTTTATCAATTGATTTTGACCTTTCCGAACCTCGCCGATCTGACAGAAGAAAATTTTGCAAATCACCATTGACATTTTCGATCATTCAGAACATTTATCCCATAGACAGTTCCAATATTCCTTGTAGCTTCTGCAGCTGAGTTTCCTTTTTTTAATTCATAGAGCATGCAATGTCTTAGATGCTCCTTACTAATATCCATTTTTTGACGACTAAGACCGTTAAACTTAATATTTTCCAACTAATTACTATATCTTAAAGGTAAAGCAAGATATTAAGACACCAATTCACCAAAAAATCTAGAACTGTGTACAACTTAGGAGGCTGCAAAGTGATGAAGTAAAAAATACGACATTACTTTCTTTCCAACCTGATATTTATATTTTTAAATCCCAACACAGTTTTATTTTTTTGATGTCTATTTTCCCTTGGAAAATGTACTCCACACTGAAAAGATAATTTTAAGCATAACGTTTTTCACCTCATAAATTCATTTCAGTAAAACTTGAATTTATCATTTTGGTAATAAAAACTTATTTATCAGTCAAGAGATTAAAAACTAAAATAAATAAACCATTTTGAAACCCGTCAGGATGACGACGTGCTTGTTCGTACGTCTCGCACAAACTGATTTTACAAACGATCCATTAACTATGCAGATTGTCGCAAGGTCATATTTTTTTTTTTCTTCGAAAAGGTCAGATAGAATATGAAACTAGCCACAGAGGTTTTTTTGTTTTTGTTTTAACTCCATTTATAATTAGATTTAAACCAGATAGTAAAATAATAGAAAATCAAACGGATTCCAAAAAAAACCATAAAAAACTCAAAATTTTTGTTTCATGGTTGAAGGGTGGACATATTTTATTTCTTCAAGTGAATGTTATTTGCAGTCTTTAATTACAACAGACAAACCTGTTTTATTTTGTTCACAAAGCTGTTATTTAAATACAATGTCAGTGAGTTCAATCCTAACTGGGTGCTTCACCAATATGGGAAGAATAGCCAGTCTTAAACTAATTTATACTTAAGTATTTTTTCCCCGTCTGTTGCTCACTTACAGGTTCCAAATCTATTAGCCAGCACTGAACAAAATTTAGTATAAAGCACCTCTGAAATAGCAAAGTGTGTGATAGTGAGGGTAAACATTTTATAATGCTGCTAATAATAAATACGCCAAATGGATTGAGAAGAATTTCACATTTGGTACAAAGAACCTTTAGACGCTCATAATATTACTAAACAAAGAAGACCCCAAAACTTATTTGACAGACTAAACTTGTCAATGTGTATATAAGCCTACAAGGTCTGAAGATGACCATAGAATCTGAAGCTCTTTATCGCGACATTAAAAGAGCTTCTTATTCAAGTGTTTATTGATCTCCTACACATTTTTATTATATAAGAAATATTCATAATATAAAACGGACTTTACATGATTAAATATAGATTTGTACGAGAAATCTTTAGGATCAACTATACAAATCAGATCCAAATTGCCGTTTAAAAGCTCAATATTTCCTACATAATTAAGCTCTATTTACTATATATACATATATATTAAACGATTTATAACATCATATATAATATTTAAATCAAATTTTGGAATAAAAAAACTTGAGACAAACAAGAATTTTACGTACATCTCACAAAGTTTAACAGTGTTCATAATCGAGCCATCATTTAAGTAAAAATTAAACTTCCAGAAACATAAAATTCTTTTTCGTCTCAAATTTTTTCATTCCAAAATTGGATTTAAATGATATTATATTAAATAAAGGTTTAAAAGTAATTGTCAGACTGATTGTCAAGGACGTATGTGCGACTGTTACAAAAAAACACCTACTTAAGCTGTATATCTAATATCTTTAGCTCTCTATCATTATTTATTTATTTATTTATATATATACATACACACACACACACATATATATATGAAAGGTAGATGATGTAGAAGTATTTGATATGTAATTAAGGAAAGTTACGTTACTACCACCCCCCCTCCCACACACACACACAGAATGAAATAAATTTAAAAAAACTTTTTTCATGTCACTTATTTTAAAAAGTGTATCATTCCATGAAGAGCAACCTGACATTGAAAGAAAGTGTTTGTGTCTGTTGCACATACCCTTGCTGCAGAAAAAGTCCTTTTAAATACAATTCATAAAAAAGAAAAAGAGAAAATAATTTTTAAAAAAAGAAAGAAAAGAAAAATTTAAAACAATTAGTTAATATTTATTTTTGAGTTGAGTTTGTTCTTTTTCTTCATAATACTTGGCTTGGGGGAAGGGGGGGGGGGGTTGCAGTTTTGTTTGTTGCTGTTCACAGTCTTAAACAAACTCCGTGGACAGTCCATTCATGCAGCACAAAGAATGAATTTGTTGATTTAGGAAGGTGTGCGTGTGTGTGGGAGGGGGGAGGACAATAGAAAGGAACTTACTCCACATTGCCAACTAATATATGTATATGTATATATATATATTAAAAAAAAATGTGTTGTTTGAGAGTGTGTCAATAGAAGAGTCATAGCAACCTTCATGATCGAGAGAAAGGAAGGAATTTGAAGGGGCCACTACTGTAGTATCAGCAAGCGAGAAAGTTTTTATCCAGATTTTATGTGTAAGCAAGATGGTTTGAAGAGAGCGTAAAAGAACCTGGAGGTTGGCAGATAAAAGTAGGAGGGAGTTAGAGAGAGAGAGAGGGAGAGAGTTGAGAAGAGAGAGCCCAAGATTATCTGCAGAAAGGCATTCACAGGTTTGTGGAAAAACAGATAACAGCACGTAAGTAATATTTAGCAGAATTGGTTGGCGCTTTTTTCTTCTTTCTGTCCAGTAATAATAATAATAATAATAAAAAAAAATCACATTTGAAAGATTCGATAGCAAATAAGATGCAAGGAAAGAGGGGTGGTCTGCAAGGGTTTGAGATAGAGAGAGAGAGAAAGAGAGAGAGAGAGAGAGAGAGAGAGAGAGAAAGAGAGAATCGGTGTCTCATGGGTTTTCTTTTTTCAGAGAAGGCAAAGACAAAAAGATGAAAGGACATAAAGAGAAGGTTTTTTTCTTTCTTTTTTTATTTTTATCCTTTTAGTTGTCAATGGCAACTGGAGGAGCACTGAGTGCTGCAGATAGGGCATTCCGTTGAGAGTCAGACAATGTCATGATGCAGGCATTGAATAAATCCGCATTGGTCTGAAAAAGAAAAGTGGAGTTTATTTAAGATAGAGTATAATACAGTAGTTTTTGGATAAAAGATATATATTGCAAGAACTATATGATTATATTGGGTCACCCATTGAGCTTGGGCTAGATTGTCTGAAATGGGAAAAAGTTAGTTTGCAAAGCCAGTTAAATAAAAAATAAGACAAAACCCCAAATTAGTTTTCCTGTTCCCCATAATGGAAGCAAAAATGATGGAGACGGTATAAGAGCAGGGAGGGAGAGAGAGAGAGTCAACATACACTAGAGAGGCTGAGAGTAACAGATAGAAACTTAGTAAGAATTGGGTGACTTAGTAAATAGCAAATTATGGTTAATTAGAACAATTGAATATAACTCAATCCTAAAACCGAGGAAAATTTTAACATGTATTTTGAGTGATTAAAATATATAGGAAAAAGCTGCATGGAAATAAATGGTGATCAACTCAGCTTTATAATATCAACACATTTAAATACAAATAGAAAAGTTTGAAAAAAAAAAAAAAAAAAAAAAAAACATTTAGTTTTTTCGTTTTTAAAAAAAATGCTTTTAAAAAAATGAAAATTAGAAAACTTTACACATTTTTTAGCAAAACAAGATAAAACTATAATTAATAAAGATGCATCCAGGTAGAAAGTTGAATGAATAGAAATATATATATATATATATATATATAAATTGAGCCCAATATTTAGTAATAGTAGTATCAATATTAGCACTCATCTTCATTAAAAAAAAAATAATTTCGTTTATTCAAGCAACAATTGGGATTGTTTGTTTTACAGCACATCAACCGTATCAGTCATTTTGTATTTATTAAATAGTCATTTGATAACGTCTGGAAACTTATTGATTGTATTATTGTTTTTTTTCAGATCGTCAAGCATGGTGGGTTTTGGTATATGATAGATGAACTATAGTAGAATATACTTTCAGACTAGAGAGGAGGAGAAAAAAAAAAAAAAAAAGAAAAAGAAAATCAACTCACTTGCACATGTCTGAGAATGTCCAAAATTCGATTATAAACTGGACACTTAGGTGGCAAGACTTGCTTTTGAAAAACTGTGGCCAGGATGTCAAAAATTCTAGGGAGGTTACTATTATTTTCTCCGAGGACAATCATATTATTCCTGAAAAGGCAAATATTCAAAATGAAAAGATGTGCAATTAAAAATATATATTTTGAGAAATGAAGCAAAAACTGATTTTCTTTTCTCTTTGTTAATAATTATATATATCTTCAAACTTAAAAAAGCTTTGTGGAACAAATATAAACAATTCTCATCCGTCCATTCAGGATTAATTATCAAATATCTTGCATGTATTATATTAAAAATTTTGAAATGCTGGCACATTTTATTTCTAATATGGTTTCATATTTCTTTTATTTCAAAATACCTGACTAAAAAAGTAACATTTTTTTTTTCTCGAGAAAATCATGCTGATATGCTGAATTAATTAAATTCCCCTTTCTTCTCCTTTATAATAAAGTGAAGCCGGTCTAGTTCTCAAAGTTTGTCATCAATAGTTTTGAATTGACAAATCGATATTTGATTATAACTTGTAAGAGTTTCTTCCCATGGTTCAATTGCAGAGTAACGTCCCCTTGGCTCCCAATAGAGACAGACTTTTGTAAAAGACGTATCAGCTCCCACAATAAATGTTCAATGAATTAGTAAATCTTTATAATTAATTCTTGACCATACTAAGCTTTCTCATATCTATGTTTATTAACTCATATTCACAGATTTAAATTTACACCCACTCAGCATTAATTAAATAACGGACACAGTCATTTCAGATTCTAACAAACAAGAAAAACGCATTTTGATTCGTTTTTTTTTTTAAATACTTTTCATTTAGGTAAATTGTTAACATGGAGACATTTTTCAATAATCACCTAACCAGCCCCTCCAAATGTCCAACCTTTCCTCACCGTGGTTGTCTCAGAGCTACCCGGCTAGGGCTCTTGTGAAAATCCATGAGTCAACATTAGAATTCGTCGTCATCTCTGTGTGGTAAGCAAGGACGTGTCGGATACGAAACCACAAATCCGGGAAATGAGGATAACAATGTTGTTTTTGAGTACGTGCAACTGCTATTTCTGTGTGTTCTGGGCCAAACCGTCCCCAACTTTGTATGCAAATACGGGGCCTTGTTGCTCTTGCATTCAGTGTCAGGGATAAAAACCTGCAATCTTTGCAGTTATAACGAATAGCTAGAGCCAACAAAACTTAATGCAGACCAAACAATCCTGCGGGACGATCTTTGCGGGTTCTGTGCAGAAGTCCGATTCATTAAACAAGCAGCTTATGACATTAAGAAAATAATAATTCAACATTGCTATATCCAATTCAGCTTAATGATAAATGATTTTGTTTTAAATAAATATTAAATCACTTATTTCTTAAAATTACTTGTGTATCATATTAGTAGGTAAAATCATTTTATTTTGCACACCAAATTAAAATGTTGATTCAATTAAATGATACAAGCTGTTGACTATTAGTCCTTAGGAATAGATTGCAAATGATATAAGCAGCTGCTTATTGATCCTGAAAAATGAATTCTTTCCATGGTAAGTTTCCTATTATCTTTCATTCCAAAAATATTAATAAAAATTCACCTAGAAACAAACAAATACTATGGTATTTTAAAAACAATTTTCTCGCTTCCTTGTTAAACTTTACGGCTGAAACTAGATGCACTGAATGAACCTAACAACACTTGCTCTTTCACTTACAGCAAAAAAATTTTTTTTCTAAAAAACAGAAAAAAAAAAGAAGCACTGTCCGAAACTAGATGCACTATCTCTTCCGTTCACTATCTTTTCTTTTTCCCTCTTCATCCTCTGCTCCATAGTAGAACCCCCCCCCCTCGCAACTTAAATGTATCTGGTTCTTTCATATAATAGAGGCACATACAAAAATCCAATTTTTTTTAAGAAACAATATTTAACGATTTTCCTCTTCAAATTTTAATTCAAGCAATAAATAACATCACACAAGATATCGGGAGTCTGTGTGTCTTTCTTGCTTATATGTAGGTTTCATAAATACATGTTCAATTATTTATATTTATCATTACCACCCCAAACCACATGGTAGGCCGCTTAAGACAGACATGGAGGGGATCAGATAATGACGACCTGATCCTGGCGGGCAGCACAAGCAAAATGGCAACAGACAGGAAAAGTTGGAAATCATTTACGAAACGTCTAATCTCAAGCATGAGACAAGACGAAAGATAAAAATAATAATTAAATTTAAAAATAAAATAAATAAATAAAATAAGAGAAAACTAAATTTTAAAATTCTTATTTTTCTATAAACCCATCACCTGGGCAAATACAGCTAGAACTTATAAAGGGTGATCGTTAGAAAAGCAGGAAATTTATAAAAAAAAAAAAAAAAACTCTTATAAAGTTTTTCAAAGACTAATATTATAATACAATCACAGATGCTCAAAATGTCGTCTGTGCATCTCATAGCAAAGTCTTAACCTAAAAATCCAAGCTCTCATTGCGTATTGAAGAATGGGATATCATTCTAAGCTCTTGCCAAGCATATTTTACAATTATTAATAATCTATATCGCGTCGACACATTTCTGAGTTTCTGCTAATAACAAGCTCCAAACACAGGAATCCATGATATTTAAGTCTGGGATTTTTCAGGGCAATGAAATCAGAAGTAAATTGCTGAAGAAATTTAATTGCTCAAGTTTCCCGCTTTTCTAGCGACCACCCTGTTTGTGTGTGTATATGTGTAAATATATATATATATATATATATATATATATATATATATATATATATATATATATATATATATACACACACACACACACACATACGTAAGGTGTCTCTGTGAACCGGGTTCGCGCCCTATGACTTTTAAGAGTGTTATTTCCCTGCGTTGATGAGAGCCATAAGCTCGAAACGACGTCGTACGTAGGTAAAATATTAAAATATAATTTAATATTATATATATATAGTGACCCCTAGTAGCGGAAGGAATCTTTTATTCCTTTCTCCTCTCACTTCAGACACGCAACAGCCTCTCCCCAAATCTGTTTTTTTTTTCATTTCAAACTTGATTTTCGCACCCTCTACTTTATTCTAAAATTGTCTTTTGATTTCTTTCGTTGTTACGGCAAATAGTCCTTCAACAAACGACTAAATCGAACTTCGATACATGCTCAATAGTTCTATTCACACCTAAAATGTCAGAGGGATGCATCTTAATTTTTTGAGGAAGTAAAAAAATGCACTGTGGATGCATTTTCAGCAGCCCTGTAACTCTTGCTTCCCCTGCAGTCGGGGGGGGGGGGGGGGGGAGAGAAAGAAAATGGCATTTCCTGGGTCTGCAGTTGTTTAGTGTGAGCGATATTTGGAGACAACTTTAGTAATTCTATCTTTCTCGCAATGTCATTAATAAGAGTACTGCAGGTAACATTTTACCTGGGCTGACGTTATCTGTCTGATAGTCCAAGGACTTGAACCTTGGAGTAACTGTCCTATCAGCAGGTGCAAAATATTGGGGCTACTGTATTGCCATTTGGTGAATGGAGTCTGGACCATACAGTAGTTTCTAGTGGGGCCTCTCGATACCATATTAGTTAGAACTGCTACGATTTATTTTTCTTCAATGGTTTATAAAGATAATCTTTTTTTTTTTTATAACCCACTCTCTGTCTTCTGTTCTTTAACTCCTCTGCTCTTCACAAATCTTCCAATCCTAACATAAGGCATAAAACAAAACTTAAACCCAGAACCCCAACTTTGCCCTCCATCGTCCCGTCACCAATGGAGTTACTGTTATTGAGCAAAAATTGACAAGATACTGTCTGTTCTCCCTTTTGCTAGCATTCATGTTTGTGGTGACTTTAATGTTCACAATGTTGAGAGACTAGTCCACTCAAACAAGACTGATGATGAACTTTGCAGAAAATTCCACTTTCGCCAGAATTCCTCGCTATGACCGAAAAGAAAAACTATCCGACATACGAATAACTGTCCAATATGTTGTCAAATTTATATCAAGAAGTTTGACGCCAACAAGGCAACTAATCCCGACAATATACCGGTCATAGTACTTAAGAAACTGCAACCCTAAATAGCTATCCTTACAAAGCTATCCAATCGCTGCTTAAAGGAGAAATGTTTTCAATCACCTTTGTTGTTCTGCTCAGTATTTAAAAATACTGAAGATCGGTCCTCTGCCTCCCAGTACAAATCGATCAGTCCCCAGTAAGTCATGAGTAAGTTACTAGAATCTGTAATAAATCAAGAAGTTGTCAACCACCTCAGCGAAAACAATCTTCTTAGTGACAAGCAATATGGATTTCATCCAGCAAGATTTACAGCTGATTTGCTGACTGTGATATCGCACAGGATCAGTGAATCTATCAACAGAGGTTCTGTTTCTAGGGTGATAGCTCTTGATATATGGCAGCACTTCAAAGAGCACTGATGATCAAGATCTTTCTGACACTCTCTTCCGCCCTGGAGCACATGATGCAATGGGGGAAAGTGACTTGTTACTTTTAACGCTTCTAAAAATCAAGCCTCTCTCTTTTCACCACCAATGCTCGGATCCTCACTTCTTTCCATTCAAACAAAATGAATAGCTCTCTCCTCGAGGAAACCCCCTTCTTTGATAAACATCTAGCACTGACTTCACTCCAGACTTGAAATAGAAGACTATGTAAATCTGTTATGTAAATCTGTTAAGGTTGCTGAAAAATGGTGGATCATTCTACCGCCCCAGAAAGTGTCCCACCTCTGACGTAACCCTCTATCTGTAAAAGAGCAAGATACGCCCTAAGATCGAGTACTGCTGTCATATGTGGGTAGGTGCCACTCTGAGGACTCTCTCTTGTCTTAACAGAGTACAAAATCTCCTCTTGTCTCTACAGCCTCTTTCACACAAAAAAGAACACCCCATCTGTAGAAAAAGATACGAGTCTGCTTCCAACTACAGCATGGTTGTGTTCAAATCTAATGTAAACAAATACTTGTTGAGCTGTCCTCTTGGATAATCAATTCCCCTTAAGTAGTATTCTGCCCATTGTTTCCAATCCTTATGTGGTGGTGATCATCGTCCAACTCTTACTCAGAATGTCCCCCGAGTCTTGAGACCCATTAGTAATAAAATAAAAAAATAAAAATTACATACATACATATATATATATATATATATATATATATATACACACACACACATATCATTATAAATATTTGTTTTTATCTACATACGTCTATGTTTCATCCTTACAGGAATCGTCAGTGTAGAAAAGAATTATTCACACCGGTCGCCTGACTCGGACCCCGAAACAGGAGTTATATTTCAAATGTCTTTGTCCTTACGGCTGTTGTCAACAACTCGGTAAATCAACGAACTCTTCCATACAAGGCTTTTAAAATTTAAATCTACTCAGCAATTCAAATTTTTCTTTGTCACATGATTACATTAACAAACCATATATCTATTTCACTTGAGGACACAACTGACCCCCAAAGGTCACATGTCAATCATATCAAATAAGCTGCTCACACCTAACAAATATCAACACTGTCTTTTAAAAAGATATTACTGTTCCATGTGTTAAGTGAAAACATTATTTTCAAAATGAGGAGAGGGAGAGCAAGTAAAACTAAGGATCTTCCCAGTCGTGTTCTTTTTTTCTTCACAGGTCGGTAATATCGTTTTTCGTATATCGAATAATTCCACTTAGGCGTATCATGCAAGCTTTTTAATGGACCTTGCCAATTCATCACCTTAAACATCGCAGGCAATTACTGGACACCAAATATAAATTTATTTATAAATAAACCGTGTTAGGATAAGATTAGTGATCAAAAGAGACGTCAAGTAAAGAGAGAACTGTGGCAACTTACTGTTGAATGAGATCACACAGATAATCATAGATATGTTCCGCCTCATCTTCATCCTCATAAATAGGCAACCAGTTCAGCCAATGGGGCAAAATATCATTGACATTCACATGGTTCGAACAATAGCGGCAGATTTTGGTTACAGCGGAAATGACATTTTCAGTGGCCATCACGTTATCGGGTTCTCGAGAATCAGCATGTTGGATTACATCCACAAGAATTGGTAAGGATTCTGAATAAAAAAGACAAAAATAAAACAATATGAAGATTAGAATTTCATAAGTTGAGAAGGGAGGGGTCCAATTCAAAATGTGACATCATTAAATTATTTAGATGGGCTTTCTTCAAACAATTCTCTCACTGTTGATATTTGTATTGTGACCATGTTTAAGCCGGCCTTAATGCAATGCAATAAAGAAATCCGGCTTGAAGTTCACATGACTTTTTTCATAGTTTTATTATTAATCATTCATTTTTCCAAAATATGAGATGTGTTCAGAAAGTAACAAAACTGAGAATAATGTATTAACCAAGGACAAAGAATTAGACAGTTGACACTATTGCAATTCAGCAGCTTGTTTTGTTACTGGGCGATTTTTTAAAACACCATTTTGCTTATGCATTGAATGTTTTATTTTAGCCAAATATATTACACTTTTTTGAAGATAACCCGGCTCGTTGCAATATTAAGTAAAAACATTGTTTCCACTTGAATTCACATGCGGATGGGAGAAATTTGAGCTGATATTTACATAAAAGCAAAAAATAATTTAAACGAGAAACTATTAAGAAAATAATTGGAAAATAAAAATAAATAGCTGAATTATGCAATTCTATAGTTGAAAATTAACAGAACTCAAAGTTAGAGGAGAGAAAGAGCAAGTGTTCAAACCGACTTACCCACACAAACAGGATGAAATGCAGGTTCAGCATACATGGCCATCACACCAATACCATAAGAAGCAGCTTGGCGGATTTCTGGGTGCTTATCACAGATTGCTCGGACCATTTGGGGCACAAACAAATCTCTATATTTCATAGCTTCCTAAAAACAAAGAAAAAAAAAACCATAAAAAATACTCTTTATCTAACCAAACATAATTTTAGTTAAAAGAGAAAATAGCCAATCGTAATTAGGTAAAAATAATTTAATATTTTTTTAAAATTAATATTGATATATATATATATATATATACATATATAAAAATATTTGTTATTGTTTATTATCTATGTACGTATACGTTTCGTCCTTTTTAATCTGGACTCACCAGCATAGAGATATGACTATTCACTACCGGTCATGCGATTCAAAACCCTGGATTACAAGTATTTTTCAACTTAAATCCAACGTCGCTAACCGCTCGGCCATATATATATATATATATATATATATAAGAAAAAAAAAGAAGCAAGAATTGCAAGCAAAAACATCCAACTTTTGTTGAATAAAAGAAATTTCTGCACACTTAGTTTTCATTACCATTAAGGTGTTGCATTTATGAAAATAAGTGGACAAATTGTTATAGTCAAAGTGATACCCCATAATGGAGTGAGTAATTAAACAATTACTTGATTATTTACCGCAGGTTCCTTAAAATGTTTTGCAGTCATTTAGCTTTCCACATGAGTGCCAAAACTAGCAAGTATATTTTTGGGCTGTGGAGAAATGTATATATATATAAAATTACTCTAGTGTTAGGAAGTAAATGACATAATTAGACGCCCATTAGAGAAGCAACAAAGTACTTACAACATCAGTATGCTCTATAACATCATCCCAAACACACAAACCCCATTGTTGGTCAGCCCAGGGTCGATCTGGATTCTGAAAAACAAAATTTAAAAAAATTATACATGTGTGTGATTGATTGGGTTTTACGGCATATCAACTTCTTGGTTATTTAATGCCGGAAAATGTCTGTTCATTTTTTTTTTTTTTATTTGGTTGTTATTGAGGGAGAATTGTCCACAAGGATATGTTGAGAGTTGTTTTATAGTATAAGAGTGTTTAGTTTGTTTTCATTTTAGAGTTTGTGTATGTTTATGTTTGAGAACATTTTTTGGATGAGGGGCATGAGTAGGGAGAAAGTGGTTAAATTTTGTTGTAGATATTGACTTCTTTTAGGTATTCAAAGATTTTATTTAGGTTTGTTGGGAGAAAAATGTTGTTTAGTTTGTTTTCTTTGTAATACTTTTGTCGGATCCGTTTCAGGTCCACGCAGTTTTATAGTATGTGTTTTATAGTATATGGTTCCTGACAGGGTATGCAGTAAGGGGGTTCTTCCCCTTTGAGGAGATGGGAGTGGGTGATGTTGGAGTGTCCTATTCAGAGTCTTGTAAGGACAACTTCCTCTTTTCTTGTCATTTTGATGTAGGGGTTTTCTATCTGTTTTTTGATAGCGTGGAGTTTATTGTTGGGGAAGTTGTCATACATGTGTGTATGTGTGTGTAAGAGAACTCTTGCAAGATAAAAACAAATCATAATAAGTGACAATGAAAACTTAAACATTCTTTCTTGATATGATCATTTCTTTTTTGTTAAATATTTTATTTAGCTTTTAAGAAACAATTGTTGATCAGTGGTGGAACAAGGAGGGGGCAGCTGCTCCAAGGTGCAGTTTTAGAAAAGCAAAAAAAAAAACAAAACAAACAAACCATTGGGTTGCTATCATACTCAAATATCGTCTCACTTGCCACTATACTCTGTGGCCGAAATATAAACTGCTGGAGAGACGAGCAGGAGTATGTCGCAAATCACTCATGACACAAGACAATCTAAACACGACTGCAGAGTCCTAATGAATACCTCCCTCATCCAGACAAATTTTATATTCATTATGGAGAAACAAAGGCAGCATAAAAAGGAAGTCTGGTGTCGTAGGATGATGTTGTAAAATGTTGAAATTCAGCCATAGAGAAACCTTGAGATGGAGATCAGGAGAATTAGGTTATTTCTCACTCTAGTTTTGTTACTTTTGAAATCAACCATTGTCATCATTTAGTCAACGACGATGAACATACAAAGAATGGTCAAACTGCGGAATTGATTGTTATACTTAAATCAAAAATGATACAGCATATTTGATTTTGCAACAACAGGAAGGAAATTTGAATAATCTGGTGTCTTTCACAAATAAAAAAAACATAGCAAAAACATTTCCAGAATACGAAACGGATGGGCACCAACCATTGAGAAGTCATTCATTGTAGTAGCCCAACACATGCCAGCATGTAAAACAGACGCTATAGCGAATATGATGAGGAAAGGATTTTACAAACACTTATCAGACGGGTCCACAATTTAGAAGAGCAGAAGCTACCCTTAAAGGATTTGCTCTAGGGATTTGTAGATTGATCAGGATGGGAATTGGTTCCAGTGATCATCCAGGAAATTCTGGCTCTTCAAGGATGTGAGTAGCCAATAGCAAAAAAAGATGAAATCCTTTTTGTGTTTATGTGCGTGTGGTGAGGAAGAAATCATTTTTTGATGCAACAAATGTCATTTAATTCCCCTACCACCATGAATCGTCTTAGCGATCACGGCAAAATTAACATTTTTAGTTTTAAGAGAGAACTGTCATAAGAGGAAAAAGGAAAGCAAGATGGAGAGAAGAGGAAAAGAAAACGCAGGAAGAAAGGCAGAGAGAGAGAGAGAGAGAGAAAGAGAGAGAGAGAGACAGAGAGAATCCAGCCACATAGCTACAAAAAAATAAGGAAGTAAGGCTCTAAAGATTTGACAGAAATCAGCATTTTCTTATATAAAAAAAAAAAACGGACTTCGACCCAAAAAGCAGATAACTCACATCTAGTGAATTAAGCAAAAATCCTTTTATGGATAAAAAAAAAAAGAAAAAAAAAGAAAAAAAAGTGGAATTCCGCTAAAAGGTGGAAAACTGACATCCCCCTCCTCGTGGAATTTCTTAAATATGACCCTTTGTTACAGCAAAACTGGGACTGTGTCAAATTGCATGCACCCAAATGTCACCTGTCTGTGGATGTGTCTATGCTTTCATATATTTCTGATATCTTTTGTAGTTTCTTTTTAGGGATTTTTGCTTTTGGCTTCAGATTTTTGTTGTTTTGAGATCATTTTGCTTTTATTCTCCTCTTCAGTTCCCCGAACTCAAAAATCATAAGTTGCCACCCATTGCCAATAGATGGACCCCCCCCCCTTTTGGGGGGAGGGGGGGGGGGGGGTCTTACTCCTTTATAGAGGTGCAGTCAGCATATTCCACAGCTCCAGCCAAGACGGTCAATTTATAGTAGTGTGAAATTTCTTTTTAAAATAGATTTGTAAGAAGGTAAGAATGGAAAAAAAAAAAAAAAAAAAAGATTACTTACCACAAGTTTAGCAAAATGTGGCGACAATGTCTCAAAAATAGGGAGGAAGTCTTTTTTGTGCGTGCCAAACAAAGAATGGATGATATCAGATATTGTGCCAAGCACACGAACATCATCTTTGTCCTGAATGAAAAAAAAAAAAAAAAAAATCAATATCAACTTTCCCATTTGATAAAAGAGTTGAAGCAATAAGATATTAACATTTTTTTTTAAAAATGATTAAAATTTTTTGTTTCCCTTCCTCCTTATTTTACTTGGCTTAATTCTACCTTGGTTTTTAATGGTGTTAATTTAATCTCTATATTAATAAAATTACAATGATTTCAAAGTAGTTGGATGATTAAATAAGTACATCAAGATTTAAATGGCAGAATATGTAGAAAAAAAATTGCCCAAATAAAAGATTGAAGAACTATATTAAAAAACTGTGCGTTAGAGTCTCTTCTAGAGATGAGTGAACTATGTTAAAAACAAACCTCCTCTTGTAAATCTTCTTCAGCAACTTCATCATGATCTTCATCTTTTCTTCTCTCTGCAAAAAAAAGAAAAGGCAAACAATGTTAACAATTCACATCGGTTTTTAGATTCGTTCTTATTCAAGATGAAACATTTCAGTTAGAAAAAAAATGTAATGCAAACTGGCACAAAAACAAGAAAAAAAAAGGAAGTGACTTCATGTTCAGTGAGGACTGAACAGTGTCAAAATTTACACCTGATTATCTGACTTGACTTCAACAATAAAAGGCAAACTTCATCTGTTTAAACTATTGATTCAGTTTATTAATTAAATTTCCATTTAGTAAAATAAAAGTTTACTGTCCAAGAAAACTGACTTGCTTCAAAAGTCTACGTAACTAAAGATTCTATAAAAGTAGGAATTTTATTCACATTAGTGCTAAGATCCGTACAAATTTTTGAGAAGAGAAAGAAGAATATATAGTAAAGGAGAGAGAAAAAAAAACTGTTTTCCTACCAATTCTTTCTTCTTGTTTAGAAAAGTGTTCTATCATGAGTTTGTCAATAATTCCCACTAATTCAACCATGTATTCACCGGTTAAGCAACCTTTGCCAAGATTTTCAATGCACTACAAACAAAAAGAAGAAGAAACACATAAGATGAAAGGTGTCAAGGTGCAGGCCAACTTAGCTTCCTGTGCCGACAAAAAAAAAAAAAAAAAAATTCATAAACAGCTCTCCATATTTAAATTGAATCGTAGCAAAGAGACTAGCTGGAGGAGTATTGCTTACCTTTG
This sequence comes from Sepiola atlantica, assembly GCA_963556195.1. Taxonomy (NCBI): domain Eukaryota; kingdom Metazoa; phylum Mollusca; class Cephalopoda; order Sepiida; family Sepiolidae; genus Sepiola; species Sepiola atlantica. Next base: position 56,509,315 of record OY744519.1, read on the forward strand.
CAAGAGATACTAAGTGTTCAGGTAGGACAGTCCGTTCCGGTTCATATTCGATGGCTTTGAGCAAATTTGGACAAATATAGCTCCACATGTCAGCTACATATTGGTCCCCTTTAATCCGGGCACATTCAAGCAAGTAAGGGAGACACTCAGCTGCAGAAAGACGCACCTCTTAAGGCAAAATGTCAAGGAATCAAAACAAAAAGAAATCCATGAGAAATTGCATTGTGGGATGACGTTTGGCATAAAAGAGAATTTCCAACATAATTAAATATACAGAATCTTTGAGATGAAGATGAATAAGTTTTGGATTATTCGGACTATTATTCTCATCTTGGTTCTTACATTCACAACGTTTTGTCTGATGCAACCTGACCTTTAGCTGCACATGGACACGTGGCATAAGAGGTAATAGCGTTGGTTACAAATCAGTTCTAAGCAAGTTTTTTTTAGGTTAATCCTAACGAGACAGTTGATCATAAGATAAAAGTAACATTTCAACCCGCTCATGGCTGAGAGAAAGAGAACAATCCACCTCCATGAAGTTAAAATTCTGCTCACATCGTCAAGATTCACTTGTGCTTTGGCTCATTACTTGTACATGTGGCAACATTTATCAATTAAACCGACTTCTTCTGATTTAACCCATAGATAGAGCCTTGACAGGTACTGCCACTTTGAGTCAGAAGTAGTGAAAACTACACCCGGAAGTTCCCAAATTGGGACTTTGTACCATATGATGCATTTATAAGTCCTCACCAATGTGGTCTTGTGTCATACACGAGTCCTCTATCGTTTCTGTTATCCAAGTATATCAGATTGTTTGGGCTTAATAGTCCAAATCGATTGACACTCAGCCACCGTTTTCCATCATATATTTGGGAATGAGTTGTAGTCGGCATATTTTACAATCCCAGCCGGCGGAGAGCTTTAGTTGATAGAGTTGAGAAATAAAGTAGGCAGGAAAAAAAGGTAGAAAAACCAAGAAAGATGGATGGGCACTGAGATTAGGTAAATACAAACACCTTGTCCAAGGGTGTCGGAGGCAATTTTGTTTCATTGTATAATAACAATTGAATTGTGCTTATATTTAATGTAATCATTAAAAGTGAAATTGGCTTCAGGTTAATTTAGCTATCTTGGGTTACCCCCTAACATGAAAATGCATAAGCAGAATTATTTCCCTTGATTTTCACTTTCAAAATTAAGACGAAACTCGAAAATCCGCTTTCATTTTTTTGTCATGAAAGTTTTATTTACAAAATAGTTTCTTAAGGGGAAGAAGGGGAGGGGAGAGGCTATCTACTGGCAGCTGCAATTGAATGAGGGCCAACAGCTCCAGAACTCTCCACTGCCATTGAAGTAAAGATAAATCTATCCATAAAAGATGAACATAAGTATATTTTTAAATCTCTGTCAGCTGCAGTTTAATTGTATGCCTGACCAAATCTCTACTGAAATATAGGTCACCAAAAAGGAAACATCTTCAAACGAACCCCTTCCATTTTAAAGGGAGAATAATAACATTATCTGGTCACTTTACCCACCACGGCCGAGGTCTACTGGTTCAACATACAAAGTAAACTTAGCTGTATGATGTTTATCATTGTCGCCCCCCCCCCCTCCCTCCTTACTAGATTTAAGTTTCTGAACTATTTTTTTTTAAAATTTGCCCTAAGCTGCACCCCCCCCCATACTATTTATAAAAAGGCTAATGCTGTGAAAAAATATTTGCTAAGAAAATCAATTTGGAGATTTTTCTTTTCTTTTCATCTTAACAAGAGATATGTATAAGAATATTAATAAAGATTGATTGCTTTAACTTTGAAAAACAAACTAATGTGTCAAATTGAGTCTCGAAAAAAACATTCATTTCACATTTGACTGTTTGAAGTAAATATAGTTTAAACTCTCTGTAAAAAAATAATTCAATGGCTAAAAGCACACACAAATTACATATTCTGAAAGACTATTTAATTTCCAACCAAATATATATTTTTTAAATTGGCCCAGAAATAAGCGAGAAATTGCGAGTTGAACGAATTAAAGTACAAATTTGTCAATGTTGCACGATAATTGCTGATAGGCTGCAGATACTAATCAACTACTCACATCAGCTCCTCCTTGTGCTCAAACGGTATCACTAAAGGTAACAAAACTTTTGGTCTAATTGACCAAACAGATTAAGTAGTCAACCCACCAGAGTTCATAATCCCCCCACCCCGCCATTGTTGGCAGCTGCAGTAAGATGAAAGGATACCATCATGGAAAACAAATTTCAGCAGCGGCACAATGAGCTTCACCACTTCTTCCGTGTATTCAGCAAAACCTTCTTTCAATTCTTTGGCATAACAGACAATCATCTGGCAGGCAGTGGCTTTCTCTTCCAGGCCGGAAGTCCGTACACCAATACTTTGCTAGAAACAGAAAAATGGAAAACAGATTTTTAAAGTTAGGAGGAAAATATTAATACAGAAAGCAAAGATTTTTAGTGGCTATCTTAAAATTTTTCAACAAATGCTGAGAAAGAATTTTATTGTTGAAGACTTTAATTTAGTTTAGTAATGCAAATCTTTCTAAATGTAGACGCTTGCTACTTCATCCAGTTTTTAAATATACTTACAAACAAACCAAGCAAGATTCAAAGTTTAACGCAAAGTTTTTTTAGTTTGGTTATTATTGAAAATTCAATTGTCCCCAACCCATAGCAGCCATCATGTACATTCACAGGGAAAACGAGTGAGGGTTGCGCCATGTATTGTCCATCAGGGATTGAATCCAGAGTGTTCCGGTTACAAAATGGAAACTCGTAACTTTTGTTATGTGACGAGAGTTCACGTATGCAAATGAGCTTTGTTTTGCATGGGCTAATTCTCATCGTCATAAAAAGAGTAGCCATTTTGCTCCGATGAGCAGAGGATAAAGGGTGACGTTGTGACTACGTCGAGTGCTGAGAGTGAGAGAGAAAAAGACTAGACGTTTGGTTGTGAACGCTGTGTCATTCACACGCGTGTTGGACTGTTGTTGGTGAAAAAAAAATGAAAGAATAATTCGGCGTCCTGTTTGAACTCATTGGTAGAGCATTCTTTCAACTCTGAGTAGTGAACCAAATACATTTCATTTCAGTTTATTAACTCTTCATTACAATTTATATACAAGAAATAAACATGCATTTAAAATTCAAAGAAAATTAAAGCTAATGATGAGAAAAACCAACAAAAACCCTGAAATGTAAGCAACTGATTGCCTTGTCAACAAAGAAAAAGAGAATTTAATCCTCTAGACTAACTTGTCCCCTCTCCCCATCATAAATCTCAATGAATAAAAAAATAAATGTACATTCATAAAATCCAAAAACTAAACAAATTCAAGGATTTTTTTTTATTAATTTAAGCTGAAAAGTTTAAGTTGAACTTTAATACAACATCATACATTTTAATTATAAATGGAAAAGCGAATTAACTAAACTGAAAACCTTTTTGTTATTTTTCTTCACAAACAACATTTTTTTCTTCTCTATTTTAACAGAATTATAAAAAACAACTTTGCGTTTGTTTTCTTCATGACTAATGACTTACACATTGAATTTTTTTTCTTCATTTCTTATTACTAACTTATTTATTGAAATCAAAAATACAATAGAGTAACATAAATAACTTAAAAAATTATGAAATTATATTCATCAGAACACAGAGACACTGCATGTTATCATTGCGACAGTGTCAGGCGGCGTCGGTATGAGTTGACCGCGAGCCTACGAAGGTCGATAGCACAATTGCGCTAGTATGAATAGACAGAAAGAAATCCTTAAAAATCTATGTACGTATGGCACAGTTGGTGATGAGAAAGAGAAAAAACGAATTATATTAATTTTATGGGCTTATCAAAAGATAAAGAAAAAAAAGGAATTAACTTTAACTCAGCGAGAGTTAGAAATGATGGTCAAGTATTAAATCTCGAATCAGGTCAATTAGTTTTAAGTGGGTCGTCTAAGATGGCTGCTGATTAATGAACCTGCGGGGATAATCCTGACATCTCTCAGCTGTGTCGATATTACTTTTAGAAGCTCTGGATAAACGCAATAAAATTTATTTCTCAGGATAAAATCGAAGACCACCGTTTACCCCCCCTCACAATAAAAGACGGTTTAGTCACAGTCAGAGAAGGAGAATCGGGGACGTCAGTCAGTTACGAGAGAATTGGACGAAAGAACTTGCTTCTGTACTTCCCCACCGAACCCATCATAATAGTTTGTGTATATGTTATTTTTTCGTCCCGAACTTAGAACAGATTTTCACTGACAACGATCCAGACGCCCAGAATTATTAGCGCCCATTGATCGGACTAACATACGCAGTTAAACTTTGATATTATTGAACGGCCTGGCTTTGTAAACAAACCGGTGTACATTATTTTTAATTATTTTGCTAGCCTTTGGAATTCCTTTCCTGCTTCCCTGACTAACATGTAGATATTTAAATGTAATGTGAACAAGCATCTTGCTGCACAACTCTCCATGTAGGATTCCCCTAATTCACAGTAGCTCCCTACGTCTCAGTGGCATTGTGTTTTGTTTGGGGTGAACTTAAATATAAAAAAAAAATTGTAGTGGGTCTCATTCGGACCGATGGCTGTGTACTGGACTTTTGCTATGGAATCTTTCAGTTCATTCATTAGTAAATAGTTCATTCATTGTCAAGGAGTGATTATAATCTTGGGGAATAGAATTCACTATTAACATTTTTTGAAGATTAGATTATGTTAAAAAAATTTTGACAGGATGTTTGCAGGAAATATAGTGGTTTACAGATAGTGAGGTTTATCGCAGTGTAGGTGCAGAAAGTGTACTGTTCCTGGGTGCAGACAGACATAGCTGATTCTCTTCAATTATAGATTCTACTTGTTTTGTTTGTTTCATTACTACCGCATATCTCATTGTGGCTGTTAAAATCTCCGATCCAAATGAAGGCATTGGGAAGTTGCTGGATTTTCACGTAATTTTCTTTAATGTTTTGGAGATATGGGTACTGGTACAGCTTTTGAATCAAAGAAAAACGACTACGTTAGGATTAATTTAGGATTAGAATAAAATGAGTTTGCTTTTTGTGTGGTTCACAAGCTGTATCAGTAGCCAGCTATAAAAGGGAGAACATCATTTTCTTGTGTAGAGTTGCTGATATGCATATTGTTGCTTGCACTTGAAATTTATTCACGAGTTCAGTTTGGATCGTAACTAGTGTTTGGTACAATTTTAATCATGTATATTTGTCTGCAGCCCAGTTAGTGTGCGTTACTACCTTCATCAATTGAATGGCTTTATTGGATTTTATTCCTAATTTTTTTGTGAGAAATAAATCTTAGTTTTGAGTCCAAGATGATTTCGAAGAATTCATGACACTGTACCAAAGGTATTTTTTTTTTTAAGAACTTAGTTCACTCCAAAACAAGGCAAGTTGCCACTGTAGACGTAAGGCACTACTGAAAATTAGAGTGAAAGTTTAGAGGGGAGGGGTCATCCTAAATTGGGAGCCGTGCAGTGAGATGCTTGTTCACAGTAGTTTTAAATTTCTGCATGTCGGTAAAGTCGGAGAAACAGGAAGCAGGGAGGGAATTCTAAAGGCCGGCAGCTCGAGGAAAGAAGCTATTGGAGTAGAAAGCTCTTCGGTATCTGGGGACCTCCACAGTAAATGGATTGGATTTAGCTGATTGTCGGCTTGATCAAGTGTATTTAAGTCGAGGGGGCACCAGAGCAGCAAGTTCATCAGAACACATTCCACTGAAGTACTTGTAAAACAAGTACAAGGATGCAACATTGCGGCGATGGGACAGGGGTTGGAGCTGGGTGGATAGTGAGGGACCTATTAGATTAGATACTCTTTTTTGGATGTTGTCTAAGAGGGAGAGACTGGTGTATGGTGCACCAGTCCAGATGTGATAACTGCTGAATTTATTGCGTATATTTGTGCTGTTGTGTCTTACATTGCAAATAAAACCAGTTTTTCATGTAGTATCATCTACTATTAGAGATGTAAACTTGTCGGAATTCTAAGAGGGTTAAAACTACTCATAATAGAAGGTAAATTATCTATACTCATCAGTAAATTTCTTAATGGAGGGAAATTTTCAAGGAGTTTTGTATTTTTTTCGATAGGAGTAATAACAGCATGTTTCCATTTTCTATAGTTTAGGGATGCTGTATGTTGTTCATAGATGGTTATAGATGGTCAGTATGTATTTTAATTTTTTTAGTAGATTTCTCAGGAATTTATAGTGGATTTCATCTGGACTAATGGCTGTGTTACGGGCTTTTGTTATGGAATCTTAGTTCGTTAATTGTAAAATGTTGTTCTCAGGGATCTTATGTTTGGAAATTGATCTGTTCTTTTTCTTCGATTTAAAAAAAATTCATTGCTAGTATTTTTTAGAAGTTTTTTTTTTTTTAAAGGTTTCTGCCAGGAAGTTTGCTATTTCCTTCTTGTTTGTGGCGTTTGTATTGTTATGTATTAAGTATTTTAGTGATATATTGTTTTTCCCTGATATTTTCTTTACCATGTCCCATACGGCTTTACTTCCTGTATTGATGCTCATTTTTGATAAGTAGTTTTACCATGTTTTTCTTTTAGCTTCTTTAAATGTTTGTTGGGTTTGGGCCACTACGTATTTAGTTTTTTTGTTTTGTTGGGTTGTTTTGAAATTATCTTACAGCTACAAAGTATATCCAAAACATCCATCTCTGTTAAACGAAGCAAACTAGGGTTTGATGACGAATGTACGTCATGTTTGGGATATACTGCTACTGATAATAATGCATTAGTAAAGTGTGTGGTACGGTCTTCATTTTGGTCATTTGATTCTGGGGTCAATTTATAACGGCATCACTGCTTGAAATTTTCCCTGAATTGGTCACTCCTACATATGTCGTTGTGGACTTTCCAATTAAAATCTAAGAATAAATTAAGATCACATATTGTTAAGTCTATTGTAGAATATGTGCCTGTTGCTGGATGTAGATATGTTTACTTTGTTGTTGTACATACACAATTGATGTTTATTCAATATTGACTATTGTTTTCCCCCCCTTTTCTCAGTTTTCTTGCTTCCTCATATTTCATTATGGCCGTTGAAGTCTCCCATTATAATAAGGGGTGTTGGAAGTTGTTCAATTAATTCACTTAGTTCTGATTCTTTGAGGTCTTCATATAATGAGCACACTGTTATAGTTTTATGAAGAAATGCTGATATGGCGACTGCTTGCATGTATGTAAGTTGATTTCATTATTTGGGATATTATTTTAATGACTACTGATGATCTACCACAGGCCCTTACAGTATGCTGTTTTATAGTTAAAAGATTGGTAATTTCTAATGTGAATTGTATTGTTGTCTTTGAGTTGAGTTTCTTGAAGGTATACGATTGCCAGACGGTGATTTGTAATGAGTAGCATCTGTTTGCAATAGTTGGCATTTAATCCTATGAAATATTTCATTGAATTATTTTATCGTCCATGGGTTTTTGCTTATGCAAAACTTATTTTAAGTTGTGCTAGTTTCTAGAGTTCTTTTTTAAATCTCTATTTCTTCGAATTCTATGTTTGACGTGGTTGACGGAGTGGGTTGTATCTTTTTAAATTGTGTTTTGTTTTCTAAGAGGCCTATCCTCAGATGTTTTCTCACTTGTGTCTTTTTCAGTATTTTGAGATCGGACAAGTAATCTTTGTCGCTTTTCTTGAAATTGTTAGTTTTAGAGTTTTTGTTCTTTGTTTATTTTCATATTGTCACACGTGTTAGTATCTAATTGTTTTGTTTTTATATCGCGCTCAGTTTGGTTTACTTCTGTTGAGTACATTCTTAAAATTTTGTCTTGAAATCTTGGCCATTCCTTTGATTTTAAATTTATCAATAAGTTTTTGGTATCTATTAGTTTGAGTGTTTTCCTCTGGAGTTGTTTGCTTTGTTTTATGTACTGCGCTTCCTTCCATATGATAGGTTTCGACTATTTTTCTTGCTTCAGGGAAATTAATATTCCTGGTATATTTTATGTGCATAATTATCTTTTCTCTTTTCTACCTATTGCAGTTTTTGGAATAGGCAGGGTGTTCTTCCTAACAGTTTGTGCATTTATGTGTTTTGCATTCACGTTCACCACACGTCCTGCACACTTGTGCCCTTTATGGTGTCTGAATTCTTGGCATTTAAAGCATCGCAATGGAGTTGGTATGTAGTTTTCTATCTTTTCTAGTGTGTACCCAATTCGAATTTCTTTTGGTATTGATGGTTTGTTGAATGTTAAGATATATAAGTATTGGTTTTTATGATTTCATTATTTCTTCTGATCCCTCTTCTTTTATACTCATTGACCCCTTGTTTTTTGCAATGCTGTTTCAATTTCTTCTGGGGTCGCAATGAGAGTTCTTTGCTTCTTATGCCTTTCGGGGTATTTCATTTTTTATGGGGCTAAGCTTTGCGGTTCAAGTTTTCAAATTTGTCCATTTTTAGTAGAGTTTCTGCTTCAGAGTTGTTTTTTTTTTTTTTTTTTAAACATTATCAAGGTCTGACACACTAGAAATGACTTTTTCTATCAAAAAAGCTGAAAGCTGATCTAATTACTTTTCTTCTAGTGACCGGACAACAACGAATCTTGTAAATTCAGCTTCTGTTTCAAGTTCATTATCAGAATAGTATGTTTTTTTCCCCCATAAAAGGTTTGTATATATTCATTGATTCTGTGTTCCACCACCCACCGATGAGTCCAACTTCTATTGGGAATGTATTAAGGGATTATTCCTATTGCTTTAGATGAGATGGGGATACACTACCAGTATACTGATACCCAGTACAGTTATCAGTCACTGCTAGTTTTAGATTACTAAGATAACTAAAAATGTTAATATATAGCAGTAATCACACCCTTTTCCTTGGCACGATTGACCCTCGTCATCGCCTGCTAGCTTGTAAGGAGATGGATGTTTGATTGAATAAAGATCAAATTGAGTAATAGTCAGAACTAACTTTGCGTTAGGGCATGTTGTGACCAGCTGCTGATTGGATCTGGCAATTCTGACGTCTCGTTTAGCAAAAGGGCCAAAGTGGAGTATTGCGAAACCCGTGCCCATTTCGCAACCACCAGGACCCTATCCGTAGACATTACGGGTTGCCTGTAACGGCCAACACTTGATCCCGTTGCGGGGATGGGGGAGGGTGTTACTTCTCTGCAGAGGTGCAGTCGGCATATTTTACAGACTTAGCCGACAAGGTGCCATTTGGTTGTAGCTGGATAAGTTTTTTTATGAGTGTTTTGTATTAATCTGCTTGGATTGGAATTTGCCCTGGCTGAGAAGAGGATACATTGATCAGGATTTTGAGTCTGTCAATCGTGAGCTTTCGGTAACTATCCACAATGATGAATATTACAACAATGATTGGTATCCCATTTCTCACAATTAACTCTTAGCCACCACCTACATGTTAAGGAGATTATGTTTTCGACAAAATATATTCAGGAATACGGTGAGGTTAAAAGGTGTTAGTTAGGGCTTGACACTAGCAGTCAATTGATCGGATCACATCTCTAGTGTTCAGGTAAGGACATCATGGGTCGCCACCCATGAAATTCATAATTGTATTCTTAGTATTGCCTATACTGAACCCATGGCGTAACGGATAAAAGTGATAAGTTAAATTAGTTCTGAGTGAGTCTTCTGGAGGTTGAAGGTTAAATACCCAGTACGGGCGATACTAAGAATACAATTATGAATTACTGAAGACTTCTACCGGGTCATGGCTGATGGAACGAGAGCAAGCTACCTCATGGAATAAATAAAGGGTTCCATTCAAAATTCCCTACAGATTCCAGATTTTGACAAAACGCACCTGAAGATCGGAGGTTATAGTGGCCTAAACATATGAGAACAACATTCAAGATGAGAATAGTAGTCCGAATAATCGAAATAATACCAATTATCAATACTCATCTCAGAAGCTCCGACACAGATGAAGTTATTGGAGGGAGAAAGTAAAAGATGTTACATGCGTTGATTTGTTGGGTTAGGATTTACATATTTAATTAAACTGCCTCACTTACCTGATCACCGAACGTGACAAATTGCCAGTTTAAGTCATCATCCTGCATTTCTTTCATATCATCACCTAAATAGAAAATAGATTATAAATTATCTTCTATTTGACATAATTTAGAATAATAATTTAAAAAAATCTTTATTTTACAAATTAAAGTATAAATAAAAATTCATTTTTTTTATGATCCAAATTATTATTAGTATTTTACGGTAAAATTAGTTTGAGTTTTGTAAGATGTATTTTAAGATTAACGTTAGTCAATATTGATATCTGCTTTGAAAATTCATACCATGTCAACAGAAAATAAAAATAGAGGACTTTGATATATTCTCCACTTTTAATAAGATTGTAATACACAAGATTATAAAAATTGAATGACTACATGAATTAGGTTTCAACTTCAGATCTCATCAGGCTTAATGAGATTGAAACAATTCAATTTCCATGTTTATTAGTATATACCTCTACAAAAATTGTATTGGGCACTTGAGGATTAAATGCTAATACACTTTATACCATCATCATATTTGGTTTAACATCTGTTTTACATGTTGGCATGTTGGATGGTTTTTAGCAACTGACTTCCAAACTAACTCATCACCCCTGGCCAAGTCTTTATTTATCTCTTTCTCTCTAAAATCCATCCTTATTCCTTCCTGTCATATCTTCCTTAGCCTTCCTCTCCCAATGTATATGGTTATCTCAACTGTTCTACATCTACTAACACTGTCATCCATTCTTTTAATTTGTAAGACAATGGAGAGACATGAAAACTCTGATGTAGAGAAAGTATATTTGGATGGTGAGGCTATTGAAGTTGTTCAGAAGTTTTGTTAACTTGGTAATACTATTGGAGTACAGGGAGGCTGGTGTGATAGCAAGAGTTAAGAGTGGATGGAGTAAGTTCAGGGAACTTCTGTCATTACTAACCAACGGAGCCTTACTGCTATCAGCCAAGAGAAGAGTCTATCAGGCATGTGTACGAAGTGTGATGGTGTATGAAAGTGAAACCTGGCCAACGAGGGTTGAGGATATGTGCTGCATGGAGAGAAATGATATAAGAATATACACTGGATATGCAATGCGAGCTTTAAAGAACGGCTTAGATCTGATGACCTCAGAGGAAGATTAAATCTGAACAGTATAGGCATAGTTGGTTTGGTCACATTGTATTTTTCCTTCCTTATTCTATAGCTTGTAATTATTCAACTGTTCAGATGAAAGCATTGTTTGGCAGTGTCATTTGTCTATGAATGTGCATAATGGTGTCTGCTACCCTTGTTACATCCAAGGTTTTTGACTCATCTGCATAAAGATCAGTACGATAAGCGTGGTATTTATCTTTGAGTTCTTCAGATTCTTTTGTCTAATAGGGCTGTTATATTTTTTATTTTTATTTACTTTTTTTTTTGTTAATTAGTGTGTCAATGTTAGTGTGACAACGCATGACCCCTTCCGAGGAGATGGTACTCCCACTACAGTTTGCAATTCCTTGTGGCACACTTGGAGACAAGTACAATAATTCACTGCACTGAAAAAATGTCAGCTCGCATACGTTCGCCATGTTCTAATCATTAGGTGTGATCCGAGATGTCAGCTAAATATCAACAATGCTGTAGACAGCAGCCAGGTTCAAAATGTCAGATCGACTGTCACTGATATCTGTTGAAAAACTGAAACTCAGAACAATGACGACTGTATTCTCTCTCTCTCTCTCCCTTGCTGGGTCTACGACAAGAGATATTGCAGTTCGGTATTTGCTTCTGCACACGACAGGTCGTGTTAGACACAGCAGCCCAACTAAAATTCGGGTTTTAAAAATGTTAATTCTTTTCGGCATAAATAAATTATATTTTCATATACAAAGTAATATGGTTGTTCCATTATTTCATTAACAAAGCCTTAATTTCCAGCGTATGGTCCCAGCCAGCAGAGGGTTAATTCTCAGGAAAGAATTAATGACATTATTAACACAGCATGCCCCCCCCCCCCCCATCCAGCCGGGTATGGTTAACCCCTTTATGTTAAAAGGAATGTGCCTATCGTTGCCACTCTGGGAACTTGGTTCTGTGCCAGGGCGCTAACCGCCCTCTCAAAGACGTCTGCACAGTGCAGACACACTAAGTAACACTCCCCAGACGTGACTATAGCCCAAACGATGATTGCTCATTAGCAATAACAAATAGTGTCACATTTGGATGCCAGTCAGGAGAGCCCAAAGATCATGTTACATTTTGTTCTGTTCCCAAGACCGGCCAATGATAGTACTACATTGATGCTGTTCCCAAGATCCCCGGCAAATGATTAAGTCTATGTGCTATTTGGAGATTGACCATTTTGCTTATTGTAAATGATTGTTTACTTGTGTTAGTGCTTTTTTGACATGGATAAACATTGCCTTTATGTCTCGCAAATTCAATGTATTTTAGCAGGGCGATCCATATCGCATTGATTTTAAGTGAAAGACGTTTGTATTCCAGACTGTATATTTATAATTTTTTGCTCTTTTATCTCGTAAACCTGTGCTTAAAAACAATAAAAAAAAAAGACATTAGCATTTCTAGAGAAAAGAGAGAGAGAGAGAAGAGACAGTGAGGACGACACCAATTAGTTTCCATTAAATTATCTCCCTTGATTATTTTAAGAAAGGTTTTTCGAATTATTTTTTTTCATTGAATTACTTTAATTACTGTTAATATCGGCGAAACTATTGATATATAGGAAACATAATACAATAAAATTTTAAATAAATAGCAGTAAACATTAATTTATTATAGCCTATTTTAAAAACAATTATGCAAATTAGACAGATCTATGAATCTCAAGATGTATTTCATCAATACTATATATACAGTATTTTTAAGTATTGTTGTAATTGATTTAAATAAGAGTAACCGGTTTTGATGATAATATAGTAAGGATAAATGAAAAAAACAAAAACAAAAAAAACTTTTGCATTTATTCATTTAGATACATATGCACAAACACACGGCTTAGTGGTACAAAATATATTCAAATTATATTATCGATATTATATATTTAAAAACATCACCATTATAAAAGTGAGTTATATGCATCATGTATTATTTGAATACTGACATGAGTTTTAGGAAGGACAAAAATGGGGTGGTATACTCACTATTAACAATGGCTACATCAGGTTGGATGGCAACGGCTTTTAATACTGGCCCCATTACCATTGGAAGGTACTGCTGGAATTCCTTGCCCAAAATTTTACACATTCGAGCCCAAGCAGAAATCATGTAATATATCTGCAGAAAAAAAAAAGCATGTAATATATCTGTGGGAAAAATAATCGTATCAATATTTCTTTTGAGCAAAAATGCAGTATGTTGAGAAAATATATGGAAGGAATTGTTAAATGAATAAAATACAAGAATATTTATAACTAGCCATGTCTAATAGCACTAAATCAACAGCCTTTTTCACTTGTTCCTTTTCAGCTGGTTTCTCCACCATCCTACATATTTATGTACACCCGTCTTAGCGTTATTTACTTAGATGTATATTTTATGCGTAAGAAAAACGGAGAGAAGATTTTTATTATTTAGCTGATGGAAATTATGACTGTCACTATTTCTCAATTTATAAACATCCAAAATTACTTTTAGTTACTTTGCAGAAACAAAGTGAATTAGAAATAAGATTAACAAAAACGTGCCTGGGGCATATTAAAGTATTCTCAATAGTCAGAAACAAAAACATATGTGCAATTACATGATATTTGGAGAGCATTTTTCTTTATTTCGGACATTTTAGAAAATATATTTTGTTACAATAAAATAGAAATAATAGGTTTTAATAATGTCATTTGTTTTTATCCATTTTTTTAATCAAAAGGAATCCATACGAAAATAGAATTGAACAATTTCAGTCATTGCTTTTTTGCTTGCTTTTAATTTTTTTAAAGTTAACTGACACCTTTTTAGAAGTTTGAATGCAACTTGCATTTATGATTAAAAATGGTTGTATATTAAATTAACTCAACATATGAAGGAGAACAAACCTGTGGATCATCATCGGGTAAATCTTTCATATCTGTCTGTGTCTTTAACAGCAACTGCATTACTTCACTACAATCTGGCATAAACTACAAAAAAAAAAAAAAAAAATAAATAAATATTCATGTGTTATTTTTTAAGCATGTCAACGAAATCTGCAAGAAAAAGAAAAATGTCGAGTAACTGTTATGATTCAATATAGAATTTTTTCTTACCTTCTCTTTGCCAACAGCTAATCCAATTAAACTGATGCATTCGATTGTCTTCCCTCGTAAAAGTCTTAATTCGGTACTGGTGGCATGCTGCAGAATGTACTTGAGGCACGGCATAAAACTAAAGAAATAAAATAATCACCTTAGTAATAACCAAGAAACAGTTAAGGAAAAAAAAAGAAAGGATTTTTCTACTTTAAGTTGTATAGAAAAAAGAAAAATTCTACACTTGACTGTACAAGTATTGATTTGTGAAGATCAGACTTATGGATGGTCTAAATAACAAATGTTAATCCATCTCTTTTTAATATTAAACCAGCAGTGACAATGGGGGTATATGTGTAGAATATTAAGGATAGGTTTAAATAAATGATGCCAATATAGGCATAATACTAGGATAAAGCATCAGGACTATATAGATGACATTGTCAATGCTTGTTTTGAGGTAAGTTTTCAGATAAATTTCACCAGAAAAAATATTTCAATCTTCTTTTTCATCTTTCTAGTATTTGTTTTGTTAAAAATGATCGAAAGAAATGATACATTTTTTAACAAATATCACTATATATTTATATATATATATATTTTTCTTCTCAATTTAATAAAAGATAGAAGGGTCAGGGCAAGCTGTGCTTTTTCATGTTTGGGAAACTTAAATCATGGATGGACAAAACTGAAAAAAATTAGGGTTTGCAAATGACACATTACCCCCCACCCCCAACCATTAACACGTTTCAAATTTTATTAAATTTGAATCACAAATCTAATCCGTGATAATTTGATGATCTTTCTTGAATATTTTCTGAATTACCTTCCTTAGTGTCACATACATTTTTCTACGTAGAGATATTAAAACAGACAACATTATATTAAATATATGTATTTTACAAATGTCCATATGAGAACGTGTTTCAACTGTAAAAAATACGCAAGTGGGAATTATGTTTTCAGAAGCATGTATCAGCAATAATGAAATTAGGCATTGCGTGCAAATGACAACACTGTCGAGAATGGAGATCCCTGGGAAAAGGGAGAGAGGACATCCGAAAAAAAGAAGGGGGTTGAAGATTCTACACCAAGATTGAGACAGGATTTTTTTGTTTTACAGCACATCAACCCTATAGGTCATTTTGTACCACACCATGTATCTATAAAATAATCATTTGATAAGTTCTTGAAAGAAGAAAAAGTTTATTTAAATAAAAAGCAACAGCATTGTACATGGCACATACTAATCTAAGGGGACAAAATGCAAAAAGATGGATCAATAAATTAAAAGACTTACTTGTCATAGTAGACGACAAATTTCTCTTCTGAAGTGTCTGCAACTGCGGCCAAAGTGGACACCACTTGCTCTAACACGTGCTTCCGACCATGCTCCACTAACTGAGTAGAGAGAGAGAGAAAAATTTATTACATTTGATCAGTGTTAGCAAAAATATATGCATACTAGCAAGAAGAGCTGGCTGGGATTTAATGAGAAACCCTATCTTTGTGCACCCAGCACACAACATCCTATCATTTTTTTTTTCACATTTGATAATATTCAATTTTGGAGGTGGGGGTCCTAGGATGTACCCAGTACTGATCGAAAGATGTAAATAATTAAAATAAATTACGCTAAATTTATAGCATTTAATTCCCTCGAGGAACACCTGGTGTTTCTCTAAAATCCATGAGCACCCCTGCTCCAAGGTGCTCGACTGCGCTTCAATCTCTGGTTGCTCCATGTAAAACATTCACAGCAAAAACCAGTTTAACTACAACCACTGTTAATAATTTTTCTTTCTTCCCCTGCGTACCTAAAACTAAACAGAACTTCTATGAGAAGTGTTTTTTTTTAAGAACTAGCCGTCTGTAGAACACAATACCACAGGGCTGCTTCCCAGCTAACTACAACACGGTAGTTTTCAAGTCCAATGTTAACAGACTTGCTGAACCGTCCTCTTGAATAATAAAATTCCATCCAGTTTCAAGCATTGTCTTTAATCTCCAAGATGTTTTTCTCACCGTTCACCTGACAAACTCATTAATCCGTATCCTCGAGTGGCCTTTGGGCCTTGATAAGCAGTGATCCATTAGTACGAAAAAAAAAAAAAGTTATAAATAAAATTAAGTAAAAGGTCATTTCTTTTTTATGTATGTCAATTTAATCAAATGAAGTAGCCTTGATGGGGGCCATCTCCAAAACAATAGAACGACTTTATGAACTCACGATAGACAGGAACTACAACTTTATAGCTATGTTAGAGTATATACGAAAAACACCTGTCAATTGGTTTTAGTTTATAAGACATAGGAACTTGTAACTTTGTAGCAAATATTTCCCATCCATTATGGTAAGGGGGGGGGGGCGTATTTATATTTTTTTTTAATAGATGTTTCTCTTTCTTTTTGAAGTTGATTTCAATGTAATTTAAACCATAGTTAAAGCAGCAAGAAGAAAAGTTTGCGGAGATACAACATTGGAACAAATTTTGAATCTTTTAAGATATACTCGTTTTGGGGAAAGATTATCAAGCACCCACTATGCAAATATATTAGATTGTCTTGGCTTAGAAGCCATGTCAAGTTTCCATCGCGAAAATTGACTCTCAGACAAAGCTCTCCATGTATTTAGGAATGGGTGTTAGTGGTATTAGTTATGAGCTGTGTGGAGTGGTGGTGATAGAGTGTAAGTTGTTAGTTAAGAGCCATAACTGACGGGAGTTGATGTGACCAGCTAATTGACTAGGTCGGGCCTCTCTGACTACACGTCTAGTCCAAGTAAGAACCGAAGTGGAGTTGCAGCTAATGGCCTTTCAAGTCCATAGCTTTCAGTTGCTTAGCCATCCCATTATGGGAGGTATTACCCCCTCTGCAGAGGTACAATCGGCCTATTCTACTGTCTCAGCAGACAGGGCGAAACTTATGAGAACTTCACACCACAAGATTAACACCTTCACTAGACTATGCCGTTATGTAAAGCAGTTTCCATGATTTTGATTGATCTGAGCAACATTTTTAAAGGGTCACTTGAACTTTTGATTTCAATAAGATTAAAATATTGTTGAATGCCACAATATTATACAAATTCTCAAAATGCAAGAAATTTTGATCAGTTAACCGTGCATCCCATTAGTAATTGAACAAAAGATAAATTAGCTAAAATTTATCAAATATTTTCTTCAATACAAATAAGACAAATTTCAAAAGTTTTAATTCAGATTTATTTTATGCAAAAGACACTGAAGAAAATTTTACGATTTTTTTGCAAATAGAGTGTTTATTTTATGTATTCTTTTTAGTTCCATTTTTCATTTTCTTTTAATTTAAGGTTTTTGAAGTACATTTTTAACATAATATAGTCCAAAATATGCACACTTACGCTCTTAACATTTAAATTTTCCTTTGTTGCTTATCTAAACATGCATATGTAGTATTTTTGTTGTTTCGTCAATTATCAAATTCTTTTGGTTTATAGTGTAAAAAAAAAAGTGGATGTGTACATGGCCTATCAAAAATAAACTTTTTTGAGAGGAGGAAACACTTTAAAGGTTCAATCGTAAAACGACAGTATTTAATAGATTTCCTTTTGGTGCAATTTTGTTGTTCAACAAGTTCTATTGATACATACTTCTTGGAGTTTATTGTTGAGTACTTGTTCAAGCTTGGCCAAAATGACATCCAAGTATTCTTGGAGAATTGACTTGGGGCACTCGTCACTGAAATTGACCAAAGCAGCAGCACCGTGGGCTTGAACACGTGGGTTTTCATTATCATCCATAACAAGTAGAAGACCTTCAACCACCTAAAAGAGAAAAATAAAATTATTATTTTCTTATTTTGACAAGACCAACATAAAAAACAATGGAAGAGATTATAAAAACATTGTTTTTCGTTAGTTCATCCTCACCTTAGCATGGAACTTTTTCTCGAAAGTTGGAGCAAAATCTGTGGACAACTGACCAAGAGCATTACATGTGGCATATCGGACACGAGGGTGCTAAATATGAAAAAAAGAGAAAAGGTTTTAAAATTCAAGTACAGAAAATGTGTCTGTTTCTAACATTAATTATATTGATCTATTTAACAAAGAATTAAAGATGCAAATCTATATAAAGTTCTTGTTCATAAACCCCGACAAGGGATTTGAAAATAGACCCCCATAACCATATATTTTCCGGAACTACATAACCCAGAGTACTTGGATAAATATATTTTTGTTTGATCAAAGATGGTATAAGATTATCGTGAGGTTTCGTTTGCACTTAACATCTATAAAAAAGAAATATGTTTTACTTTATAATTTGAAAATTATAGAAATTAAAATAAATAATAGAAATCTTAAGGAGTTCAAGGCTGGTAAAAGGCTTATTGATTCCAAGGATATCCATGAGAAAAAAAGTTGTCTTCGTCCATGAAAATAATTAGCATTGTCATCTAAATATTTTAATTGCTAAAACAGGTGTACCTTTATTTAAAATTGTAACAATTTAAAACTTTTGAAAAAAAATTTTTTTCACCACAAAAATAATTGTTATCTAAATTTGTTCTTCAATAACTGAAACGAATGTCACTTTTCAGATGTATTAAAATTAAATAAAAATATTAGATTTAAAAAACTGCATAAAATCGCTGACAACAAAATTTTATTTCTGAAATAGAGATGAATTTCCCAAGCCGGGGGATCATTTTTACGTTAAATTCATAGGCAAAACTGATACTCCCAAGTTTTTAATAATTGCCAAAAAAAAAAAAAAAAAGTAGAGGGAGGGGAATATTAATCTACAATAACTTTTTTTCCATACTGAAAGTATCGACTGATATGTTAACTTCATTTTTCTTTTAAATTTGTTAAATTCCGGTAACAAATTTAAACAGAAATCTACTTTTCCTGAATTAAAAAATAAAAGCAGAATTCCGCTAAACATTTCCTATTTGTTTATTCCATCAAATGATTGAGTAAAAAAGGGTTTTTCCTTTGAAAACTTACTGGATCTTTCAGGTATGGCAGCACTGTACTGACAATATTTGGAAGCATTTGTTCCATTTGTATATGGCATCCTTCACCACAAGCAGAGATTGCCATCAAAGCAGCATGACGATACCGCCAATCCGCTGGAAAACAACACAAAGAGAAAACAACCATAAGACAGGACAGATAGGAGATTGCAATATTTCGATGATGAGAAATAAAGTCAAATTAAACATTTTCCTGTCAAATTGAATTTGCGTGTGTGCATATATATATATATATATATATAATAGAAGTAGAATGCCTGGACGTCAAGCCGCTTTAAAAGTGTTAAAATTATCATTGTTTATCAACTATTTAAAATTGGCCGAGCGGTTAGCGACGTTGGATTTGAGTTGAAAAATATTTGTAGTCCAGGGTTTCGAATCGCATGACCGGTAGTGAACAGTCATATCTCTATGCTGAAGAGTCCAGATTAAAAAGGATGAAACGTATACATACATAGATAATAAACAATAACAAATATTATCTAATATATATATATATATATATATATATATAGTTTTAAATAAAAACGGAAATTTACTCTTTTTCGACCAACATCTCGTTAGGAAAAATCGTTGGTATACAAAATATATAATTAACAAGAAAAGAACAAGAATGGGCAACCTAAATACTGATGAGATGGGGAATAAATCTTTTTTTTTTTTTTAAATAATTTAATAAAAAATAATTAAAAACCGTTTAAAAGGCAAGTTAGTTTTGAAGGTCGAGAATAAAAATGGCCAACTAATTTTCCCCAAAGAGAATCAGGTATGGTTTGGTAGTTTTGTTTTACGGCATATCAACCCTTTTTGGGCTATTTAATGCCGAATCTGGTCATTATAGTAAAAGTTTTTATGCTTCAAGTTCTTTATATCTTCAAATGTTTAATCATCGTTTTTGGTTTGGTAGTTTTGTTTTACGGCATATCAACCCTTTTTGGGTTATTTAATGCCGAATCTGGTCATTATAGTAAAAGTTTTTATGCTTCAAGTTCTTTATATCTTCAAATGTTTAATCATCGTTTTTGGTTTGGTAGTTTTGTTTTACGGCATATCAACCCTTTTTGGGTTATTTAATGCCGAATCTGGTCATTATAGTAAAAGATTTATGCTTCAAGTTCTAAAAATAAAATAAAAAAGGGGAGGGAGAAAGGGAGAGGGGCTGTTGTTTTTGTTTTTGTTTTTGTAGAACATAATTAAGTTTTACAAAAAAAAAAAAAAAAAAAAAAAAAAAAACGTCAATGTAGGTGAAATTCGTCTCAGGGAGCCACAGGGCAGCCTGATCTGGTATCACCAGGCAAAGAGAATCAGAGATCTTACAAAGTCCTACTTACAAAGAGAAGGCTTGTGCAAGGCGATAACGACGGATTCCAAGATGTTCAAAGCAGAGAAGGAATTCATCCTATGTAAGACCATAAACAAGTCTATTTTATACTTATTGGCACAGCAAGCACTGCCAGATAAATGCTGGCCAATGGAAGATTCCAAACCTGAAGAAAAGGTATTGCACAAGGAACCAGATCTACCCCGTCTAATTTTAGATGGGATATGCTGGCTTATTAAGAGTCTTCAAATGTAATTTCGTCCACTCAATATAACCAGCATTGCACTGGCATTTGAATTTATATACAATATTATTGTTTTTAATATAAGACTATCTTTGAAAGAAGACCGAAAAGCATATCTTGTGTCAAAAAACAAACGTAAGGCAACCAGTTAAACTTTTGTGATTTGCTTGCCCAGATCACTACTAATGCCATCTATCCAAGGTAGTTTAACATATACTGGACATCTTTGGGGTGGGAGTGGGAACGTCTAGGAAAGTTAGATTCTGTAACTTTTTTCTTGATGCAGTCCAAAATTAAGCCGTCCGGATAGCCGTTACTGATAAGGATTTCCCTTATCTTGTTTAATTCCGCATGAAGTCTGTTGGGAGAACAAATCATTGAGGGCTCGGTACACTAAGGTATAAATTAAACCTGACTTTCTAGTTTTTGGTGCAAAGAGCACCAATTCAAGTAAAGACTCCTAAATGTGGATTTGCGATAAACGCTAGTTAGAACGCTCCCTTAAATCTCTCAATAAAAACACCCAAAAACGGGAGGCAATTATCTCCACTTCCATAGTAAAACTAAAAGCATCATGAAGTGAATTCAGCTTTTTATAGAAAATCGAAGCCTCACTATGAAAGGAAAAAGTAACAAAAGTGTCGTCAACATATCTGACAGACACTAGGCTTAATATGCCCTCACAATAGTCGACAAAAATGTCTGCTAATGCCATGGTTAAAGGACTCCCCAGGGACACTACATCAATCTGGCTATACATGATGGTGTTATCGCGAAAGTCAGACTTTGTGCATTACAACATTAATTCAACAAAGATTTAAGGAAATAAGGAGTGGCCATAGAACCACCATATAATGTGTTGGCAGATACGAATAGTCTTCTCTAACGGAACATTTGTGAAAAGACTGACAAAGTCAAAGAAGCACATAAACCGATTGTCGAAATTGGACTTTACTTCAAGTAAATGGTCAAGAAACCGAAGGAATCGAAAATACAATGGACATTATAGGAATAATGCACAGGTTGCAAGATTTCGAGAAGCCATTTGGCCAAAGAATGTTCAACAGAGCCTATCATAGATAATATAGGCCTGAGTAGGACGCCTTTCTTATGTATTTATATAGTTACTATTAATTTTCAAACATACATTTAAATAACCAAATTATACTTTCTTTCGCTTTTCAAAAAGAAACTTACCACAGAGGCACATACTTACTCTAAGAGCAAGGGAGCTAAATCTGTTTTCTTATGTTTAACTGCAAACTTGTTTCATTTAAAAAACATTTTTATTATTTTTTTTTTTTTTTATTATTATTATTATTTTTTTCTTTTTTTTCTTCTTTTTTTTACTAATGTAAAAAAAAAAAAAATTGTGAAATTGACTGTTTTGAATTATTTTCCTCTGGACCTTCTTCCAGCCAATATATCTCCACCCTGGTAATGCTGGTTTAAATTTAAGATGAAAAAAAAAAAAAAAAAAAAATCTCAAAAACCAAAAGATTCCCAGGCACGGCATGTAGGTCTACTTAGTTTAGATATCTTGTACGATAATAATTCTTTTAAAAATTAAGCCACACTGGGTTTCGTATTAATACTTTTCTTTTATTTAACTTACTCAATAATTTTCGGCCACCACCAGGAGAAACAATCATGCGTGCTGTTAGCAGTAATAAACTACAATTGTGAATGTCACAACCAATTGAAACAGATTTGTTTTTGTTCTATTTTTTTTTTTTATTTAAATATGTATGCTTATATATTTGTATGTACAGGATTCACTCCTAAACTAATTCAGTGGTTATTATGAATTTCGGAACACAGCTGCTAGGCATAATAGTGGGTAATAATTTGTTTAATTTAGTTTTATGCAAAGGGAGGGGGGGGGAGACATTAATAAATATTCCATAAATTTTAGTTTCTTTGGAGTATTTTAAATGGTTTTTAGGTGCACAATCTCCCATTTGAAAATTTAAATACTTAAGATTTGTATTAAACTCATAATCATTAAACATCAATTAAGCAATATTCCATAATTTCAATTTTTTTTTATTAAGACCCCTTGAGCTTAAGCCTTCAATTTTAGAATCAAAATCATGTAATGGGTTTTTATCTAAATTGAAATATTTTACCTGTTCTGAAACGGGTATTCTAATATAACTTCAGATAAAATGTTTGATACAATATTCTTTAATTATGAGTATCAAGATATAATCGGAGTGATGCAAGGCATCTTGGGTTGGGAAGAAAGCAAACCAGCCCTTTGCATAAAGGATATGAGATTGAAGAATAAAATAATAATAAGAAGAAACTTACGATTCGTCAACATTTGAGGTATATGGGAAACAATGTGTGGAAGAATAGTTTTACCACCGAGTGCACAGGCAAGTCGATCTAAAGAATTCTCACCCATGATAGCATTACTGTTGGAAGGAAGAAAAAATAAAATAAAAATCAAAGTTTAAAGATCTGTTACAAAATACATCAGTTTTATAAATGAAAGTGAATAATCAGTGAATAAATGAAAGACTCCTATGATAAAATATCAATTTCATTCACTTGTTTTATTAACCAGAATTAAAGTCACATAATTTGACAGCATTTTAAATTCATGACCTCCTAAAACCACGATTGTAGAACAGCATAGAATATGTTTGGACCCCAAATTTTTATTCTGTGAGCTGCACATAACCGGTGTTGAACATAAGTATTTCTACTTTGATTTTATGCCATATGATATCATTTTATAAAATAGTTATTTGATTCTGGAAAGTTATTCATTTCTATCTATAGTTTCAACTGGTAGTGATTTTTCTTCTTCGGCTTGTGATATAGGCACATTTTTCAACAACAGGGTGAGATTTGGCAGAGTAATAGAAGTTCTTTCCTGTACTTTGTACCACCGATTAAAATATGTTTGACTGAATTTTTGATTGCAGTAAGTGCAGCTTCCACTTTGATTATGCGTGTATTAGATATGTATGTTCGATTCTGCTAAATACCATGTCTTATCTTTGATCGGGTAGCAGTTCTAAATTTTCTCTTCTAACTGTTGGTTCATGTTGATATAATTTGTTTGATAATATTTTATATTGTTTGCATTTTTCTTTTAATGCATTGTATGATCCTAGTATTATAATTTGTATTTGGAAGTTTAAGAGTTGTTGTCATTTTAGTTGCAAGTATGTTATGACCACATACATGGCTGGGAAGCCAAGACTACCACACTTACCAGTATTTCATGTGTGTAAAGATGATTTGGGATTGGGATTTTTTGTTTTACAGCACATCAACCCCATAGGTCATTTAGCGCCACATAATTTTCCTCTCAATTGGTGTCAGGCTAGATAGTGAGTAAATTATGCATTTTTTCCTTCTCAAACCCTTGATTGTTTCTAGCACCATTTTCATGCCTTGTAATTCTGCTGTCTAGATGAAAGCATTATTTATTTGGCTATCTGCTTTGTTAATCATGTACTTGATGGGGCTGCCGACCCTGATCCATACAGGGTTTTTGAACAAATTGTATAAAGAGCAGTATGATCATGGTATTTCTCTTTTATGGAAAACAGACTAATATAAAATTGCAATAGTAAAAATTAATTTACAGGAAATAAATGGAATTATGAAGGTTTTTAGCAAAAGAGAATATAAAAGAAGAAAAAGAAAAACCTGTCAATATCATCATCATTATCCGGATCATCTTGTATTGACCATTCTGGATCATCTTCAAGGTCAACCATCAAGGCTAATGTTTCAGGAACTGGAAAAGAACAAAATGAATGATACATTATTTTAATCAATAACCCCATTTCAATTCCCAATGGAAAAATAAATGGGTAGATACATATATGAGGGAAGAGAGAGTGCGGCCCAGATACACGGAGGAGGGGAGAGAGAGTGCGGCCCAGATACACGGAGGAGGGGAGAGAGAGTGCGGCCCACATACACGGAGGAGGGGAGAGAGTGCGGCCCAGATACACGGAGGAGGGGAGATAATGAGGCCCAGATAAAAATACAGAGTTCCCCTTTTTTGGAGGAGTTGAATTTCCCCCATACATTAAAAAACGACCTATGTCTAAGTGCTCTCATGGGGAGTCAAATAGGGATGGTTGTATTTTATTATTACACAGTTCTATTTATGCATAATTTTGTCACCTGACTATGTATTGATTGTTGCTGGATCAGTAAGTTGTAAGTAGAAATGAGAAATGGAGAGATGATGAATGGAAATTGCAATTGAATGAAAAAGTAAATATGGAATGCAAAAGAAAAATTGATAAGAAAAGCAAGGGACAATCAGATTTGCAAAGTACGCTACGCCAAGGGTTGAATAAATGTTTTCTACCTGTCCCCGATAAGAATGGTGGATGAGGAAGTTGTGAGGAGAACTGATGGTTGGAAATCGAAATAAAAATTAAATGCAGAATAAAATAGTGTGGCGATGGTTAGGTTTACAAAATACGGCTTCCAGAGATTAAATGAATAACAAAAGAAATAAACAAGCGATGAAATCAAACAGTAATGAAACCAAGAAACAGACAAACTAATCAGCCTCCTCCGACAACAGGCACACAAAAGACAAAGGCAGAGGTTGGTTGGCGCAAGTTCACCGTCACAACTCTAACTACCCAAAGACAGCAGTTTAGTTGGTGGATAGCGATGACACACGTTCGCCATCAACACTTTCAGCCAGCCTGGACAGCTTAAAAGTCGCAAAGTGAGTACCTTTTCTGGTATACAATAGGAGAAAGATTTTCACTGTATTTTGTTATACTATTGTATACCAGAAAAGGTACTCTGCGTTGCTCGGGAGTCAGCGCTTAAT
The DNA here is from genome assembly GCA_963556195.1 of Sepiola atlantica. Lineage (NCBI taxonomy): Eukaryota > Metazoa > Mollusca > Cephalopoda > Sepiida > Sepiolidae > Sepiola > Sepiola atlantica. The sequence continues at coordinate 56,535,017 of OY744519.1, forward strand.
ATCTGATGGAGAGCAGGTGTGTGCAATTATACAGTAATACATTTCTTATGTGGTATATGCTTGATGGAGAAGGGGAACCTCAGCGTTGCTCAGGATTACACTAAAATAAATATAGGTTTCATTATATTATTAAGGGGAAAGGGAAGGTAAGAAATTTGGTGTTGCTTGAGAATAAATAAAAACAAATACAGATTTCATTATATTTTTGAGGAACGGGTGGGGGGGGGGGGAAGACACTCAGTGATGCCCAGGATTAATAACTTTAAAACTGAAAGCTCAGGTGAACGACTTACATTATTATTTTCAATACATTAAAACAAGAGAGAGAAATGGGCTGGGCGGAGGTGAAAGAGTGGGGTGTGAAAAAACGGGGAAGGTTAAGAGAGAAAGAGAGACGGATTGAGATAGGTAGAGAGATAGGAGTTTTAATATAAAGATGTAAATACATTTTTTTGACCCTGCTATTTTGTTTTTTATGGCCCCATTCAACGCAGAGTAGTCCTGCTATATATATATATAATGACACTAATATCAACATAAATAGATTTAAAAATAACCTAAACTTTATAACAAATCATTTTAGTATTATTGGTTGAAACATTTGATTTGTTTCAAGTTTTATTGAAACAAGTTCGGAAATCCTCACGAAGCAAAAAATGTAAGATTAAAAATCAAAGAAGACAATTTATAAAACTAGCCGGTGAAACAAGAACATGTATCGATAAAAAAAGCATAAACAGTCTTCGATGGTTATTATATTGTTTGTTACTTGTGGGTAATTCAAAGGTTATTTGAGGTTTGGTAGTTTTGTTTTACGGCATATCAACCCTTTTTGGGTTATTTAATGCCGAATCTGGTCATTATAGTAAAAGTTTTTATGCTTCAAGTTCTTTATATCTTCAAATGTTTAATCATCGTTTTTGGTTTGGTAGTTTTGTTTTACGGCATATCAACCCTTTTTGGGTTATTTAATGCCGAATCTGGTCATTATAGTAAAAGTTTTTATGCTTCAAGTTCTTTATATCTTCAAATGTTTAATCATCGTTTTTGGTTTGGTAGTTTTGTTTTACGGCATATCAATCCTTTTTGGGTTATTTAATGCCGAATCTGGTCATTATAGTAAAAGTTTTTATGCTTCAAGTTCTTTATATCTTCAAATGTTTAATCATCGTTTTTGGTTTGGTAGTTTTGTTTTACGGCATATCAACCCTTTTTGGGTTATTTAATGCCGAATCTGGTCATTATAGTAAAAGATTTATGCTTCAAGTTCTAAAAATAAAATAAAAAAGGGGAGGGTGAAAGGGAGAGGGGCTGTTGTTTTTGTTTTTGGTTTTGTAGAACATAATTAAGTTTTACAAAAAAAACAAAACAAAAAAAAACAAAAAACGTCAATGTAGGTGAATTTCGTCTCAGGGAGCCACAGGGCAGCCTGATCTGGTATCACCAGAAAGGTTATTTGAGAAACTTCGGAAGAGGTGGGTGTGTGGGTGTGTAATATTGCACCTTTCCAACTGGGATAATTTTCAGATGGATAAAATTTAAGAAAAAAAGTTTTTATTTTTTACCTAAGTCGGGAATATATTTCCAATTTTTCCTGATCATGGCAGGAGCACTTTCGGAGAGGGTAACAATCATTTCTAAAGCTAACTGTCGTTGATGGTCCTCATTTTCAGCATTAGAGACAATCTGGCAGAAAAAAAAATTCAATGATTCAGACAATTGTTGTCTATAAAACTGGCATCAAGAGGGAAGAGATAAAAGAAAGAAACCGAAGGAGAATAGAAAAAGAAGCTTGTTACCTTGAGACAAAATGGAAGAATTCCCTCCAAATGGCCGCGCAAGAATTTTGGTACTTTGTCTGCTAATTCGATCAAACACTTGAGTAAACAGTCATCTTGTTTTGTACTGACACTTTCAGCCACTCCCTAAAAACAAAGTTTGGAGTTATTTCAAATTAAAATTTGTTGGTGGTGATGAGCGGCAAGATTTCATCTGATTAGAAAATTCAGATTTTACTCTTATTTCATCATTCAAGGAAAACAGTTTCAAATTAATCTATTATAAAAAATAAAGTCATATTTTCATCTGTGTTCAGCCACAGCCTGGAAACTAACAAAGAATTACATATTAGGATTCAGTATGAAGTTGATTATGGTAAAAACTTACTTTTAATTTTGTTTGCTTGGGGTCATGAATGAGTGTTCAGAGAAGATACTTTAATTCTTACTGGTAATTGTTTGGAAAATAACACTGAAACTAGGTCAAACATTCAGTTACTCTCTATTATATTGAATCAATTGCAGAGTACATGAATGAGAGAGAGCGAGCGTTGGTGGTAAAGACGTGTTCAAAAAGTAACATAACTAGTTGGGATTGTTTTATAGCACATCAACTCTTTTGTTTTAAACTATTTTCTTATCCATTCCCCTGAACAACGTCAGGAAGCTCTGCTCGTCTGCGTATTCAAGAGACGAATTGTTTGTCTATATTCGCTTTTCAGGCTTTCTCAATCCAACCAGACCAAAAACCCATACTAATTATAAATCACTGTAGGTTGAACTTTACTGGGACTAACATGTCTACTGCTGAGGATCAATTTGCAATCGAAACACTGGACTCAACTTTTGGACAATATGATTTTCTGAAATCACTATTCAACAGCCTATAAATGAATGTTAGAAAGATGAAGATTTAACGTCACTGCAATAATTAAATAATTCATGCTATTTCATGTGTTTTTTTAAAAATAATCGTCTGATTATGTTTTTTTTTTAATAGTTTGAGTGTTGATGAAATCGTCAAAAGTTATTTTGATATGCGGGTGTCATTTGGTTGCGGGAGTGGAGGATGGACAATTGCAGTTGGGACGCCGGAGGTTTTAGTACACAATAACAAATATTTAAAAACATTCACATACTTGAACGATAGAAGAAAAAGTGAATAGGACATTTAAATCTATTATATAAAAGATCAAATATTAACAAAATCTATTGAGTATAGATAGTTCAGAAATGTGTGTTTGAAGGGATGCGTTCACTGAATGGGGAAAGGAGGACATTTCCTCTTTTATGTTTCTTATTTGTTGAGTTATCTTTCATTTTGTTTATCGATTGTTTACCTGCTGGTCAACCCATCTGCGAGAGATCTCAAGTTATATTGTTCAACAGGACCCTTTCTTTGAATTAGCAGAAGACATCATTATTTTTGCTGCGTTTATTCATCGGAACATTCAAGCGTGACTTTGAAATCCATATTTAATTGATTAATTATAAAGCGTGTGTCTGCTTTCCCACTCATTGATTGTCCTGCCTCCTTGTATTTCGTTTTTATTGATTTATTCAGGTACTGACCTAATTAAAGTCATTTAGTTTTTGTATCATGCCTGTATGTCTAGGTTGCGGAGCTGGAAGGTATAAAGTACGATTCCTCAGACTCCTAGGATTCCAAATTTTTTTTTACTCCCATTCGTCTAATAAAAATAAAAAAAGAAGATGGTGTGTGTGTGTGTGTGTGTGTGTGTGAAGAAAAACACATTTTCAAATTAAGGTGTTAAGTAACAAAAATCATAAGACATTTTGTAATTAATGTTATGAAAATGGCCGCTACTTACATTGATGATGCCAGGCATGAGTTCTCTGAAGTGATTTAAAACATTAACTTGTTTTTCATTGGCAATGATGAAAGAGGTTGTTGCTCGCACAGCTTCAAACCGAACCTGGAGAAAGAGAAAATTAATTCTAAGAAATAACCCCAAAACAAAACAAAATAAAATAAAGAATAAAAACACTTGCAGCAAAATACAGGGTTTATTCGCCTCTTAAAATTAAATTCAAAGACCATTTTTTAAATCAAATTTTAAAATAAAGGATGTTTTCATCTTATATATAAAGTAGAGTTAGTCTATTCACGATTTCGTTAGATGTTAATAAATATTTTAATACATTCTTAATCTTTTTCCATATAAACATGGTCTTTATCTGAATATGTTTTTGAAATATTTCTTATTTACAATTGATTTTACTATTCAATCTTATCAATATTTTATTTGGGATTGATATATTTATAGAGAAAGAGGGAGGAGCCTAACTCTCACACTAGGAACTATTCTTGCTGTTACTCATTAAAAAGCAGATTCTATTTCAGACACATTTTTGGTATGCATGATTTCTTTTTAATTTAAGCGTTTTAATATGCTGTTCAACATAGATGTGACCAATCGCTGTTTCATCAAAATAACAGAATTTGAAGGTTATTTGACCTAATTACACATTGAATTATTATTTTTGAATCTCGTAAAATAAAACGATTTGGTTAAAATAATAATTTCAGGACCCAACATGTTCCGAAAGTGATTTTCAAACCTGTAAATTGCCAATTGGTAATTTCTGATTAGAATTAGAGTTTATAGGCAAAAGTTGGTTTCATCAGAGGTTTGCTCATTTATAACACACACTTTTAACATAACTTTTGGGGGAAATGTGTGTATCATAGAAACATTTGAAGGTAAGGAATGCTATCAGGAGTTTTATAATTCACTGATATGGGCAAAGCAATATATGATAACAGTCAAAGTTTTCGAACATGAGTCCCTATAGCCCCCTGCCCCCCATTTCTTTCTTAGGACATGCAGCACATTATGGAGGTGGTAGGATATGATAATCTTATTCAACAACTTCTTACTGTGCACATACTTCCCTTCTTTCCTTGTTGTTTGCCCCCCCCCCCCATCACTTCCTTAAATCACTTACCTCCAGAGATTTATCTTGTAAACATAGTCCCAACATCCTCTTGATTGTATCTAAATGTTCATTCTGGGCAATCCCAAACACACCAGGAATCGTACTGAAAATAGTAAAGCAAACGATTTACTATTTACAAAGTAATTTTTTTTTTTTTTTTTAAATAGTAAAAATCTGTAAATTCTTTAGACAATAAATATTATAAAAAATTAAATATAATCAAAACATTTCAATAAAATTATAAATCATTTTTTTTTTTTACTTATTGCAGATGATAATAGCTTTAATCTTCAAAATTAAGGGTTCATACACCATTAGCGTAGTACCACAATATATAAAATGTTTTGAACTCGGCATAACTGATTGAATAGTCACAGTATCAGTTTGGCCCCTGCCATTTAACATATAAAGTTATCTGGTCAAGTTTTAAAAGTTGGACTTAAATAGCATGTCAGCACATATCAAACTTTGATTCTGCCCAGCATACTTCGATGTAAAACAAAAAAATTGTAGTCCTGTTCGGACAACTGGTAACACGGAAGCATTTTTCAATTATGACAAAAAAAAAAAAAAAAAAGCAAGGAGAAATTGAATATAAAAATTGTGTGTCCCTTATAACTAACATTTTTTTTCTTTTTCTGTATAGAAAATGAACAAACAAATGTAAATAAAAATACTTCATTGCATCCTGGGCAATGCCAGGTAGGTACATTCTACAAGAGACATGAATAAAAAAAATACCAAGAGCAGCAAATAGGTTTTTAAATGTATCTACTACAAACCCATTTTAAAAAGGCAATTATTCATAGACTCATTTATTATTGAAAGTTTTGATATCAGAGCAAAATTTATTTTCCATTTACAAATCTATTAATGGATGAACTTCAGAGAATAGTCTGTTTCAAGAAGATGGATGCAGTTGGTTGGTGGGTTGTTTTATTCTTCGAGTTATTTAATGCCAAATCCAGTCATTTTGGTATAAGTTTTTATCTTTCAAGTTCTTTATATCTTCAAATATTTATTCATGTTTAGTTTGATAGTTTAGGAAAATTGTTGTTTTTCTTGACTTTGCAGGACATGATTGAGTTTTGCAAAGGAAAACAAAAAACAATAGCATCAATTTTTGGTGTGGTTTAGTTTGCGGTATAACAAACATCTATGGGTTATTTAGTGCCGAATAAAGTTGTCAAATAAAATTCCAAGGTAGGTTATTTTATATTGTTTTGAGGAGAAAAAAAATAAAAGAAAAAAAATTGAGATTAAATTTTTTTGAACAGTCTAACTTCTTTGATGAAATCTAAGATTTTGGTCAGATTTGTGTCTTTAAACAGGTCGTTTAGATTTTTCGAGTTGTAGTATTTTCTTGGGCTTTGTTGTAGATCCTGACAGTCTATTAATATATTTGACTGTAAAAGGTTAGACATGATATACACATTGGAGACTCTTCATCTTTCAATAAATGTTTGTGGGTAATATATGTATGTCCTATACGAATTCTGGCTATTACAACCCCTTTTCTTGTTTTTCTGTAGATTAAGGGCCACTCAGCAATAGTTGGCCAAATTTTATGTAATTTATTACTTTGGCATTAATCCCAAGATTCTTGCCATTTTTCTTTGATTAACCTATTTATGGCAGGTCGAAGATCAGTGTATGGAATCCTGGTATTGGTAGGTATCATGTTCAGCGATTATTTTGCTGCACTTCTGCTTTTTCGTTTCCACGAATACCGATATGACTCCGTATCCAGCATAATTTAATTCTACACTGCTTCTCGTTATCGATAGAGGTGATCTTGTTTAAGATTTTTACGATTAAAGGGTTATCCATTTTTTTGTGCTATGAGCACTGATAGGGAGTCAGAGAAATGGATGCAGTTAAAAGCTACCAGGTTGTGGTAAAGCGTGTGGCCAAAATAGCAAAGTCTACTTCTAATGAAGTTGTCTGCAATCAGAGGACGTGATCCATCATTTTCCTCATATCAAAAACCCATACAACAGAAAAAAAGTTTTTTTATTTTTTATATCACCTTAGTTTCCTATAATTATATAGTCTATCAAATGATAAAGTATTAATTTTAGTACCTGAAGATATGAAGGGCACTATCTTGTAGTTTAGCATCGTCAGAACTTGCACAGTCTAAAAGGAATTTTAAAATTTCTGGCCAGGTCATTTTGCCATCCTCATCTGTAAAATAGAATGACATGTATGAAATGAAAAAAAAAAAAAAAAAGATAAAATTAAACATCAATAAATAGCTAAAAAAATAATGTACAAGTCACAGAGGCAGGAAATGCACACATACACATGGGGTTACACTATTTTATTAAAAGACATTATACTTATGAGTAAGAAAAATTGATAAGTAGTATGAAAATGTTGATAAAAAAATAGTTCTTACCAAGCATGTTCCTGGCAAGTTCTGCAATAGCATCACACACTTTCCTACGAACAGAATAATCCTGCTCTTGTTGAACAAGGTTCATCAGACAGGTCTTAACAGCAATTTGAGCATCAGGCAGGATGTGAGGCCAGAAATCCTCAAATTTGGATGTGAATAATTTGCGAAGCAAAACTGCTGAAAGCGATCGGTTCTGGGGGGAAAAAAAAAAAAAAATTTTTTTTGATTTATATATCACATAAATACACACACAAAAAAACCCTTTGAATATATAAATATGATTACCAACAGACATAAACATTTACTCATCCACTTAGGTGGATGTGTGGCAACAAACTAGAGGAAAGAATCCCATTCAGCCGTGTTCTATAAGAAGTTTGGTATTGGTGGGATTTTGGACGTCTTCTTACGCGCTTCGTGTCTCAGGTGGTTTGGTCATGTACAGCGTGCCACCTCCTGCATCAACTCAGTAACACACATGACACAGGTGCGTAAAAGATCAGAGAAAACCTGGCTTGAGTGTGTAATAAGTGACTTGACTGCTTGCAATATGACTGGTATCAATCAATCTGACCGCATGGCGAGCAGGCGTGAGGCATTGCCTGGTGTTGCTCACCCCAGAGTCCGGGACACTCGCAGCACCTTAAATACCAAAATCGGTTGGTGATACAATCAATACTTAAAATCTCTACAAAGCTCTAACTAATTTCATTGTATAAGAATGGCTTACAGTAATCAACTTTGCAATATATTAGAAATTTTTTTTTTTTCACCATTCAAGTAATTCTTAAGAACGGACTCCTTTTCAGATGCGCGGACGACTGTCAAGAAACAAAAGAATTGTGGTTAAGATTGCTACGGTTTTCTTATGAACAAATCTGCCAACGCAGCGCTATCAAGTCGGCAAATCTGCCAACGCGGCGCTATCAAGTCGGCAAATCTGCCAACGCGGCGCTATCAAGTCGGCAAATCTGCCAACGCGCCGCTATCAAGTCGGCAAATCTGCAGAGTTTGTGTGCTCTCTCCCTCTCTAGAGATGTCACTTTTTCCATGGATTTCGTATAAAATAAAAAGATCATACAACAAAGAAATCAATGTTGTCTTAGAATTATGATCCAAATTCTAATCATCGAACTATTACAAGAGATGGATTAAAAAAAATAATTTCAGTTTTGGGATATTTTATTGACAGCATTTTAATTCTTTTAATTCATTTTGAGACAACCTTACAATGAATCATCTATAAAGAAATGACCAGAAGAATGAAGTATTCAGGATAGTTAAACAGATGGCCAAGACTAATATTGATACTTTTGGAGAGAATTGCACAATGAATCATCTACACTCTGCCCATCAGAAAAATTGATAAAAGCTATTCAGATAATCCATTTGTGTAGGAATATGATTGTTATTTTTCAGGGAGCCAATTATCCTTACTGTTTTTTTTTTTTTTTTTTTTTTTACAATGGAGTCACCTTTTATCAAAGCCCACAAGCCATTCGAGGATAAGGGTTATTGAATTTGACAGGTAGACGGTGAAACACTGAGGGGATTAGTAACGATTGTTGAAACTGGTCAAAAAGTAACTATTTAAGAGGATGGCTCAACAAGAATTTGTTTACATTAGACTTGAAAACGGCAATGTTATAGTCAGCTGGGAAACAGCCCTATCATACTGTGTTCCAGACAGGCAGTTCTACTTAGTTCTAGGTACACAGAGGGGGAAAGGGAATTTATTGACAGTGGTTGTAGCTAGATGAATTTTTGTTGTGAATGTTTTAAAGATTGAAGCTCAGTCGAGCACCTGCCATATAGATATAGATATATATAGATAGATAGAGAGAGACTAGCAACATCTCTTCTGTGAGAAAGAGGATGGCTTAAGGGTGGAGAAGAAGATATCACTAGATTTCAAAGTCAGTTTTGTACTCTGTCAAGGCAAGAAAGAATGCATCCAAACAGTACCTCCCCAGATGTGGCAACAGTACTACATTTTAGGACGTATTTGACTCTTATACAGGTAGAGGATTGCATCAGGCGTGAGATACTTTTTGGAGCGGTAGAATGATCCAACCATTTTTTCCAGCCACCTTGGCAACAGATTTGTGTAAGTCTTCAATTTCAGGTCTGGAGTGAAGGTCAGTCTCAGAAGCTTATCAAAGCAGGAAGCTTCCTCAAGGTGAGAGCTATTCATTTCAATTGGGGCAAAGTGAGGATCAGAGCGTTGATGGTAAAAGGAGAGAAGCTTGATTTTAGACATATTAAAAGTAACCAACCACCTTTTCCCCTCATGCTCCAGGTCGGAAGAGAGATAATCAGAAAGATCTTGATCATTAATGCTCTTAAGTTTTGCCATAGATGGTTGTGTCATCTGCATAGATGTCGACGAATGATCTTAGAATTTAATTTGGGAGATCATTGATGTAGGATCAGAAACAGAGTTCGGCCCAGAATGGATCTCTGAGGTATGCCTACTTGATTTTATGGCTGAGAGGACATTTCCAGATATTCCATATCTAGAAATCTTGTGTAGTAGACCATTATGACAAACCCTATCAAAGGCCTTTGATATGTCAAGAGTTATTGCTATAGAAACGAGGCCCCGGTCAAAGAACTTTTGAAGGCAACATAACATTCAAGTCCACAGCGTATTATTTGCAGAGATTATTAAATTTTTGTTGCAACTCCTCCTCAGTGTCTTCTAGGATTGCTGGTGACGATAATCCAGCCATGGCAGAATGCAGATGAAACATGGAGTCAAATCTTGCTTCTAGTTCAGTAACAATCCAAGTATGACATTCGTATAGATCTCTTAACTTCTTGCTGAAGCATTTGATTAATATCATCTTCAGTTTCCCCAGGTAGTTTTTCGCTTTCTTTTAATCTGCTTTTCAACCGGAATTTCCATTTATTCACACTGGGTTTAACTTGGACTAATCGATTCAGACATCAGAGCGTTCCTGCTTCCATGTGAGTTACGCAGACATCCAAACCAATGTCCGGTTCTTGGATCAGATTATTTTGCACAATATTTCCCCCGAGAAATGCAAATGAGACACAAAGGAGAATTTTGCACGTTAGAAATAAATATTTTGAATAATTGAATCTTTAAAAAATTATCAAAATAATTCCGCAAATTAAGAGTATAGATTGCAATCTCAAGATTATTACCTCGATCTCGAAGTCGAAATTTCCAGAACTGGTAATTATTGATCAGTTATTAAGCCTACTTGCTTAAAGAGCTTATGCATTCAATCCTTACTTCGTAGAATATATATTTGATATTATTAAATACATGTACATTTGTGTGATTAATTTTATAACTAGCGGAACTTGTGTCCCGGCGTTGTCCGGGAAAATACATTTAATACAGAATTTTCAGGCCCCAACATTAAAATACAAGAGTTAAGTTAAGCGCAGTATATGTATTGTTAAGATTTATGTATTCTCGAATGTTTCATAAGTTAAAAAAAAAACAGCAACATACCACGTTAAAGGTATATGCAAAACGAATTCCCCACTGTAAATTCTAAAATAAGTTTGTTTTGTTTGGTACTTCTACAGAATTTGAACCAAACTGTTTTTTGTAATTTTTTTTGTTTTTTGTCGAGAGTGAATCTATTTTTTGTTGAAAAGTCGCCGATTTTTTTTTTTGTTTATTCAAGAAATTCTGGGTCCCAACATTTAACTGTGGGAGTGAGACTATAATTGTTAAAGGAAAAGGGGGAAAAACACGAAAAAGTTTAAGAACTGAAACACGGCGGGGACGACGTATCAACCCACAAGGATAGCGGAAACCGAAACAGATATACAACGGTATCTGGGTTGATATGGAAGGGGTGAACATTTATACATGCCATAACAAGTAAAGAGATTTAGCTGTGTCAGACAAATATTGTTAAAGCTAGACCAACCCCTTCATGTTTTTTTTCAAGCGGACAACTAATCATTCATAAGAAATGTTGCAGGCCTTCCTTGCTGCCAGGATGACTGCAGCAACATGTGGTTACTGATACTCAGAAGTAAACGACATTCGGTTGGTATGAAAATTACCGGTCGAAAGATTCTCATAAACTAAAGCCTTATACTGAATAAAAAGAGACTATTTAAGTTTTTACTTAAGATCATGGTACTTCACATTTTATTCCTTTTTATCTTTGTTTAAAAATAAAAAGATAAAAAAAGGATAAAATTCAATCATTCTCATTAGACTTATAACTGAAACAACCACAGGAAGTACATCAGCCAGATTAGTCATTTCAGCAACTGTGTTCCGACTTCTCGTACATGAATGCAATTTATTTGGTAATTGTTGACAGATATTCCAACTGACCTATTGTATTTAAGGAAAATGGAACTTCAACCAACCTGATCAAATGCCCCGGAAGTATTCACCACATTTGGTGTACCAGAAGAACTGACTTCAGACAACACAGGAGTTCCTAAAAACATGGGGTGTACACCACAGAATAACTAACTTCAGTCAGAAACACTAATGCAAACACAAGAACAGAGATCGCAGTGAAAAGTGTTAAAAAATGCTAACAACAAACAAGTCCTACAGGATCCCCAAACGTAGATGGATTCTAAGGGGCAATACTAATTTACAGAAATAGCATTGAACCACATACAAAAACATCACCAACAACGATACTATTTGGACGCCTAATCAGAGATCCAATCCCTACACCAATAGGAAGATACTGTCCCCCATCCAACCTGGCAAGAAATTACCATTAACAGGGAAAAAGCACTCGCAAAAATGCACAAAAGAGCGAGAAAAAGCACACCAAAGAACTCAAACCTTAGAGATATGTGACCATGTTTATCTCCAAAACCTTACAGGAAATAACCCTCTGAGATGGGAAAGAACTTGAACAGTGGTTGAAATCAAACTAGTCAAGAAATATATGATCAGAATAGATGGCACAGGACGAACCCATTTTTCAACAAAGAAAAATATATGCCACCAGTAGTGACCAGAGAACAGATCAACACCAGAACACCTATAAGGCTGACTAACTCCCCCATGGATACACACGATCAAGAAAAGTGTACCAATGCAAGGGAAATTAAACATATCACCATCAGGGAACCATTAATAGAAGCAGCTACTCCTGCACACGAATCACAACCAGAAACAAACATTCCAGCGGAAAGAATACCCCATAAAACAGCAACCTCAAACAAAACTAAATCACCTGAAGCAAGTAAATTGTTGATGCCAACAAACAGGCCAAGACTATAGACTGAATAGTTCACATTCTTAAATCATTCATTTGATAAAAAATACTAAGCATTTTAACCCTAACCGACCCAAGTTTTTTTATACATTAAAAAAACAAAACCCCTTTGGGAAGGGGAGATAGATAGGTATGAATATGTCCATTGATGTATGTTAGGGACAACCATCGTAATATGTGCATGTATGTATGAATGAATGAATAATATGTATCCTATTTGTACTTTTTCCTTAGTAAGTCTGTTGCCATCATCTTTAGGGATGATGAATAAAAGATGAAGAAACTACACCTGCCTTCCGTCCTCATTTCGGAAAAGTTATTGTACATAGCTACAATAACAAATTTAGTTGTTATGCTTAAATGTTAAACTTATAAGTGATACTAACTTCTAAGAAACACGCACACGCATAGAAAGGCTTCCTTTCGATCTCGAGAGACAATGGATAACCCCTGTAAGGATATCTGCATAGGAGTGTATGGTGAAGCAAGTTGCGTAATCTTAACCACACCTCTCTTGAACATTCATTGCTAAAGTAACAAGGAGAGCGACTTGAGTGTGGCTTATATGGAGGTGGGTCAGTACGACTTCTTGTCTTCTGCTTATGATGGTTTCAATCTGACATTCTCCAATTGCAGGCTTAACATTCTGTTATTTAGTTTGTAATCAGTTCCTTTGATAAAAGGTTCGATCGTCTGTAAATGGTACTTCATATTTGTTTTCATATTGATTTTCTGGTGTCAGTCTGCTTTTTTATTCACCTATAATTTGGTATCCAACAGATTTTTTTTCATTTTTGGAGATGGCTTTGGATTCTGCCTAGTATTTGAGTGATTAGAAGAATGGAAGTTAGATTTTTTTTTAGTACGATAAGTACAGGAATGTTAGCTTTGTTTGTTTTAAGTGCTAAATTAATAGCCGTTATTTGAGCACTGCACACTGAATCCATACACACAAGCTTTTTCCTCAATTTTCCATCAGTAAGAATGGCAACACCATACTTCCTCATTGTTTTTTGATCCATCTGCAATTTTGCTGATTGTTGGGGGTATTTACATCGAGGGGGGACCAGCACAGCAAGTTCATAGGAGTACATTCCATTAAAGTACTTGTACAACAGAGCTTGGTAGATAGTGTGATACCTATTGGATTATGTTTTTTTTTGGACCCTGTTTAAGAGGGAGAGACTAGTGGTTGGTGCACCAGCACAGATGTGACAACAATACTCCATGTATGGGCAAATAGCATCTTTGTCGAGATATAGGATACTAGCAGGCGTGAGAAGTTTTCTAGCTCTCGGTAGAGGTAACCCACCTTTTCAGCACACTTGGCAATCTCATATGTACGTGTTCTAATTCATGTTACCTGTGAATGTTAGGCCGAGGAGTTTGAATGTTGGACTCTCAGGTAGGGTGCTATTAGCCATGGCAATCAGTGGTTGAAAAGGTTTCTTGTAGTTGTTAAAGGAAAGAAGCTTTGTCTTGGTAGCATTAAATGTAACCATCCATTTATCGCTCCATTTCACTACAGACTAGAGGCCATGTCGAGAATAGAGCATTGTGTCATCAGCAAATATACCCATCTCAGATACAATTGCATCAGGGAGGTCGTTTATGAAAATCAGAAATAATGAAGGTCCAAGGATCGACTCCTGGTATAAATGCACATTAATGTCATGTAATTTAGATGTACGGCCATCGAGAACAACATGGATCTTTCTTTTGGCTAAGAAAGATCTGATTATATTAAATATTCATCCAGTAATACAGAACAAATTAATTTTCATGAAAAGACCCTCATGCCCTTATCAAATATATCAAGCACTACCGCTCTAGCTTCACCAGCCTTGTCCAGTGTATAGTATATGCATTCAGGGATGACAGTTAGGATATCTGCAGTAGAACGGACATGCCTAAATCCATACTGTTGGCCAGGAAGAAGTTTATTATTAAACAGGTGGTGGACTATTGCTAGATTGATTAATGATTATGAGATTTTAGCAAAGAACGGGAGGAGACTGATGGGGCGATAATTTTGCGAGTAAGTTCATTCACCAGAACTCTTGAACACTGGTACCACAGAGACAATTTTTTTAGCTATCAGGGAAGCAAGATTCGGCAAGGCATTTGTTGTAGAGTTTGGACAGGACAAGGGGCCAGCTCAGGTCCACATGCTTTGGCGGTATCATGGTTTTTATGATATCTCGACTTGGGAAGGAGTGATGATCAGATCATTGAGTGTGGCTTCAGTCTGCAGTGGGAAATTTGGGAGGGAATGGTTTGTAGAGTCCAAGACTAACCACTGGGCGAGCAGTTCAGCCTTATCAGTTGCCGTGCAGGCAACATCATGGTGGTTGGATAGCGGGGGGAATTGTTGCTTACCAATTATTCAGCACACTATAAATTTTCCAGAAATTTTGAGTTTTTAATTTCTGCGACTCAATGCATTTTCTGGTGATCTCGGTATACGTACTCTTAGCTGCGACTATTACACTCTTACAATTATTTCTTGATGCTATGAATATTTGTCTATTTGTAGTTGACTTATGACGATTGAATGAGTGGAATGCTTGCTGCCTATGCGCAATAGAAGTTTCACAGGTTAAAGTGAACCATTGTGGAGAGTGGCGTTCGCTATAGAATTTCTGCGCTTCTATGCCTGTTTTGACCCATTCAGTTACTGCATTTGCGCACTATTAAGCTGGAAGGTAAAAGGTTTTGCTCTATAGTGTGTCTGATGGATTTTCAATCAGTCCGTTTGTAGTATATCGTGGTTTTGAGCAACAGCTCTTCAGCTTGGTGACGAGAGTTAAAAGTGATATCAGTCATTACCACAAGGTGATCAACGTTCCCGAATGAGCTATGGACATCCGTCACCACAAGCCTTGAGCAGTGTAGTCAATAGATCAGGAAATGAGGCTTGCTGATCCCCATCATCTAAGAGGCAGGATGGGAAAATGACAGTCTGTGAAAGGGAATGTGCAATAGAGAAACTATGCGTGCTTTTACCAGTTGTGTCTGTATAGCTGGAGAAACAAAGCCAATTACTATGGTGAACATTAAAACCTCTAAATACATGTATGCTCAGATCAAAAGAGTGCTGCATCAATACTATCAGAGAGATAGTCGAGCAGGGTACATTACTGGGTCAAAGGAGAACGATAGAGGAAATATAAGTAACTAATGCTGTGTTGTAAGTTTTATCTAAAGCAGATGTAGGCCTAATCATGATTCTAGACCATGTTCTCTAGTCAAAGGGAGAGTGTTACAAATATAGATTCCAAGGCCGTGCATATGTTCATCTGAGTCCTTACAGCAGAATGGGAGGTATTCGGGCATGTTAAAAAAATTAGAGGAGATTGGGGAGTGTAGGTTAATTTCACTTAGTGCTAGGACATCTGGAGACTTCACAAGGAGTAATGATTCTACATTATCAAGATTAGTTCTAAGCCCTCAGATATGTGTGGAAGAGAGCCTCAAGTGAGGAGGTGATTTGACAGATTTGGGGGTGTCTGATTCGATAATTTTTCTTTTTATTGTCATAGTCAATAGATAGAGTGGATTGGACAAAGTGGGTGTTTGTTGAGTACCAGAAGACAAAGTTCACACAAGTAGACTATTAGCCTCAGGAAAGCCCACCGGAGATAAGTGCAGGGCCCCATTCCATGCACGACATAGCACTACAACTACCCCAATATTATACAACAGTTGATATAACAGTTGATATAACAGTTGTTCTTAGCGTTATCTAATAGAGCTCCTGTACTACCAATCGAAAACAGCAGCCAGACAAGCTGTCAAACCTGTACCCTCAACCTGTCAGATATGAGCAGCCCACGTCATGTGAAACTAAGTGACAAGCAAGTGTCCCCAAATAGAAAGATGCGTTCATTGCCCTCATCAGGAAACAAGGCCAAGCACTTGGTGTCTTTGCGGTGTCTGTGATGGTATCTCTGTGACTGGCTAACAGACAAAGGAGTGTGAAGGCCGGGCGATAGGCAGAGCCTATCTAGTCCTTAATTTGTATCTTAATTGCTTCTACTATTTAATTTCTATAATTTTCAAGTTATAAATAAAATAAAGGCACATTTCCTTTTTTTTTTCCCTACATGCGAATGTAGTTTAAGAATATATATTATAGGGGTCTATCCCCTAAACACTAGGAGGAGCTTGTGAACAAACAGGAACAACAACTTTATTAATATACATTTAATATATAAAATTAAACCATTTGGATTCTCAAAGTTAAACGGCAATAATTTACATCCTACAAAAAAAAAAAAAAACTAAAAAAAAAAACAACGATATTTCATTCTGAAAGGAGTAATTGACTACAATTACGGAAATTTTTTGTCTTAAAAAAAAAATTGAAATGCCATTCAATTTTCCGACTGAATATTTCTTTCACTAACAGACTTTTCCAGATATTCACCATTTATTTTCATTAGATAACAGATAATTATCCAATGAAAATACAAATTAATTCCCGCCTTTAAATGTATGTTTTTACGACTTCCAGCAGAAAATAGTCAGATATGTTAAGATTATGTTTATAAAGCAAAATCTTTCTTTTGGGAGATTTTGTAATTAATATATTACCGCTCACAAATTGTCATTTGGAAACCAATATCTTGCTTGAAATAAATAGTTAGTTTAACAAGGTAAAGGAAAACACAAATCTTTTTTTTATTAATTTTTTTATTATGAGTTTTACGGCATGTCAACCCTTTGGACCATTTTATGCCGAATACTTATAGGATTTCACCCTTTTGCTTTAGTTGATATATAAGTAAATATTTTGGTTTTTTATTTTTATTTTTTGGTAGAGACCAATTTTTTTTAAAGTATGAAAGTATGATGTGGGGGTTGTTTTTTTTTCAAGAAGATCTTTAATATTTTTTTCTTTATAGAAGTTATTTCTTTGTTGCTGCAAAATCAATGCAGTCAGAATGTGACTAATTGTGAGTGGGGTTCGACATGGTTTACAAATGGGTTGGTTTTCTTTTCTCAAGAGATATGACTGCGTTAAATGTATATGGCCCACTTTTATTCTTGCTAGTGTGACAACTTCTTTTGTTTGGTTTTGTATTTTGTTCCTGCTTTTTTATTTTTGACATTATTTCATATAGTTTGTTGTTGGGAAATTCATTCCAGTAAGTTTTCCATTTTTCCATTGTGTATGTATTGATATATCTTTTTAAAGGTCTGAGTAGGGGATTTTAAAATCTAGATCAGTTGGGATGTTTAATGCAGGTTTTGCTGCCGAATCGGCTAATTCATTTCCTTTGATACTGGAATGGCTTGGTATTCAGCAGAAAATAATTTCTTTTTGGCTGTTTAAATGCGTTAGCTTGTTGAGTAAATTTGCAATTAGAGGATTGTCTATCTTTATATTTTTAATTGCTCTTAATTTAAAAATCTGTTTTTAAAATTCAAAAAAATTACAACGCCCGATATGAATTGGGATAAAAAAAAAAAATTTAAAAAAAAAAAAAAAAATAAAAAAAAATCGCTTTGACATTCATTAAACTGTCATTTGGAAATTAATTTCTGTCCAGAAAGGTATTTGAATCATTTGCCTTGTGAAACTAGGTAATATATACGGCATAATCATGTTGACATACTGGTTCTCAGTAGATCAACAAAGTTAAGCAATGTTGAGCCTGGTCATTACCAGATAGGTAACCATTTGAGAATACCAGGCGCTGTACGTGGGAGGACGTCGACACATCTTTGCAATAACTGCAAAACTCATTTTTGGCATCTCCTTATGCGACCGGGGGACCCCACTTGTGAATTTCATATTCCCTAGAAACTTTCTGGAAGCCGGCTCAACTCACACAGAGTGAATGCCGCTTCGTTTATTTCTTTCTTTTTTAAAAATTAGATAAGACTTCCAGGTAGGTAGTTATATAATCTCTGTATAAAAAAATTAATTAACAAAATCTTGTTTCTCACCTCTACGGAACTTTGATAAATACACATCGAATTATTTTTTTGATCTACTACTAGCAGAGCCTGAACATTTAAACATTTGTATTTCATAACTATGAAAGAGTATCATAGTAGCAACGGACTTACGTAGAACAGGGATGGGAGTAGTTAATGGGGAGAGAGTGAGAGTAAAAAAAAAAAAAAAAAAGCTAAAATCAAGATGAATTTCTAAACCGGAGAAACACAAAACAACTTGGATGATGGGCTAGTGATAAGTAGTAAGAACACACTTAAAATAATGTGTGGGAAAGGAGACAGGAAGTCATTCTTTGAGAGTCATCTAACTCCCCTATCCCCAATACGAATTGTTTGAAGTCTTAACCTTTACGGTAAAATTAACATTTTCAGAGAGTACTGTCGTAAAAAGGAAAAAGGCAAGACAGAGAGAGGAAGGGAAAGAGAAAAAATAAGGAAAGAGAAATTTCCCAACTTAACTCCACCCCGTGTGTGTGTGGAGGGGAGGAGGCATTACAACTAGAAATAGAAACCTTTAACGAATCCCATCTAAATTTGTTATTTACAACTGCATCTATTTGCCACAATTTAGCTTCATTTATAATCCTTATTTACTTGCCTCCTCATGAGGGCAGAGTTACACACAAGGTCAGTGTTTAATGTGGGGGAAAAATTCAGCTCCCCAAATAGGGACATTTTGAATTAGGATATAAATAGAAAATTACCTCAGTTTAAAAGGATCTTCTATATGAGCTCCAACGAGTAGCTAATGTATAATATATATCAAGATTGATCAAGTTCTAGAAGATTCCTTCCATATGGTTTAGGCCATGCGACTGAAATTGGTCAATCGCAAACTCTTACTTCCTTATCCTGTGTTCACTTATTTTAAGCCCCCCCCCCCCCCCCCATCGTTTCTGCTCGAAGGGCAAAACAGTGAATCAATCACCCTATACTTTGACCATTGTTATTTAGAATTTTCAGACTATTCCCCATCCATCTTGGTAGTTGCTATTTTTAAAACCAGTTCTTTGGGCGCTTTTGGTGTAAGAATTTAAAACTAAACCATTGCTATAATTTCACATTACATTGCTTTAAGATATCTACCACAAGCGGATTACATGAAGGGTTCAGTTTGAAATTATGAAAGAAGACTGAGGAGCAAAATGGATGCAAAATTATGAAGATTTTGAGCAAGATGAGAACAATACGAAAAAAAAAAAAAAAAAAATAATGCAAATAAACTGCTGAAATGATATTTTGAATTTAACTTTGATCAAAAATAAATTAAAAAATACTCTGGAAAAAACCCGCTGTATCACCACTTATAAAAATGACCCGCATATGTTGACTTTAAGTTTTATCATAGTAGAAGAGAAGGGCCACAAGTAAAATAAACACAGCTGGGTAAAAAAATAATTTGGTCAGAAGGGGACATCACAAAACTGATCGAGTTACCAGAAGAAACAAATACAAAGCAAAAAAACAAAAGGAAAGAAAATTTGTAGGATAATGTTATATTCAGTATCTATTACAATTAAAAAAAAAAAAGAACCAACTGATTTCCTGACGCATTGTTTTAGTTCTAACGCATTTTTATGGAATGAGTGAACAACTATTTAAAAGGAGTTTTATAAGTTTTGAATGGCTATCAGGAGTTCTTCAGCAACGTCCAGGTGTTTATCCTCAAAATGGCGAATTCTCATGAAAACTGTTCTGCCCTTTCGAAAACAAATTCAGTAATCATGGTGCTGCATGCTTTTCAAAGGCTATTCAACGGGTGCTTAGTTTCAAGAGAATGGGTGGTTGTGTAAAGGAAAAGAAAATCCATGGTGACAATGAGTTTCAGAGGAACGAGTGGCAAGAATCCATGCTGTATTTGAGGGGAGGCTACAAATTGAGCTAGTGATTCCTCAATTCACGATCTGGTGTGGACTAAGATGTGTTTATTTGAAATTTTAGAGACTGTCTTGTTGAGGCACTTATCAATGGCGACAAGAGGAAGCAGATGGAATTTTTGCTTGGCCCAAAGCTTTCTTGTGGAGATACTTAAAAGATCATGGTTATGTTTCACCTCTACCCACTAACCATGATCATCTTAAACATCGAATAACAGATAATAGCAGATATTATAGGTGTAGTATACTTACGTCCACGGGTCCATTTACTTTCTGCAACAGGGTTATCAAAAAAGTCATTTTGTTGCCAGACGGGATAGTGTCATAAGTTGTCTGCAAAAAAATGAGGAAAAGAACATTAACAAATTTGTGATGGACAAAACCAATGGATTTTAGGATCAAAAAAGAATTTTAAATAAAAATCATAAAATAACATCCACATCAAAGAGAATAGTCCAACTAGATATTATTTAACAGGGGGTTTTAAGGTCACTGAAAGAGTCAATAGTATTTTGACCGTTTCATAGTGGTTGTAATTGAATTATAATAAACACTGCAATCTAATGTGTAATTTTTGTTTATAGAATCCAAACAAATTCTCTTGTACGAATTGTTTATGTTCTATTTCTTTGGGAATTTATCTCTCACCATCAGAATATGCCTGATAGGTACTAATTTTTTTTTTTTTTTTTTTAATAAATATTAATTGAAATGCCCCCTTTATAGTAACAAAATGAATTTAAGATATATGAACATTTATTTTTTTAAACACAAAATTTAACCTTAGAATTTGGGTTTTATTAAAACCTCATAAAACCCTTAATAATAAAAATAAAGTTATAACTTTGAAATATGTAAAAACTCAAGATATATTGACCTATGAACTTTCTAAAGAAAAGTAACATTGTATTCTTTTACCCAATTTTTATTTTTTAAAAATTTTATTTAACATAGTTCACCCCAAACAAGGCAGGCCGCCACTGTAGACGTAAGGGGTTAAATTTCCAGTGTTTCCATGAAACCGCAGGTATCAATAGATGATCAATGTATGGTGTTATTTGAAATAAAATATGGTCTTACATATGGACATCAACAGGAGAAGAGTAATTAAAAGATTTTTTTTTTTTAATTCTTTATAATTACACTTTTTTTTCACTATAAAATTAATCCACAAATTTACAAACTTTAATGAAAAATCAAATATTTCTTAATATGAAATATTTATTGAGTTGAAAAGAGAATTATCTCCCCTACTATCTATTGGTCTTAAAATCAGGGTCTACGGTCTAGGTTGAAAAATCGAGCAATGCCATATTGTTAATAACAATACTCACCAACCATAAAAACGCTTTGGATCAGCATAAATGTCATGGGGGTTCTACTAAAATAGTAATATTTTAAAAACGCAAGACTCAAAATACAACCATTTCGTTCAGAAATGAATATACTTTGACATGGATCAATAAATAATAATCTATATGATCAGGGATGTGAGTGACCAATGGCAAAAAAAAAGAAGAAAGAAGCTGAAATCAAAATGAATTTCCCAACCTAGGGACCACGTCTCTTACACCTGCACAAAATTTAATATAAAATGATCCAAATTTCAAGGCCATTCTAGCTTTTAGGGTAGTTAACCAAAAAATTTATTTTTGCTATGGGAGATAAATTCTGTACATATTTTTTTTTGGGGGGGGGGGGGGGTCATACTGAACAGTTAGTGGAAAAAAAAAGTTACTTACCCTAAGTTAGAGTGACAACCACCAAAAAATTCCCATAACTATTACTGACCCTAAGTTTG
This sequence comes from Sepiola atlantica, assembly GCA_963556195.1. Classification (NCBI taxonomy): domain Eukaryota; kingdom Metazoa; phylum Mollusca; class Cephalopoda; order Sepiida; family Sepiolidae; genus Sepiola; species Sepiola atlantica. Next base: position 56,557,045 of record OY744519.1, read on the forward strand.
AGTAGCAAGCCCCCCCCCCCCCTATCATAAAACTACACGGAATCGGCTAAAAAAAATTGTTAACTGACCTAAAAGGCTAGAATGGCCGAAAATGAGGGATCATTTTATGTTAAATTCATGTGCAAAACTGATTTTTCACTTCAAATTCCAAAAATTGTTTTTTCTTCTTTCCACCAAGTTTTTCAGGGTGTTCCAACATAATCGCCTAAAAAAAAATTGGTGCTTATTTAGAATAGGCTCCCTGCAGAAAATTATTTTCATGTAAAAATCATTATTTTGTACTTACTCAGTCATAGTTTCTCACTCATGGCATGAAAAAGAATTTAAAAATATCAAGCAGAACTTTAATTAGAACGATTTTTCCATTTCGATGTACAACCTCTATTCGCTGACATTTTGGGTGTGAGCGATCGATGGAATAGCCAAGGGCAATAACTCCGTTTTTATTGTTAAAATTTAAAAAAGAAAGAAACACATATGCAATAATAATAAAATATATATTTATTAAATAAAAAAAATAAATTAAATAATTATTTTTGATTTCTTCACCGGGGTACTTTCCACGATATAATTTTCTTGTTTTTTTTTTCTTTTTCTTATTTACATGGTAACTGGGGCCCTTAGTTAGCTATGTCGGCGAATCAACGTTTTATATCGCCCTTATGGAAATGGAAAAATCGTTCTAATTAAAGTTCTGCTTGATATTTTTAAATTCTTTTTCGTGCCGTGAGTGAGAAACTATGACTAAGTACAAAATAATGATTTTACATGAAAATAATTTTCTGCAGGGAGCCTATTCTAAATAAGCACCAAAAAATTTCTTGTGAATCACTTGCTAGAGGCAAAGAAAGACCAAACAGAAAAAAAAGAAAGAGAGAAAGCGACATACAGAGAGAGAGAAAGCGACATACAGAGAGAGAAAGAAAAATCCAGTCAAAATGACAAGGTCGTATAGCTCATTGATTCGGCAGAAGTCAGTCTTATTTAATAATAATTTATTAAAAAAAAAAAAGATTTAAACAGAAACCGTCTTTTTTGAATTACAGAAAGGCTGAATTCTTCTAAAAAGCGAAGAACTCTTATCCCTGAATTATATATTTGTAAGCTTTAAGCAAGTAAAGTGATAAAAATATTAACATTACTAACAGGCAATTTTGCAACTTTTGTGAAGAATGAGGGTACTTTTTAAACGTTCGTTACCACTACAAGGAATTTCGTCATGAAATTTGCAAAACAATTGAGATAACGCCTTTAATCATGGTGGGCGTACAAAAAAACAAAAACCACTCCTTTTTTTTTTTTTTTACTATGTCAAACATGCTTCAACATGACGAAGTATTGAAAATTTGTTTTTAAATATATTTTTTCACCCAACTGATAAGTAAATCAATCCTTCACCCTTTTCATGCATTAAAATTATAACTTTTTTTTTTCTTCTTCATAGTAGCTATCAGAAAAAAATAGTTTCCATTTCAGCAAAAGTCAACAATTTGACTGTTTCGCTGACAGTATTTATTACCAGCAATAACAGTATTACCAGCTAGCATCAGTTTACAAAACTGGTGATTTTTATAAACTGTCGTTTAGGTTATTTTATTTAAAAAAAAAAAAAAAAAAAAAAGAAGGATTTTTTGGCTTAATTTAATTTTAAGCCAAAAAATCCTTTTTTCTTCTTTTTTAAGGCAATTTTATTTTCATGTGTATTGCTACTGGTTAGTATTTTCAGCAATCTTCAAGGTACATTGATTTAGGCCTGCATTTGATAGGGGAACTTTTTTGTCTTATGTAGGGATTAAAGAAAAAATCTGACTTAAGTAGTAGCAGTTATGTTTCATGTTCATCTTTTAAGTGAAATAAGAGACAAAAAACAGAACAGACATTTTGGGCAACACAATACTTTGTTGAATTTCTTTAAACATCCGTAAAGAAATTTTTTTTTTTTCAAAGTCGCATTAACAAGTGAAATCTATTCTATTAATGAATGAAAATATTTTTTAAGTGGAGACTTTAGGAAGAAAACTACCAAGGAGAAAAGGAAACGGAGACACACAAACAAAAATGTGGAGTGAGTGGATGGTAAAGGCTAAGAGTCGAATATCAAACATCAAAATAAGAGTTGGTAGAAAATTAAAAAAAAATCGTTTTAGCAGTCTATGCATCTCTATAAGAGGCTTGGTCTGTCAGAAAAACAAAATGGTGGTATGAAAGAAAAAGTATTCTTCAGTTTGATTTTAAAAGGATTCTTTTTATTATTTTAAACATGAGATTTCAGTTTTTTTAAGACACCGCCAGAAAATATAATTGTTTTCTCTACAAAATGTTTTATTACAAAAAAATGGGAATATATTTTAATAGTTTTGCAATTATTTCTTCCATATTTTACATTTTTATACAGCTGACAATTTATTTGCAAGTTTCATAAAAATACAAATAAGTGAAATCAAATCAAATTTGTGCTTTTGTGTCAAATATTTTTCTTGGAAATATTTAAATAAACTTTAAATTAAAAGCAGGGTATTTTACACTTATTTCCAGAACTACAAAGCGCACTAATGATTTTTTATTTTTGCATAGATTCACTTTATTAAATCTAACATATAGTCATCTTGTTAGATCTTTAAAGTCACACCCAAATAGCATTTAAGCTGACAAATCAAACCATGCTTTTGACTGGGCAATTTTCATTTGTTATTGTTGTACCGTGTTATTGGCAATATAATAATACATTTAGCTAAAATGCTAGGTAAATAGATCCATTCTCACATTCAATCAAACAATATATCCTCAATTCCAAAAATGTATTGCATACTAATAGGGGTGGGATATAATGGGTGAAAATTTCAGATTCATGCGAGTAGTATTTTTTTGTGTTCATTTATACATAAATAACACTAAACAATCAAACATTTTGAAAATTTTGCAAAATTCAGAAGGTGCAGGCCAAAAATAGCCGTTAGGGCTCCACGGGACTCAAAATCCATTTTTCGGTGAAAAAGTGGTTTCATTCGACATTGCAGGTCCTAAAACATCCTCAAAAGCTATGAATGGATATAGATGGTTAAATATGATATAGTACTTTAATTTAGGACCATTTTCAGGCTGTGAAAGGGTTTTCATGAATGTAAAATAGCCAAAAACTAGTGAAAAATAGCCAAAATCCTCCGTTAAGCAACCTAATTGGTTCCCAAACCTCTACAATGGTTATGAATGGGTGTAGATAGTTGAAACCATTGTAGTGTCGAAACCATTGCATTGTATTATATTCAAGCAGTTTAATAACAATTATTTTCTTTTGTTTTCAGTTCAGTTCAGAAGATAGGATGAGTGGAACAAAGTACTAGTATGATGATTGGGAGTTCATCATGCTCCAACTTATGGATCTACAAAACAGAAAGAGCATCTCCATCAATTTTCTCTGTGTCTGCTGGCTCACTGGCAAAGAGCATTTGGAAGAGACATTAAACTAACAACAATAAAAGGAGTGAAAGATAAACTTGATTGATACTTGAGAGAGTACAATAGCAAAGTTCAGAAGGGCCATGGATCGAAGAGGTCAAACTTGATTCAATGGAAGACAAAAAATCACATTCTTTTCAATATTCTGGGAAAGGGTGTTGACGTGGAGACATTTGATGCAAATGAGAAACAGTTTTTCTTTGATCAAGTTGCACTCAACCGGAAGGTCATAATTGACAACATGCATATCGATGAAGAACATGAATCAATGGTTGTTGAGACGGAGAAAAGGGAGGAGCAAGAGATGGCTATTTCAGTTACAGAGGAAGAAGAAAGGGTTACAATAATGAACAGTACTCATCAATTGAGAAAGAAACCAGAGCCATAGCTAAGTTGCTTGATGTCGAACAAAAATGGTTCGAAGCTCAACAAGAGATCACGAAGGTAAAGCTTGCAGAAAAAGCGTCGAAAAGCTATCCATTCAAAGGAGAGGTCAGCAATTCTTCTTAGCAAATGCAAAGAGCATAGTGGTCCCTTTGCCTCAGTAGAAGAGGTTGAGAGAGCACTGAAAGAAAAGCAAAATGAGAAAATGAAAAAAAAACGATGCTGAGGAATGAACTATTGTTTCGTAAACTGATTTGCAAGCACGATTGCCAGGAGAACCCAGAGCTGTACAGGGTAAATGGAATGAGTGACAGAGAGATGAAAATAAATTTGGGAATTCTTTCTGGTGATCATGATGAAGATGCAGACGATGAAAACTCTATTCTGCTTTCTTGCACGACAGATAATGATAATAATGTGAACGTTTATACTGAGGAAGATGTTGAAATCTTAGAAGAGTCTGATGATATTCCTCTGAATGAACCGTGTGTTGCATTTTGGGACACTCCACTTGGAAGAAATTGGTACATCGGAATGACTAGAAAAAAGGTTGATGAGAACAACTACATGGTGGAGTATCTGGAATGTTTCAACCGTGATTCTGCAAGGCGTTCATGGAGATACCCCCAGATAGATGAACAGAACACGAATATAATCCAGATCATTCCATGCAATGTGCTCGGTGCTTGGGACATGAGTACACGCTAAAACAAAGTTCGAAGTCGAGAATTGGGAAATCATTGAAGGTTTATTTCAGTCGATGTACAAGTAATTGGATGATCTCTTGTGCAGTTCCCCATGGATTTCCACAACTTCAATTGACTATTTCATAGCCATTAAGAATGTTCTATTAAATTGACTGCATTATCCACTATTCGGTTTATATGATTCCAGCAGTGTCATTTGGATACGTAGTTTGTGGTGCATTTTTAACCATTTTGGCTGAAATTTGACCCCCATTTCTACCTTGGAGGGCTCCTAAAACTCCAAAACTGGTGTTAAACCTTAGTGTCTTGTCAGTTTCAACTATCTACAGCCATGCATAACCATTGTAGATGCTTGGAAACCAATTAGGTAGCTTAACAGAGGATTTGGGGAAATTTTGGCTAGTTTTTGGCTATTCTACATTCATGAAAACCCTTTTACAGCCTGAAAATGGTCCTAAATTACAGTACTATATCAGATTTAACCATCTATATCCATTCATAGCTTTTGAGGATGTTTTAGGACCTGCAATGTCACATGAAACCACTTTTTCACCGAAAAATGGATTTTGAGTCCCGTGGAACCCTAACGGCTATTTTTGGCCTGCACCTTCTGAATTTTGCAAAATTTTCAAAATGTTTGATTGTTTAGTGTTATTTATGTATAAATGAACACAAAAAAATACCACTCGCATGAATCTGAAATTTTCACCCATTATGTCCCACCCCTAATAGTATTAAGTAGTCGGAATCATACATATCTTGTCTGATCAGGCAGCAGTTCCACGTTTTCTCTTCCAACTTTTGGTTGATGTTCATATAATTTGTTGTTTGAGAACATATCTCACATTGTTTGCCATGTTCTTTCCATGTATTGTATGATCTTAGTTTTATAATTTGTATATGGAAGTTGAAAAGTTGTCACTTTAGTTGCTTCTTTTGCAAGTATGTCAGCCATTTGATTTCTTGTGATGTCCACATGGCTGGGAAGCCAGACCAGGACTATGACATTGCCAGTGCCCATCAGACAGTGGAAACTTTCCATATTCTATCAAAAAAGCCAAACCTTGAATTCGAGAATGAGATCAAACCTTATTTACAAACTTGTTTTGTGTAACCCACTTTCACGACAAATAACAAATATCATTATCATCATATAGATAATTAATTAATTCATTAATATCATTGTTCTCTCTATCATTATTATTTTCTCTATCTAATAATTCCTATTTTGCGCAAGTCATTTAGAATTCCATATTTCCATGGAATGTCAAGTGTTTTTTTTTTTTCAAGGTAAAAAAAACCCAAACAAATTGAGACTATATGATGGCTAATGTAGGATTCAAGTCGTATAAGTTGGCCATTTGTACCTCAATTTTGACAAAGTCTGTTTTGACGTCTGAATAAGATGTTTCTCCAGATACCATACCAGTCGTGCCACATCCATTTTTTTCTATAGTTTTGCATATGGAGCTGGTTAGAGCAATGGGGCAATAGTTTGTTGGGAGTTAGAATGGTTTTTACCAAGTTTTATAACAGATTCAATGATTTGGGAAATTTATGTACCATAGCTCATTGAAGTACTGTGAGGGATCTTTCTGGTAGGTTTTTCAGAAACTGGTAGTGCATTTCATCTGGACCAGTAGATTTTGCTTTTATTTATTGAGCTTTTTAGTCCTGTGATATAGAAGGGAGTAAATTCGCGAGAGTTGTGATTAGTTAAGGAGTTTCAACTAAATTGTGTTGCTATTTAATTGGCTCTTGTATCTAATTTTTACCCCACTTGGTTTGGTTAAATGGGCTATAGTTGTTTTTGATTTGTTCCCATTTATTTTTCCAGTCATTTCAGTGTTTAGTTTAGATATAATTTTTCCAAATTTCTTTTTTGTTATGTAGCAATCTTTTGTCCCATCTTGTTGGTATACTGGGAACTTGTGGTTGGGTTAAGTTTAAACATAGAGAATTTTTCCCCATTTTACATTGCTTCTCTGCATTCTATTGTGAACCAGGGATTTGTTTTGGATGTGATTCAGGGTAGAATTTAGGAATGGTTGGTTTTGCTACTTCCGCTAGGAGGGTGTTGCTTGTGAAAGAGCTCATTGAATTAGTGATAAGCAGGGGTTGTTTTATTTATGAAGTTGTTTTTTTTCATTAGGTTGTTTTTTTTTTCATTAGGTTTTTTTTTTTCATGAAGTTGCCATTTTAGCATGAATGAATTCTGTGTACGTTCACTGCACAGTCCGTGATCATTTGCTTGTTGTACCGATCCAAAGTCGTTCGATTCTGACACCGGCCACAATGATAATTGGGTGGTCGGCAACAGAAGAATTCTCCCTCCAAGCAAAATCGCAACTCCCGGTTAAAACAAGTAACAAAATGTTATTCTTTTGGAGATTACAATGATGCTCGTTTTCTTCTACTGAACAACAGGATTGCAAATAAGAAATCTTAGTCCAACCAAATAAAAACACAAACAGACCATCTGTTTCCAAGGGCCACCGAAAAGCAAACTGACCCCCTTCCCTCTGCTGGAATATATATAGACATAACTTGAGATAATGGCCAGCCAGCATCCACTTGAAAAGAGTAATCTACTGATAATCTATGAACATTAAAAAAAAACCCAGTTATCGAGCTGGACATTATTTTTCTCATGTATCTTACTCTCAGCATGAATCCTGTTCAAGGAGACAACTTTTTTTCAAAGAGAAATCAAATTCTGGGTGACCAAATCCAAAATCAGAGATATTTCCCATTTCTTGGACGATTTCTCTTTTCTTAGCTAAATAACTTTCACTTGCAGAAAGTCCGTTATTTGCATGCATCGCAAGCATGCAACCGCCTTGTGCATATTTACATAGGTTTCTTTAAGTCAAGGAAAATCAGCGAATGGATGCTGCCACATTAATCACCATGGACTTTTCAGTGGAAGTCTGAAGATTAATGAGGAGTCTATGATTAGGTCAATGGCTTATGTTGTACTAGAAGCTGGATGGAGATAGGTTTTGTTATTAAGAGTGCATACGTCAAATGATCCCAATTTTCCCAGTTTGATTGAAATTACTACAACCTCACAATTTGCTGAGTGTTTAAGTCTCCCATTACTAATATAACAAAAAAAAAAAAAAAAAAAAAAGGAAAATTGATCAATCAATTTTTCAATTTCTATTTTGGTGAGACATAGATCGAACAAATTGTTATTGTTTGATGAATTGAAACTCAACGCTATCACTTGAAGGTCAACATGCAATTGTAACGTATCCTGTAAAATTAGTTTTTGTTTAACTATTATTAAGGTGGCACAGATGGTCCTATTGTTTTGTTGTAAGTGGCATAACTTTAAAAAATTATATTGTCAGTCTCTTTAAGGAAGGTTTCTTGCAGATAGACTGTTTGGCTTGTTGTCAAAAGACAATTTTTTCGTTAGTTTCGATTATTTTTGTCTATATTTTGATTTCATTATTTTGTTCTCAAGTTGAATACAACTGCATTGTGGAGATGTTTATGCTTTCATATATTTCTTGTTTGTTTTAGTTTCTCGGTTCTTTTGGGGATTTTGGCTTAAGATTTTTGAAATGTCTTTTGGATATTTTTCAGATTGTTTCATTCTTATCTTCAGTTTCCATATTTTCTAATGCTTCAAATTTGATTCTTTGGAAGTTTAGATTTTGAGTGGAATCTCAACCGTGTGATTTCACATTTTATGAACGATTCTCTTATTTAGTTTCTGTTTTCTTAGTTTGGGATTTGGATTGAGAATTTGAAAATTTAATGTGGTTAATCTTATATTTTCATGAGTATTTTAATTTTGGATTTGTTTTCATTTAGTTTTGTCATATATGCAAATAGGGATTAGTGATAGGTTGAGGGATTGGAGGTAGTGTAAGATGTTAGTTATGGGTTATAGATGACCAGCAGATTAATCAGATCAGGCCTCACTGACAATCCGTCTAGTCCAAGTAAGTGGAGTGTTGCAGCAAATGACCTTTTAGCTCCTCAACTACCAGGATCTTGTCCTCAGGAATCACGGATCGTCATCCATGGCATATTCTACAGTCCCAGCCGCCAGGGGAAATTTTTCACAGGTCAAACTAGTATAAATGACAATGACAAGCTCAAAGTAGATTCTTATTCGATTAAGAAAACAAATTGTGTCAATAACATTTTAGGACTGAAAATTGATATGAAGATGGATCACAAAGTCAATTTGTTTAAAGATTTGGGGTGAGATTATTCAGCTCTGGCAGAATTGAAACACGTAAACATTTCTGCAAACAATAACCAGATTTCTTAAAAAAATAAATAAAAAATGCGTCAATCCAATCTGAATGCAGCGATGAAAATGCAGTTTCATACTGAAGCATATCAGACGGAGAGAATATCTTAATAGAGATGCTTAGATGCATCCAAAAACTGAAAATGTCAAAGACTGGATACTTGCAAGAAAATCAGGTGCTTGACATATGCATGATATTTAATGCATGGTAGAAGCAGTACGAGAGGCGCACCCTCTCCCTTCTCCCCTCAACGAAGATGGAAAGAAATGACAATCACAAGAGTTGAGGAGAACGAGGATTATTTGTTTACCATCAAAAGATGGTTTCAAAATTAAGCCAAGAAATTTCCATTTTTAACAATAAATGAAAACTAATAATAAATCCAAAAAGAAACATTTAGATCTTTAAAGAAAATAAAAAAATATATTATCCATTTTCTCAAAATTTCTACTTTGGATATTCTTCACACGCATTCTTGCTGATATAAACAAGTGGTGGTCCTATATGCCCCCCCCCCCCTAAAATCAAATTGTTCTATGGAAAAAGACCCCCCTTAGAGTTGATTTTTACACTTTTCATTATCATCCTCTAAAATTTAGGGATTTTTTTTTATAGAGAAAATATTTAAATATTTAATATTTTAATTTTTTTAATTTTTTATCACACCTATATTACCATTAAAACAGCTTACTTTTAATGATACAAGATTTCAGTACATATAGTAAAAAGCAAAAATCTAAACACATCCTTTAGTATGCCTAATTTGCATAAATATTTTTTTAACAGTTTATAATGAATTAATGTTTGTTATTCATTTGCTTTTTATTGTCCTATTTTCTTATATATTAACAGTAATTAAAATGATTTAATAAAAAAAAAAAGATAAATTACCTAAAAATATTATATGCATTAATTTTCAAGGGAGGTAAAAATTACAATAGATTTATATTAAAGATATGTACGTTATACATATAAAAGATGTGAAATGAAAATATGAAAAAAAAAAAAAAAAAAAAAAAAAAAAAAAAATCACACACCCTTGTAATTGTATTCGTGTTCAAGTGACAATTTTTTTTTTTCTTCTTCAAAATTAAATTCTATGATAACCACTGTGCAGTGGCGTTTCAGAACTTGAGAAAATCAAATGTCTTCATTATGTTCCGGGATTTTTTAGATGAGGATTGATAATTTGGATTACTATTCTCATCTTGGTTGCTATATTCACGTTTTGGCAAAAAGAGTTCATATGTTGTACATAGGTTTTTATATATAAAAAGAATTTTACATATGACATACGAGAAAACTCGATTGGTCTTGTGATGAGATTGGCCATATGTGTTGCTCACATGAGTGTGTGTGTGTGCTCCTGTCATATATATATATATATATATATATATATATATAAGCATATAGTTACAACAACTCTCCAATAATTATCTCTTGAAGAATAAGAAATCACGTTCTACCTTAGGGATAAATGAGTAGTTGGTGAAGGTTGTTCAAGCAATATACGGAAATGCTTAAAATCGTCTTAGAATAAACAGGACATTTAGTGAAAGCTGTAATTGTAATGTTAAAGTCGGAGCACATCAAGACTCTGTACCGAATCTGTTGTTTTCATTTGTCTTAGAAAGCATTGTCCAGAAAAGATGCTGTACGATGATGACTTAGCACTTGCCTGTGAAACAATGGAAGGTTTACTTGCTAAGTTAAAAACTTGGAAAGTAAAGGCCTGAGAGTGAATGTCATCAAGACAAAAGTGTTGATCAGTGGTTGTAGTGTTGGAAATCGCCCCGGAAAGAGGAAAATTCCCATGCTCAGTTTGTGGTAAAGGAGTCTGGTGCAACTCAATCTTCTGTGGTACTTTTATGCATTGGATACACAAGAAATGCAGTAGAATTACAGGTAGGTTGAGAAAGGACAACCAGTTTGTGTGCAAGAAGTGTAAGACAACAGAGACAAATGCGAATGGAGAAAAATGTGCGGATGGTGAAGTTATTGACGTTGTTCAGAAATGTTACCTTCGTGATACCATTAGAACAGAGGGTGGAGCAGGTTCTAGTGTGATAGCAAGAATTAAGAGTGGATGGAGTTAGTTGACAGAACTTTTTAGTCTATCAGGCATGTGTACACAGTGTGATGATGTATGGAAGTGAAACCTGGCCAGTGAGGGTTGAAGACATGCATTACATGGAGATAAATGATATGAGAATGATACGATGGGTGTGTAACGCAAGTCTTAATAATATGGACTCAGAGAAAGATTAAATCTGGACAGTCCAGGAGGCTTGGTATGTCCATGTTGAAAGAATGGATGAGAGTTCCTGGGTTAATAGATGTAGAACAACTGATGTAGCAGGGTCAGACCACAGGGGAAAGTGATAAGAAAAAGAGACAGAAAAAGAAAGAGAGAGACAGAGAGGTGATAGAAACCGGGTCAGAGATAGGTTGGCTTGGAAGTAAATTTTTAAAAGCCGTCCAACACATGCCAGCATGTAAAATAGAGGTTAAACCGGAATATGATAATACCCTGTAACAATAAATAGCAAAACGACATGAAAAACCAACAGCGAATATGGTTAGTAATATATTTAATTTAAAGACATTAGTTGAGGTTCCGTTTTGGTAATTAATACATTCAATAAAATTCCATTTGGTAACTATTAGATTTAATGGTAATATATATATTTCTGTTATTATATTTAATCTAAATACATTTGCTTATTATTAAACTTAATAAGTTTCCATTTCATTTTTTTTTTATTTAAAGATACTAGCACATTGTGTAGTTTAGGTGTGTATATACAGATGGGTGTGAAAGTAAGGCTGGTTGAATATGGAGGGACTTTAGCAAACTCACACCTACTTGTGAAATCCTTCTGTAGGTGGACTGGCTATAAACACCCAGGCAAGACTAAAAGAATATTTATAATGAAAATAAAATAACCAGATGTGTGAACTAGTACCTTTTTTTAGTAGGTGAAATCAAATTGTCCAAGGATTCTGTTGAGAACAGGAGAAATAGATTACACATAAGTGACATTGGCGGTCAGAGCGTTTCCATAGAACTTTGCCAATATTTCTCTGTAATTACATTTAGCTTTAGAACTGGAGTTACCCTAAAAAGTACCCAACTCATACCCAGATGTACCAAGTTTATATAATATATATATATATATATATATATATATATATATATATATATATATATATAGCTGTTTAAGATGGGGTTCTTGCTGATGACACCATGCTCTATTTCCGGCATGAGGGAGGGCAAAATTTCTTTACAAAATGACCTCCAGTCTGTAGTAAAATCGGGTCAAAAATGGATGGTCATCAAGACAAAATTCCTTTTGTTTAACAAAAAGAAAAGTTTCCAACCACCTATTGTCATGGCAGAAAGCACCCTCCCCGAGAGTCCAACATTTTTAACTCCTCGGTCTAACATTCTCAGGCAACATGAAATGGAATAAGTACATAGATGTTGCCAAGGCTGCTGCAAACTTCTAACTTGCTAGAAAACTTCTCACACCTGCACACAGCTTATATCTCTACAAAGCCACCACTCGTCTGTGCACAGAGTACTCAGGTATGGAGTAGCAAAAAAATGAAATTGAGATTATCCCCTACCCACACACAAAATATAATTCGAAAAATATTTAATTTGTGAAATATCAATCTTGGTAGATATAAACCGTTACCCAATCCCATCTAAATTTGTTATTTACAACTGCATCTATTTGCCAAAATTTAGCTTCATTTAGTCCATATTTACTCATCTCCCCACGAGGACAAAGTTAGACACAGGGAAGGTTTTTATGTTGGAAAAATCTAGCTTCAAAAAGAGGCACTCCCTCACCGATTGGGGACAGATGTCAGCTTTCATGGCAAAATTAACATTTTCAGTTTTCCACCTTTTTTTTTACGGACCAAATTATTTATTTTTTCTATATACAATTAGCAATCATGTCACTAGAGAATTCTCGTTCTTTTTTTTTATAAAGTAAACTGAAACTTGTAAAATCTACAATAGTAGATTTTACAAGTTTCAGTTTCCTTCATAAATTTAACGTAACCGTATCACCAACTTTATGACCATCGCTGAAAAACAATTTAACCAAATCTGTATAGTTTTTATTATTTAAATTTTCTTTCTTTTTTTTTTTACAATTATCAAACTGAGTAGAATTAAAAGATTTATTTTTACAAGGATAACAAATAAATTAATTATTCTTTTCTTTGATAAAGTTTAAATTTTGTAGCCCCCATACGTCTACAGTGGAGGCTTGCCTTGTTTGGAGTGAACTATGATAATAAAATATATATATAAAACTGGGTAGAATTTGAGAATCTGTTGAAAAAAAAATTCTAATGGATCATGTCTAAACTTTTTTCGACACATGAATTCTATCAGGTATGAATCCAACAGGATACGATGTGTTCCCAACACCTCTAGCGACATAAGAAAAGATTTCTCCCACAAAAGGGGGGTATATTACGAACAAGCACCCGGTTTCCATAGAGAACTGTCATAAGAGAGAAAGGAACGACAAGACGGTGAGAGAAAAACAGGAAAAGAGAAAGAAAGATAAAGCAGGAAAAAGAGAAATAAAAGTCAGCCAGATAGCGGCAAAAAAGAAAGAAAAAGAAAACTCACATCCCTGAAGACTGTTGCCACATCTGTGCTGGTGCACCAACCACCAGCCCCTCCTCGGAAAGAGTGCAAAAAAGAATTTCCAACCTAATATGTCTCGCACTGTCTGCCAAGCTCCAGACCATGTCGCATCCCTCTGCTTGTTTTATAAGTACTTCCAAAGAATGGGCTCCGATGAACTTACTGCACTTGTACCCGCTAAACGAAATACCCAAAATCCCACCCCTTCACTGTAGAGATCCATAGATGCCTAAAGATTTTCTACTCTAATAACTTCTTTCCTCGGACAGTTTGCCGTTGGAATTATCTTTCTGTCCCTCCCTCCCACAGTACCAACATGCAGAAATTTAAGTGTAAACAAACATCTTGCTACCCAACTCCCCACACAGGTTGCCCCTAACACACATCCTGGCCTTTATCATAGTAGCCATTTACGCTCCAATGGCAATATGCCTTGTTCGTGGTGAAGAAAAGTATAAAAACATTTTTGTTAAAACACACACACACACGTGGGTCTTGATTATAAAGGATTAATAAAGTTTTCAGACAATATATCTCGAATTTCTCTCCTCGTTTACATAATTACACGTAACTTTTAAAATTAAGTATTGATGTTAAACAAGTAAATTAATTTAATGACCATAGCATACACTAATTCAACTTACAGAAAAAAAAAAAGAAAAAAACTATGATAAAATTCAAGTTGTTGGTTAATTCCTATTTCAGTCACGTAAATTATTTAGTGAAATAGGTTTGTTTCGGTATTATTCCCAAAATTTAAAAAAAAAAGAAAAGAAAAAAGTTCCTTGTCCAACTAGAAAATTATGAATTTTAGTTATCGTCTTTGGACTTGTTTATAAAGATGGCGACTATATTTATCCTTTCTAGTTTTCATATTCGCGTTTCACGTGTACAATAAAAGTAAGCTATAATTTTTTTTACTACTAAAACAAAGTTTAAAAAATAAAATGTTTGAGAGTAATGCTGAAACTCATTTCACTACAAAATAATTTGGGTGATTGAAATAGGATTTAACCAAAGTTTTATGATTTGCTTAAAATAATTTTGAAAATATTTCAACCAAAACTTTTTGCTTAGTATTTATTCATGTTAATTCATGTGATCGCCATCCTCACAATCCAATGAGATTATTCGAATAGATTTTCACGGTTTTAAAGCGATTTTTTAAAAAAGGTAAGTAAAAAGACTCCCGGGCAACGCCGAATAAATACAGTTAGTGTTGAGTTAAAGTTTATTAAAAATTTAATGACGAACAACAAATTAAAAACTTAAAACGAAACGAATAAAAATCACACGCGCACGTGGGTCTTTAAGAAAAAGAACAAAAACTTTTAAGTTTGTGGTTAAAAAAGTTGTTTTTTTTCTTAAAAAGAAGCATTTTTTCTGATTAAGAAACGAAAACAAACATTTTAATTTCTAAGACTAAATTTCATTTTCTTTCTAAAAAAAAGATTGTTGACCAAAGAAGGAGAGAGAGACAGAGAAGAGGGGGGGGGGGTACGAAATGTTAAGTAATATAAGTAGAACAAACGAGGTGGGGGTGGGGGGATATTTTCACATGCTTTTTGGTCGCCGGTAAAAGTAGAAACGTGATGAAGAAATTTTTTTTTTTTATAGCGAATATGGAGTAATTAGTTTTTTATGGCTTTTAGACACTTGAAGTGTCTAAAAGCAAAATTAAAAGACATGATTTTTTTTAATCGATTATTATTTTGACATTTTTTGAGACAAAAACGCATTGAAAAGGACAACGTTTTATTTTTTTCAATGTTTAACAAAAATACATTTTATTATTGAATAACAATTGAGTCAAATCCGAAAAGCCGCTCGACACCGGCTGCGACCGGGAGTGATGTATTTCCAGAGAAATCGACAACGGGATGTCGGTTCATTTGAAAACAATTTTTCATTATTCAAATTTAAGCAGTTTTTCTTTTCTTTTTAAACGATCATTTTTAGTTTCATCAAGTGTTCGTCTTGGTACAGTAGGTACACAAACAAAAACGACTATTCTATGCATATGGTAGGCGAAGAAATAGAAATTAAAAACAAAAAAAAAACATTTTTTAATGCTCCGTTTCATAAACATCTCATATGGGTAAAAAAAATATTAGTCTGACAATTCTTTATGAAATGTTTTTGTGTAACCCACTTGCCATAAGTATATTTTTATACTATTCAGCTATAATTATGTTGAAGTACAATGCTGTATTATTTACCCGACGTTATCAGAAAAATAATTCAAAATGTAGTTATACTTACAATTACATTTTTTTTACCCCCTCCCCCTATTTTATTTTTGATTTCAATAAATATTTGTAAATAAAATAATTGAATGTGTATTTATAAAAGTTACGGGTACTTATGCAGTTTATGAATCGGGCTGGAATAATAACGTTATTATTTAGAAAGCTATTCTTAACATGGGAGGGGGGATTTATTATGTACTTTCAACTAACAATTTAATAAACAAAAGATATTGTAAAAATTGCATTGAACTTGGAAATCCTATCTAAAAAATAGCCCGGTCTGTAAACTGCATAAACACCAAGTTACGTTGAGGCAAGAAACACACAGGATACTGTCTGATATTTTTAAAGGGAGGATTAAGTTTTTAAATTACTTACTAAATCGGACTTAAAAAAAAAATGTTTTTTTTTTTTTAAGACAACTTCATGTAAACCTGAAAAACTTGGCCGTAAAAATAATAGAACCAAAAAATATTTAGAATGGTTTAGAGTTTTGCATATAAATTTAACGTAAAATGTTCGCCCACTTCCGGATCACCAGGCGGTAATATCCACTCATTTCTGAACCAGAGAACTTTTTTTTTTAAAGGTAGTATAACCAAATAATTAATAAAGATTATTTTACTAAAAAGGTACTAAGAAAAACTTTAAATAGGTTTGTTTATTCATTTTATAAGTCGAGGCTGGGCTTCATTTTAGGTACATGATGGTCCAGAAATTACCTTATGGGAAGAAAACAAACAACAAAAAGGCGTGGCCCGTAAAGGTAAACACAGAAATGAATAGATGAGTCAACGCATGGGATTTGGGACAGGATGGGCAGTAATTCTGTCGGAGCGACGAGGGGGTTAAATAATTATTTTATTTATAATATTGTTTTAATATATATTTTCAACAGAAAAAAAACTTCCCCTATTGATCTCCAAGAAATTAAGAAAAAAACAAACTGGTTACATGCCCTTAAAACCGCTATCTGGCTCAAGAGTAGTCGATCATTTTACGTTAAATTTATATGCGAAACTGATCCTCCACTCTAAAATATTTTTTTTGTTTTATTTATTTTTACCGGCTGTTTACATGTAATTGCCTAAAAAACTAGAATCTTTCCTTTTTGGGTGAATAAGGATAGGAGGGATAAAGAATTCAATTTAAAAATAAACATCAATTATTTGATCTTAGATTTGTAGCAAAATAACAAACATTGTTTCTTGGTAAAGAAAGATAAATTATTTCCTTTTCGTGCGATTACACGTCAACAATCTGAAAAAATATATAAATAAAATAGAGTGAGGGTAAATATAACGTAAAATGATCATCCACTTCCTGGCATTATATAATGTAGGACCGAACGTGTAACCATTTTTTGTATTTCTAAATGTTCTGTCCTATTTTCACATTAACAGAGTGAGGGCATTGGGTAACATTTAACCATTTTATGTCAAAGCGTCCAAAACTTGTTATTTTTTAACAACCAAAATTTAAGTAGACAATTAAAAGGAGTCAGACATCTTGTTTATTGACAGGAAGTAAGGTAACGGAGCCCTAGTACTACTCATAACCAATAATTACGAAACTTAAATGCGTCACAAACGAGTCGGTAAATAAAAGATAAATTGTTTTTGACTAATTTCCCAACTGTAATTTATGTCGATAATAATAATGTATCAAATAAAACATTATATAATGATAAAGTCGAATATAAAGAAATTCATATTTTCAAGCAATTTTAAAAAGCAAAAAAAAAGAAAAGAAAGCCGAACACGCGGCTTGCGATTGTAGATCGCGTAAAAGAAAAAAGTACACGTGATACTTTCTTTTTTGACGAGTGAACAAAGAATAGAAAAAAAAGTTATCAAAAGTCAATAAAATGGTTGCATCTAAAATTAAGTCATTAATGGCTTTCAGGTTATTCGGTAAATAATGTGAAAATGTCTGAAAAATTACATTTGATGCCGACGGCCTGTGGGGGTGGGGGGGTAAACATTCTTGTTATTGTTACTGAACATTTCAATGATATATAGGGTACGCGGGGTGAAGTGGACCACGAATGATTATACTAACTTAGTTCCCCCCACCCACGAGTTTGATGCTTCCATTATGAATTGCATCAGGCATTGTCTTTATGCTATCGCCATTGAAACTATCATTATTTTCTGCTCTACACTGATGAAGAAGGAAGTGTGAATGCCAAGGGATGCACCTTTTCACTAATAACACTTTTTGCGGATTTCTATCACTTGAGAACTCTAGTGTATGATATTCTTCAAGTGAGAAGCCTTTTTTAATGACTTTGATGGGAAGCTAGATTTTTCTTAGAATTAAGTGACCGGGGTGAAGTGGGCCACCCTGCATTTTGACATATTTATCGAATCTAGCAGGAGAGGGGTATACAAATTCAAAGCTGCATAATGACTCCCATTAACAACCATTCCTTTGACAAGGTCTGGCATAAAGGTCTTCTCATAAAAATTAATTTATATGGTATTACTGGACAAATATTTAATATAATTAGATCCTTCCTAACCAAAAGAAAGATCCAGGTTGTCCTCGATAGCCGTTCACCCAAACACGACATAAATGCAAGTGTACCCCCAGGGATCGATCATTGGATCTAAATTGCTCCTGATTTTCATAAACGACCATCCTGATGACATTGTGTCTGAGATGGGTATATTTGCTAACGACACCACGCTCTACTCTCGTCATGTGAGCAAAACGGATGCACACATATCCGAGGTAATGGCTGAATCCTTAGAAAGTGACCTCTAGTCTGTAGTGGAATGGTGTCATAAATGGATGGTAACATTTAATGCTGCTAAGACAAATATCCTTACCTTCAACAACTACAATAAACCTCTTCAACCACCGATTGCCATGACTAATAACACCATACTTGAGAGTCCAACGTTCAAACTCCAAGGCCTTACATCCACAGGTAACATGGATTGGAACAAATACATAGAAGACATTGCCAAGGCTGCTAGAAGACTTCCCACACCTAACAGTATCCTATATCTCTACAAAGCCACCATCTGCCCATGCATGGAGTATTGTTGTCACATCTGGGCTGGTGCACCATTTACCAGTCTCTCCCTGTTAGACAAAGTCCAAAAAGAGTCGCTAATGTAATGGGTCCCTCACTATCCACCAAGCTACAACCCCCATCAGCGCAATGTTGCATCCTTGTACTTGTTTTACAAGTACTACGATGAACTTGCTGCTCTGGTGCCCCCTCGACATAAATACACTAGACCAACCTGACAATCAGCTAAATCCCATCCATTAATTGTGGAGGTCCCCAGATGCCAGAGAGCCTTCCACTCCAAAAGCTTTTTCCCTCGTGCTGCCGGCTTTTGAAACATCCTCCCTGTACCCCCTCCCCCCGACTGTACCAACATGTCGACATTTAAAACTAATGTGAACAGGTATCTCACTACACAGCTCCCAATTTAGGATGACCCCCCAAAACTTTCACCCTTATTTCCAGTAGCCCCCTACATCTTCAGTAGCAACTTGCCTTATTTAGTGGTGAACTATGTTAAAAAATTTTTTTTTTTTTCAGGTGTGACTGTGTATTGTTCATTTTATGTTTGTTTCTCATTTGTGACCTTATTATATGAGTTGATTGATATGTGACAAGTATGTGTGCCCTGTGTGTTACCATGTGATACTGATCTTTAACAGGACTTTTATTGTAAAAAATGTATGCAAGAGTAAAGAAACTTCATCTAATATGTGTTGATGAAAAAAATACTTAATGCTCTTCTTTTTTTTAAACATAGTTCACTCCAAACAAGGCAGGCCACCACTGTCGACATAAGGGGCTACTGAGAAAAAGAGTGTAAATTGTGTGTGTGTGTGTGTGGGGGGGGGGGGGGAACCTAAATTTGGAGGTGTGCAGCGAGATGTCTGTTTGCATTAGTTTTAAATTTCTGCGTGTCAGTACCGCCAAGAAAACAGGGAGGGGGTTCCAGAGTCCAGCAGCATGAGGAAAGTAGCTTTTGGAGTAGAAAACTCTTCGGCATCTGGGGACCTCCACAGTGAATGGATGGGATTTGACAGATTGTCGGGTTAGTCTAGTGAATTTGCGTCGTGAGGGCACCAGAGCAGCAAGCCATTGAAGTACTTGTAAAACAGGCACAAGGAAGCAACATTGTGGCGATGGGACAGGAGCTTGGTGGATAGTGAGGGACCTATTAGATTAGATACTCTTTTTTGGATGTTGTCTAAAAGGGAGAGACTAGTGGATGATGCTCAAGCCCATATGTGGCAACAATACTCCATGCATAGGTTGATGGTGGCTTTGTAGAGATATAGGATAATGTCAGGTGTGAGAAGTTTACTGGCACGGTAGAGGGAGCCCACCTTCTTTGCAGCAGCCTTGGCAATGTCTTCAATGTATTTATTCCAAGTCATGTTATCTGTGAAAGTTAGGCCGATGGGTTTGAATGATGAACTCTCAGGTAGGGTTTTATTTGCCATGACAATCGGTGGTTAAAGAGGTTTCTTGTAGTTATTGAAGGAAAGTAGCTTTGTTTTAGCAGCATTAAAAGTTACCAACCATTTCTGCCCCCAATCCACTACAGCCTGGAGGTCATTTTCTAAGGATTCAGCCATTGTCTCAGATATGTGCACGTCGGTTTTGCTCACATGACAAGAGTAGAGCGTGGTGTCGTTAGTAAATATACCCATCTCAGACACAATGTCATCAGGATGGTCGTTTATGAAAATCAGGAGCAATTTAGATCCAATGATCGATCCCTGGGGTACACTTGCATTTATGTCGTGTTTGGCAAATATTCCTATCTCAGTTTCAATGACATCAGGGAGGTCATTTATGAATATCAGGAACAGTAGAGGTCCAATGATGTCATGTTGCTTAGATGAACGGCCATTGAGGACAACCTGGACCTTTCTTTTTGTTAGGAAGGATCTAATTATACTAAATATTTGTCCAGTGATACCATGAGTGCAGTTTTAGAAGCCCTTCATGCCAGACCTTGTCAAAGGCCTTAGATATATCAAGCGCTACCGTCCTAGATTCACCTGCTTTGTCCAGTGTATAATATATGCGTTCAGAGATGACCGTTGGGATATCTGCGGTAGATCGTACTTATCTAAATCCGTATTGATGATCAGAAAGAAGTTTAGCATTAACTAGGTTTGATTAATGATTCAAATATTTTAGCAAAGATCGGGAGTAGACTGATTGGGCGATAGTTTAGAGGATCAGTTCTATCTCCAGAATTCTTGAAGACTGGTACCACAGAGGCGATTTTCCAACTATCAGGGAAACAAGATTCAGCAAGGCATTTGTTGTATAGTTTGGAGAGGATAGGGGCCAGTTCAGCAGAGCATTTCTTTATTACTATTACTGGTATAAGATCAGCCCTACAGGCTTTGAAGGTGTCAAAGTTTTTTATGATGTCTTTGACCTGAGATGGGGTGATGACCAGGTTCTTAAGTGTGGCTTCAGTCCGCAATGGGAATTTAGGGAGGGGGTGGTTTGCTGAGTCCAAAGTGGAGTTTAAGGCGAAACGCTGGGCAAGTAGTTCAGTCTTACCAGTTGCCGTGCAAACAACATCATTGTGATTTGATAGCGAGGGAATTACGGTGATTTTTAAACTCTTAATACAGGTGGCCCTATTCATCCCAGTAATTTTTTTTTTTCAAATACGTAAAGTACCTCATAAAATTTGGTACATTTTACTACTGTAGGGAACATTACCATGCATTGTATTTATTTGACGAAATGCTGAAACCCCATTTGCTACTCTGAGCACATTTCCACCTTCATGCATGAAGTTTTGGGGAAGTTATCAGATGCCAAGGAAAGAAAACGCCAAAAAGTGAACCCAGGTTTACCCTATATATATCATTAAAATATCGCTAGGTTTACCCACACTGATGAATCGTAGATGAAGAAACACGTGTCTTTGGATATATATATATATATATATGTCTCCGATGTGGGTGTTTTCACTATGTATAAATTTGTTATAGGCAAAGAGAACTAATTTCAACCCTAAACAAATTGTTTATATTTAACGATAAGAACATGATAGACGCGTTTATTTACCTCCTCTCCAGGAGTTAGGCACAAGGCCAGTTTTTATCTTACTCCCACAAGGTAAAAGGGACTTGAAAAGCCAGCGCCCGAGAAGGTGAGCACTTTGGCCATTAAAAATTGCCTGGGCAGCCCCGTCGGCATTCCCCGGTAGGGGCGCCTCAGACAGTAAGCAATAAACTTAAAAGAGGGAGGCAAAGCCTGGGAGGGGGGGACCACCTAGAACTGCACAGGACCGCCCCATAGACCGGCGTAAATCATGCCCCGAAGGCCAAGACGATACAAGTCGATGGAGTCAGATACTACACTTTGATCTTGACCAAAAGTCCAGGAAGGCCGCGTTGAAGATTTTATCAATAAAAGAGAAATTAATTTGGAATCCAAATGTACAACTACACGTAAAGCCGCACGAAAACGTCATCAATATTTTATAATGTACGAGACACTAGCTACCCGTTTGATCACTATTATATAGATTTAAAAAAAAAAAGCTTTTATTCACCCCAAACAAGGAACGTTGCCACTGAGATTAGGGGCCAGATTTATAAGGGGGCCATAATAGAATTTAACCTATGGATGACGTCATAAAGAATGAATGCCAAAACTACAATTCATTGAATGATAGTTTTTTTGGCAACTTAAAAAAAAATAAAATAAAGCTCATTTTGTGACATCATCCATTTTTAAGTAAATATTTAACTTTGACATTGGTTGATAAAGCAGTTACGGCTGCTGCTGCTTTCAAACAAAAACGGCTACAGCTTTTGGTAATTACCATTCACTCTTTATGACGTCACACTACTTTTGTCAACTATTGTTCATCCTTTATTAGATCCATTTTTAAATAAATATATATTTCTTGATAATCATCATATTGTAGACCCATTAAATCGGAAATGTGAGGCGTTTGTCGTTCTCTACATTATTCTGAACTAGACTCATTCTTGATAATACCATCCAGCATGTTGAATTACTCATTGTATTCGTACTTGCAGTCACCACAATACCGCATTCACTTATGGACTACAATGTCTCCCAGGAGGGGGGGGGGGGGGGGCTACAAAAAGAAAAACCGCATTTACAGCATGGCGATCGTCTTGATTTAAAGGTGGGGTAGATTTAGTAAAGCCCTCCAATCCCCTTGTTAGGGGTAGAATCCAGCTTTTTGACTAAAAGACCGGAAAAAGGGCAGGTCGATCTCTAATTAGAATGGGTGGTTTCTTAAGCAGGACTAAACAAATATTAGGAGTGGCATTGGGCTGTTAGTGTTCTACTGTTCTTCCAAGATGAACAAATTAAGAGATCATGTGTGATAAAATGTGGGAGTGGGAATCTTGGTGGATATCTAGAGAAAAAAAACAAAATTGTGGACACAGAAAGAAATATATATTTACTTGAAAATGGATGTCAGAAAATTAAATTTATTTGTCAAAAATTTCCAAATCTACCAATCTATCCTTTATGAGGTCATCTATTTTTAAGTAAATAGTTTCTTGTAAAAACATGATCAACCAGTGTCAAAGTCAAGAAATTATACATTTAATACTGACCCAACGGGGCACTGGTGGTCTAGTATATATGTAAAAAACAAAGGATTAAGAAATTAAGTTCCAGAAATTGATTATTTTTTTTAATGGTAATAACGTTATTTAGAAAACCCATTCTCATATGGGGAGGGGGGGGGTTGTTAACTATTTTGTACTTTCACCTAACAATTTAATAAACAAAAGATATCGTAAAAATTTAATTTAAACATCTTATCTAAAAAAAAAAAAATGTCACGGTCCGTAAACTGCAGAAGTACTTTCTTTTTTCTTTTTTTAAATTTATACTAAAACAAAGATCGATTTATATTTTTAAACTGTGCTTTTGTCAGCAAATACAAAATAATACACGTGTTATGTCGGCTGGGTTGATAGATTAAAAATCAGAGAAATAAAAGCTTCCAGATTTTTTTTTTAAATGTTGAATTAGATTTAAGAAAATTAGGGTATATTCACTTTAAAGACTTAAAATACAAACAAAATCTTAGTCAATTGAAGGTCTTAATTTTATTTTTTATTACTAATGGCAAGTATTTAGGGGGATGGGGTAATATTAACAACAGAGGATGCCTTAGGGGTAGGTTATATGCGATGTTCAGATTAAGCAAAAAGAAAATTAAATGGCAAATAATTTTTCACAAGAAAATAATTTACACTTGATTACTTAATAACTTTAAGTCTAAAAAAAAAAAAATTAAATAGTAATTAATCTAGTTTTCACAACTTTTAACCAATAGTAAGGCCTGGCAGGATCATAAATTGAATAAAAAAATATTGGAATAAACTTCAACGTTTTCGTCAATTATATGAAATTATCTATTAAATTTAAAGTTTCTATTGAAAATTGGGGGAGTAAAACATCTTTGCTTAATTTTTTTAAATCAGTTTTAAATAATATACTTAAACATCTTTCAGCTCAATCCCTGCATTTTTTTTTCTTTTAAGAAAAAAGAAAAAGGTCCGATACGAATGATTACGTTAATTTGAATTTAAAAGTTATGTGCTTTTTTATGTTAATAATTTGTGTATATTTTATCCTTCAAAACACCTGCGAATAACAAAAAATAAAGTAATGATGTGGACTGGAAAGATTTTTTTTTAAAACAGTCGGTTATGAAATGTAAGTAAAAAAAAAAGCCATGTGTGCGAGATTTGGAATACACAATTGTTCTGAGAAATTCTTTACGAGAAAAACTGCGTTCACTAAATTAACAAAAACAAAAAGATTAAATTAAATATGTAAATAACATTTTACTTTAACCTAACTTTTCAGACGTTCTTTGAATAAGAAAATTAACAAAAAAAACAATCGCTAATAAAAAGATTCAAGTCTTTTTCTTTAAATAAAATGACAAACTAGTAAACGTCTCAGTATGTCAGACGTGTGCAAGGTTTGGCATCTCAAACCGGCTAAAAGGATTTTTATTACGTGTGAAGTCAGGTGTAACAGTTGAAATTAGGATACATAGATTGTATGAAGAGGCTTAAAGACTTCCTTAAGACATACCTCGGCCTGTGTCCGGATTTCATTGTCCGAACTGAGCAGATTTCCGAGTAGCGTCTCGAACTGTGTTTGATCGTCCGCCATGATGGTTGTTGGTTAAGAGTCTGCAGTGGAGAAATGACCAAGTTCCCGCGTGTTTGCCAACTTTGTCATCTGCAGTTATCTCCCCTTGATGACACAACAGTGGCGCCACTTGTAGCCGCCTTCTCAGCTTTCATACCCTCCCCCCACTATAATTTTTCTAACCAGAGAATAAAAGAATTTCTTAAATTCTGACTTTCATGTTTCATCGTAGGCCAGTGTATGGTCGATGCAAATCACAGCGAATAGCCCAGAACAGTCTGTTAAGTTCGTTATGTTTGCATATTGGTATCGGTCCTCGGCTTGCACGGCTACTAGGACCAGGTTTTACAGGACAGTTGGAGGGGGGGGGGGAGAGATTCAGTAGTTAATAGGATTGGGTAGACAGAAAAAAAGTTGAAAGGGTTTGGAACGATGGATTTAAAGGTAGTGCTTAGTGTCATGCTTGGGGCAAATTCTGTTTAAACCATAGATAGGACCATAACAGATACAACCACTCCTGCTCAGAGGGGACTGTGTTATTTTGTTGTTTTTTAAAAAACTTTTATTCACCCAAAACAAGACATATTGCCACTGAAGTCGGATTTTAGGAGGGGGGGGGTAACCTTAGCGAGACAGTAAGATGTTTGTGAACATTACATTTAAATTTCTGCATGTTTTTACAGCCGGAGAAACAAGAAGCAGGGAGGGAATTCAAAAGACAGGCGGTGTAAGGAAAGAAGCTAGCTAGGATACTGGCAGAAGTTTTCTAGCCCGGAAGAAAGAGCCTACCTTCTTTGTAGCAGACTTGGCAACATCTTGTGCGTATTTTTTTCAGCTCATGTTGCTTGAGGATGTCAGTCCAAGGAGTTTAAACGTTGGACTCTCGGGAAGGATGCTATCAGCCATGACAATTGGTGGTTGAAACGGAGAACCCCCAGACTGCTGACGTTGAGCCAACTGTGGTTCGTCGTTCGAAGAGGCAGCAGGTAGCATGCTGTGTTTGCAAGCAAGACTGGACGCTTAAGTAAAGTATAGATTAAAATAATCACGTTGACACACCGGTTCCTGTTAGATCACCGAAGTTAAGCAACGTTGAGCCTGGCTAGTACTAAATGGGTGACCATTTGGGAACACCAGACTCTGTATGTGGCTTGGAGAGATTTGGACACTACCAGGTTCTATCATGCCCACAGAAAAGTTAGGACAGATAGAGTATATGCCTGACTCCCCGAGGACGTCCTCGGACGTTATAGGAAAAAAACCCAACAAAAAACAAATAAGTGAATTTATGAGTCACAAGTCTCGTCTCGAACGAAACGAGATTTGTAACGTATGCAAATTAGGCACAAGGCCAGAATTAATATAAAAGTGACAGTGTCAATGGCAAGAGGGTTTCCCTTCTTTTTTTTTTCTTTGAGACAGAAATAAGGTGCGTATTTGGAGTGGCTCATACTCGGCAGTTTTTTGATACGATAGAGACGTGTTCAAGCTATTTCGGCCCTATTAGAACTATGGCGTTCAGACAATTTGACATTTGGCTTATCCCCAAGTTCTGCGGTACGATAACAGATGTACCAATTGTTAAAATGGTTTGAAGACTTGGAATTGATGTGTGAACTTTGCAAGATAATCAAGATATAGCAAGTTTTGCCACTACGGTTGAAAGGCACATCCCGGGAAATGTATCGGCAGCTATCAAAAGAGCAGTTGTCAGAAATTTATTTTCTTCTTCTTCTTCTTCTTCTTCTTCTTTTCTTTTCTTCTTCTTCTAAAACCCCCTTTTTTAAGAACTTGTAATGAATGACTGCTGCTGATGACACACGTCGGGTGTCGGAAGCGTGGGCGTTTGACGCCGGAAGCTGTTGAAATAACCGCGAAATTCAAGTTAGTTGCTGAAACGATCTCGAGGTGAAGAGGTCGGTCGACTCAACTCGGACATGAAGAAGTCCTAAAAACAAGAATGTTAAAACAGGAATATGTAGAGAGCATGTCTGTAAAAATCTCTAAAGAAGTTGGAGTTTCAACTAGTGTTCGAGGTTGAATATTTACGTTGGACGGAGAAGTCCACTGAATTCTAAAAACAGAAACAAGGAAGATATTAATTTGAAAGGCAAATGTGCCTTTAGAAAAGACGAAACGAAGTGAGTTTCGAAAGATGTCTCCAAATGAAGAGTTGACGTGAAAGAGTGCCACTATTCTCAAAAGGAGTCGATCGAAGAAACGATGCGATGTCAATAAAAAAAGAACAATCAAAGGAAACAAATCAGCGCGAACAAAAAGGACTTTTCTATATTCTTCTGGTATTTTTTTTATTTTACTAACAAAATTCTTACAAGTAAGTTTTCTCTTTTTTCTGACATGTCTTTCCTAGCAAAGTTAATAAGCCTTCGGGCAGCATAATTAGGACTTTATTTATGCAGCCTTTCCGTGTGTCCATCGGAACTTAAATTCAGTCTATGAAGTGAACTTTGAACATGAACTTTCTGCCGAACTCATTTTACCTTTTTTTTTCTTTCTTCAATAAATTATTTGTTGTTTAAAATAGCTTGTTCTTTTTTCTTACTGTTTGCTTTATTGTCTAGTTATTGCCCGAGGTCTTTTTACGTGTATCGGTTTTAGCCTGTACGTGGTTAAAATTGCGATATTCTGCATAAATAAAACTCTAGGTTTCTGTGTTCTATTCTGTATCTATGTTTAAACACAGAGGTGTTCGGCCTAATGGTATCTACGCTCTGTCTTACTAAGAATAGTGAGCGAGACCATTTCTTTCTGTCTATCGTTTGGGAGTGGTTCTATAAACGCTATTTTATTGTACTGTAAAGGTAGTCGTTTGTGCCCAAACTGTATATAGACTTATCAAGGTTCACTGGACTGAAGAAGCTGCTTTATAGTCAATTAATGATTTTCTGTTTTATCTTCGTCGCTGCTTTGAGTTCATTGTGTAATTTATCTTGCGCGCGTGCGTGTCGCCATTTTATTGTCTCCACGTGGTGAGTCAGCCATCTTGTCTTGTTCAGTTTAAGTTGGCGGGAAAATTTGGCGCCAAGTGTAGGTGTCACTGTCTGTAGTAACCCCCCCCTCTCTTAGTACATGTAGAAAGGAGTCGGTGGGGAGGGATTTGAAAAATGGCGAGTTTAACAGCAGATGTCTTGTTGAAAAAAATAAAATACGCTAAAGATAAAATATTAGTCGTATTTGAAGTGTTAAAATCTTCTAGTGAGATAGAAGAATCTAAATATATTTTGTGTAAAGAACAGATTGATGAATATCTGAAAGACGTAGTTCGGTTGGAGGAACAAGTTATGGATGCCTATCTCTCTGATGGTGCAGACGATGAGTTAGTGGAAAGTTTTAATAAGGGAGCTGCCTTATTTAAAATACAAGTGATAGAAAAATTAACTACGTTTAAGCCTTGTAAAAGAGACGTTGACGAGAATTCCAGAATTAGTAAGGGGATAAAAGGCATCGATTTAACCCCTAAAATAGTTTGTCCCAAGTTTAGCGATAGGGATCTGGAAACGGATAAGTTAGCTTATCTAAACTTCCATAGAGAATTTTTGAATTGTGTAGCTAATCTTGATAGTGACGCATTAAGATTAGTGATATTGAAAAACCATCTTTCTGGTTATGCCTTTCATGTGATAAAACATCTGTCTGTATCAGATGAAAATTATCGAGTAGCTTTGGACTTGCTATCGAAAGAGTTCTTAGACGAAAAGTGTATTGTCGACTCTATATTTTCGTCCATGTTGAATGAAAATCGCATGTATAATAATAATGTCGTAAAGAAATTCCTGACTAAGATGAAAACCCAATTGTACGAGTTAAAGAACTCGTTCGGTTTGGATTTCTTTGAGGGTGATTCTCCGGGAAATCGTTTGTTAAGTCACATTGTATTCAATAAACTGACAACTTCCTTTAAGTCAGAATTAATACATAAGGTGAACGGAAATTATCCCTCTTTGAACCAAATTCTGGAGAATAGTGTTGAGATATTTAAAACACTGGAATTTTGTGAACACGATTCGAGATATCGTAAAGTTGATTCCTTTAAGGAAAAGAGTAAATTCAGGCCTTTCGAACCTGAAAAGAAACCTTCCACGTTGAAAAATTTTCATGTTAAAACATATAAGGTTAAGTTTAGGTGTTGTTTTTGTAGAAACGATTATCATCTGTCTCGTGACTGTAATAAGTTTCCCTTTTACGAAGAAAGACTTAAAAGATGTAGCGAATTAAAGTTATGTGCTAGGTGTACTAGCTCTTATCATCTGAAGAATTTATGTCCTTATGAAAAAAGCGATAAGATTACGTGTTGGTCGTGCGATCAGACGGGACACTTGTCCGCCTTGTGTCCGAGTTTTCTCAAACCTGTGGTGAAGTCAAATATTTGCAGGTTGAAGAGTAGTTCTTCATTGTTGCCTGTGATAGGTATCACAGTTGAAGTAGGTGGCGAATTTCACACCGTAAATTGTCTGCTAGACACTGGTAGTGAACGGTCTTATATGGGTAAAAGATTTTCTGATAGATTTATGAAAGAAGAGTTGTCTTCCTTGCATCGTCGAAAATACGTAATAAAGACCTTTATTGGTAGCCAAGAGAAAGACTTGAATGAAGTGACATTGAAGGTGTCCTTTCCCGATGTTGCGAGAAGTATCAATTTTCTGATGGATGAACAGTTGGATTTGTCCTTCAAAATGAAAGGGTTGGAGGAGGTGATCAGTAATTTGAAGAAAAGCGACGTTAAACTTGCTGCTGATTTCTCCGAATTGAGAAGTGATGTTCTTGAAATATACGGTCTGATAGGGATTGATGTGATTAGATTTCTGGGACCCTTAAGATTAACAAAGATTAAAAATGGTTCTGCTTTTGAGTCCTCGCTAGGTATGATATTATTTGGCGACCCCTCTGATTTTGAACCACATATGGAGATTGGTTTAAATTATAATCAAGTCATCGGTGAACATGCTTCTTGTGATGTGACCCATGTTTACTTTGCTCTAGAACCTAAGTCCAACCATCTGGATCCTTGGAATGGTCTTGATGGAGCTTCCGTGGACAGAGGTATTGAACAAATGTTCAAATTGGAATCATTAGGGATAGTTAATGAAGTTAGTAGTGATTACGACAGAAAGAAAATAGAAGAATTCAGCTCCTCTATTGAATACAGAGATAATAATTACTACATAGGTTTGTCGTGGGACTTAGATAAATTAAAGAAAGTACCCTCTAACCATAGAGTATCGTTAGCTGTCCTAGATAAAGTAGTGGACAGATTATCCTCTCAGAACTTATATTCTGAGTATTGCAAAGTCTTCCTAGACCAGGAATGTGAGGGTGTGATTGAAAGAATCCATCCGACTCCTTCGGAGTTCTACAAGTATACGTGGATACCGCACCGGCCAGTCTTTAAAAATGATGTGCAGTGCACGACTAAGATTAGGCCTGTTTTCAATTGCTCGTTGAGGGTAAATAATAAACCTTCTCTCAACGATTGTGCTTATAGTGGCATAAATCTGTATACTGACATGTTGGAACTTCTGTTCAAGTTTAGAACAGATAATTATGTATTATTGGCTGACATCAGAAAGGCGTTTCTGATGATTAGACTAAAGAATAACTTTGACAAAAATAGATTCTGTTTCTTTTTAAAAATAAAAGATGAATTAGTGTGTTTTCGATACAAAACTCTGATATTCGGGTTTGTGTCTAGTCCCTTCATCTTAAGTTACGTAGTGAAGCACCACGTTGAGAAGCACTCATCGGGACCTTGTAGAAACATGTTGTTAAAAAACTTTTACGTAGATAATCTAGTGAAAACACATGGGTCTCCTGATGAATTGTTGAAACTCTATACCGAGGCTGTGAATGTCATGGAAAAGGGAAGCTTCTTATTGAAAACGTGCTGTAGTAACAGTAAATTGGTGTCTGCTCGCATTCGAGCAGATAACAATTACTCTTCTCATGGAGTGCCCTGTGAGAAAGTACTGGGGTATTGGTATGACCCTGAGTCAGACGAAATTGGTATCTCCAAAGGTGAAGTTAAAAAGTCAGTCTCCACAAAAAGAGATATGCTATCCGTTAGTTCGTCTGTATTCGATCCGTTAGGTTTAGTATTGCCTATAACTATAAAAAGAAAAATTATATTAAGTCAAGTTTGGAAATCAGGAGTGGCATGGGATCAGGTAGTTCCTGATAGGTTGTTGTCTGTTTGGAATAGTTTTCAGGCAAATCTCCGAGATGTTCAAAAAATTGGTTTTGAAAGATGTTCAGTACAAACCAATTCGCCTGTTACCTTGATCGTGTTTTGTGATGCTTCGAATCTTGCTTATGGCATAGTCGAATATATGTATCAGGGAGGAGAGGCCAGGCTATTTTATGCGAAAGCCAAAGTGGCTCCTTCTGTTAAAAGAACTCTTCCTACGTTGGAATTACTAGCTGTATATCTGGGAATTAAGCATCTCCTTATTTTGATTGAAATGTTTCCCAAGCTGTTTGAGGAAATTATCATTGCTGTAGATGCACAGGTAGTGCTATCTTGGTTGTTGTCTGAATCTGTACACACTAAGTGCCAGTTCACTAAAAATCGTTTGAAGGATATAAAATTCATTATGAATGAGATAAGTTGTAAGGGTTATACCTTAAAGTTCAAGTATGTAAGTACTAGTGAAAACCCTGCAGATTTGTTAACTAGAGGCGTTTCCTTTAGTAAGTTTAAAAGGGATAAAAACTTTTGGATTAGAGGTCCAGTATGGTTACAGACAGAAAAGTTGAAGTGGCCTGACTATAAGTTGGATTGCATTAGTGACAAATGCAAGACCTTGGTAACTGCTTATGCTGGCTTGAATGGGGATTCTAACTCATGTGTGGTTGAGTTAGAAAGATTCTCTTCTCTTAAAAGGTTGATAAGTACCTTAGAGATTGTGTTTAAATTTATTGCCAAGTTAAAGGGCGATAAGCGTGATGTCAATTTTACATCTGAGGCAAAGTCCTATTTGATTAAGGTTACTCAGAGTGAGTTTTTCGCTGAAGAAATAAGTTTTCTGAAAAGTAAAGTTGAAAGTAATATTCCTTTGTTGGTGAATGAGTTGAACCTAATTTTGGATGACAACAATTTGTTACGTTGTCGGGGACGTATAGAAAACTCTGAATATTTTTCCGAAGAAGTGAAAAGTCCTGTTCTGCTGCCTAAAATGTGTCACCTAACCAGTTTGTTGGTGATGGAGTGTCACATAAAATGCAAGCATTTGGGGATTGCTGCTACGCTTGATAAGGTGCGCAATTCTGGGTTTTGGTTACCCAAGGCCAGGCAGGCCGTCAAGATTGTTCTTGCTAGTTGTATGGTATGCAAGAAGTTTAACTCCTTGTCTTTTCGTTATCCTAAGATGACAAACCTACCCAAGCATCGAGTTAATCTTATCAGACCTTTCTACCATACGGGGATAGACTTCACGGGTCACCTGTGGGTAGAGGACGGTAGTAAAGTAAAAAAGATGTACATATTGCTATTCACTTGTCTTAGTGTGCGTTCTATACATATGGAGTTGGTTGAAGAAATGAGTACTCAATCGGTAGTGTTAGCCTTTTTGAGGTTCTTCAATGTATATGGTGTACCATCACACATATACTCAGACAATGCTTTATCCTTTGTTGCTGGGTGCGACTTAGTGAAAGAAGTTCTTCTCTCTGATGGATTCAGAGGAGATTTGGAAATGTGTAATATAAAACACTGCAGGATTCCTTCGTATTCTGCTTGGTTCGGAGCAATATGGGAAAGGTTGATAAAAACTGTCAAGTGTTGTCTATTCAAAACAATTGGTCGCAAGAGGTTGGATTACTTTCAACTGCTAACCATTTTGTCTGACATACAAAGAGCGGTAAATGATAGGCCTTTGACTTATCGTTGTAGCGATGATGCTTCCCTGGAAGTCATCTCTCCTAGTGCCTTTATGCGTTTTTCTCCTGGGAAAACCGTGTTCTTGAACCTTGAAAACGATTCTTGTTTAGAAGTGCCCCCGAATCGAGTGGATTTGATCGAGAGTTTGAAAGGTAGAGAATGCCTTTTAATCAGATTCAAGTCATTGTGGTATGAGCAATATTTACTGAGTCTGAGGGAATTGTCTAAGGATTTGCATCAAGCGGAATTTAGTAACAAAATTAAGGTAGATGATATAGTCCTAGTTAGGAATCTCGTTAAACCTAGGCCCTATTGGAAGCTAGGTAGAGTTGTTAAGCTCACTCAGGGGTCTGACGGAATTGTTCGCTCTGCCTTGATAAAGAAGGGAGAGACATGTAGCGAGCATTCTATTAAGCATTTGTATCCTATGGAGCTATCTATATCTCATTCGTACCAAGTGAGACCTGGGAAAAATAAGGATTCGTGCAGTGATGATGATGGAGCTGAGAATTCTAAACCTAAGAGAGGTAGAAAATGTGTTAAGGATAAGAATCCTGACTATGTTTACTATTAGACTGTAAGTGAGCGATCTTTTTCTTTTCTTTTTTGTTCGGGAGAGTGTCAGAAATTTATTTTCTTCTTCTTCTTCTTCTTCTTCTTCTTTTCTTTTCTTCTTCTTCTAAAACCCCCGTTTTTAAGAACTTGTAATGAATGACTGCTGCTGATGACACACGTCGGGTGTCGGAAGCGTGGGCGTTTGACGCCGGAAGCTGTTGAAATAACCGCGAAATTCAAGTTAGTTGCTGAAACGATCTCGAGGTGAAGAGGTCGGTCGACTCAACTCGGACATGAAGAAGTCCTAAAAACAAGAATGTTAAAACAGGAATATGTAGAGAGCATGCCTGTAAAAATCTTCAAAGAAGTTGGAGTTTCAACTAGTGTTCGAGGTTGAATATTTACGTTGGACGGAGAAGTCCACTGAATTCTAAAAACAGAAACAAGGAAGATATTAATTTGAAAGGCAAATGTGCCTTTAGAAAAGACGAAACGAAGTGAGTTTCGAAAGATGTCTCCAAATGAAGAGTTGACGTGAAAGAGTGCCACTATTCTCAAAAGGAGTCGATCGAAGAAACGATGCGATGTCAATAAAAAAAGAACAATCAAAGGAAACAAATCAGCGCGAACAAAAAGGACTTTTCTATATTCTTCTGGTATTTTTTTTATTTTACTAACAAAATTCTTACAAGTAAGTTTTCTCTTTTTTCTGACATGTCTTTCCTAGCAAAGTTAATAAGCCTTCGGGCAGCATAATTAGGACTTTATTTATGCAGCCTTTCCGTGTGTCCATCGGAACTTAAATTCAGTCTATGAAGTGAACTTTGAACATGAACTTTCTGCCGAACTCATTTTACCTTTTTTTTTCTTTCTTCAATAAATTATTTGTTGTTTAAAATAGCTTGTTCTTTTTTCTTACTGTTTGCTTTATTGTCTAGTTATTGCCCGAGGTCTTTTTACGTGTATCGGTTTTAGCCTGTACGTGGTTAAAATTGCGATACAGTGAGATGATGTTGAGGAGATCAAACATGCTGTTGTAAAAGCCTATGGAACAGATTCGTTTGTGGCTTTCAAGCAATTTACCACGCGCTGCCTTCGTTCAGGAGAGACTGCAGACGAATTCCTAACAGACTTGCAACGTCTAGCACAGCTGGTAGGTGATATTCCTCATACAACAATGATAAAAGAAGTCGCTGCAAGAGTGCACCGCTGTGCAAGGAAAGTTGTATGTTAATGGTCCTGAGCTTGACGTTTAGGTTGATGCAATCTCTCTAGCTATCGAATTATCACTGGAGCACGATAGAGTTACTGTGGAAGATGCGAGCTGGTTACGAAAGGAAAGGAATATGCAACACATAAACTTGGCGGAACTTGATACTGTGCTAAAAAGGTGTAAACATGGCATTAATGTGGAAAGCGACTATATTGCATCTTTACACTGACTCTGCCTGTGTGCAGAAATGGGTCACGGATATCCTCATGGAGAAGTTCAGAGTGCGCACCAAAGTGGCAAGTAAGATGCTAATCAGGCGGTGGCTTGATGCACTCGCAAGCCTGGTCGGAGAGTATGAACTGTCTGTAGATGCAGTCCTGGTGAGATCGGAACATAAGTGAGCAGATAGTCTGACAAAGGTACCGCAGTGACGGCTTTATCTTATCAAGAAGACAGTTGAACCTCTGTACTGTGCAAGTGCTGTGTTGTCAAGCAGCACGTCTTTGACCGGATAAGGTCCATCTATCACCGAAGTGGCCACCCTTGCATACGGTGGACACTGTACTTTGTCAGGCACGTTGATTCCACAGTTTCTAAAGCATCAGTGAGGGCTGTGGTAAGAAATTGTGAGAAGTGCCAGTCGATTGACCCACCACCTACACATTGGCCCAGGGGGAGATTGGACGTTAGCGACACTTGATCTTGAGTGGGAATTGATGTAACCCACTACCAAGGCAGACACTATCTGTCACTCATTGACTGCAGGCCGACGCAGTTCTCAATTTGGCGTCATCTGACACGACAAGATGAAGCAAGCATCATCAGCCACTTGGAAGGTCTGTTCTGTGAGCGTGGGGAGCCGGCTGAAATACTCGTTGACAATGACACAGCATTTCACAGCAAGGTTCTCGGGGACTTTCTAGGTGAATGGGGAGTACGATTACATTTTCATTGTGTTCATGTCCTCTTTGGTAATGGCATTGTGGCCGATGTCATCGAAGTGTAACACTGCATCATAATGGAAGTGGTCTATTGGTACAATGTTACCCCTAAGGATAATGTGCCGCCGCTGACTGTCTCTGCCAATCTGATTCATCGCTACCGCATCCGACTGAAGGGTATCGATACACTTTTTTCAAAAAAGTCCAAACAGCAGCAGATTGGATACGTGGACGATCGTGTCTGGATGAAAACCCCCAATTGGACGATGGACGTCTCCTTATACACGTTGTGGACGCGTTACGAGTATGATCAGCCCACAGAACGTCCTTGTCAATGGGGTGCCCCGCCATGTAAGGGATCTGCATCCCATCATAGGCCTGGATACTTCAGAGAGTGGGATTGACAGAAAACTCTCAACCAAAAGTACAACGAAGCTGGCGGTGATCCCCTTAAGGTAAACAACGCATATGCAACAGATGACACTTCTGCAGACTAATCATCCGAGGAGGAAGTACCATTACCACGAAGGAGTGCTAGATGCAAGAGACCCACCCCTGGGTTGTCATCTATGTGATCATCAGATCACAGGAGAGTGTAATGAGGTTGAAAGGGAGAACCCCCAGACTGCTGACGTTGAGCCAGCTGTGATTCGTCGTTCGAAGAGACAGCGGGTGGCGTGCTGTGTTTGCAAGCAAGACTGGATGCTTAAGTAAAGTATAGATTAAATTAAATTAAAATAAGTGAATTTATGAATCTATTTTCAATCAATTGTGTGAAAAAGATTTGAGAAAAAGATAGAAAGATCTACTCATGTAATATGTAATATATGCTCATCCCCAACAAGTGGATTTTTTAACTTTTGCGAAAATATATGCACACATTATATGGGGTTTTACAGTAATCTGAAAAATTAAAAAACAACAACTCTATAAATAAATATTTAGAAATTTAAAAAGAATCGGAATTTGTAATTGTATCGGAATCGGGAATTAAGAACAGAATCAGTAATTGTATCAGAATAGAGAAAAATATTGGAATCATCCCATCAGTCAAAATTGTAGGTAAAATTTTGACTTTACAAACTGCGTCCCTCTAAAGACTTAGTCCCCTTTCCCACGCCGCAAGTGCATCGAAAGTGCTGTAATCATTCTCTCATCACCATCTAATGTAAACTTTAGATTCAGATCTTATTCCTTAACAAAGCATCTGGCAAAAATCGCACTCAAACAATGCAATATATCTCGCCACTGCATAACAAACTCCAATCTCAGTTTATGTACCACTTATTTTTACTGCATTTCATCCATGTTTCCATTTGTTTCTTTTCTTATTTTCTTTTCCTCTTTTTCCCCAATTTTAACGTCTTTGTCGCATGCCCTGCATAATTTTTCAAAGAATTATGCACGTGCTAAAAACATCCCGTTGTGCATTTTCTTCTTTTTCCTATGTTTTTGCCGTTATTTAATAAATTTAACATCTTTTTCTGAAGACGTTCGTTTATCCAAACGAAACCGGTAAATCTTTCATTTCTGATGATTTATTTGTGTGTTTAATTTGTTTTTGTTTTTGTTTTTGTCATACATATTGTCTCCACAGCATTTCATTTTATGATATATTGTGTATTTTATCCTTATGTATATATATATATATATATATATATATATATATATATAATATTAATAAATAAATATTAATTTTTTATTACCTACAGACATCGATGTTTCATGCTAACGCAATCTTCAGTGCAGGAAGTTAATTTCCGACGGTCGGCGGGCGCGAACTCTGATCACAAATCGCCACTGATTCGCAGTCAAGAGCGTTTTCCCGTTGGCCACCACAAATTATCTTAGAATTAAGGAGGAATTTAACTTTGTAAATACCAAGTCGGCGGGTATTTTACAACAAGCAGCGAAAGTGATCTACAACAACAAACTGTGTTGGATCTAGCAATGAAGCTAGTAGTAGTAGTAGTATTATATATATATATATATATATATATATATATATATATATGTATTGATGGTTAAGTTTATATAAAAACTAGAAGAATACACGTTCTGGGACGAGTAAAATTAATT
Organism: Sepiola atlantica; assembly: GCA_963556195.1. NCBI lineage: Eukaryota > Metazoa > Mollusca > Cephalopoda > Sepiida > Sepiolidae > Sepiola > Sepiola atlantica. The sequence goes on from OY744519.1 coordinate 56,594,650, forward strand.
TTCCAAACAGAACAGTTTTGCACCACTTTTATGTTCCCTTATGAATATTAAAATCCAGATGTAGTGATACTAAACCTTATGTTTAAGATCCTTATTCCAATTTATTCAGAGTCATACAAAGCAACAAATTAAAAATGTACTTTTTAAATTCGCAAATTATTTGCTTGTGGATGTAAGCGACCAGAGGTTAAAAATTACTTCTCCCTAAACAAATTAGTCATCGTTTTGATTGGCCAATAATTTGTTTGGCGTTAAGAACAATTTAACCTTTAACATACAGTTGAAAATCTTCCAGGGCCTCACTTCTTTAAGGAATTAGCAAACAAATGTCCTAAAAGGTCTTTTGTTTTTATTTAAATGTTTATAATGTCTTTACTTTTGGAGAGATTGTTATGAAATTTGATAGTATGACTGGAAAGACTTTGTTCTTTAATGTGATGAGGTCATTTGCACCAAAAAAATAATATTGTCATCGAATAAATTATTTCAGTTATCGTCAAGAGCAGAAGGCATTCTTTTAGAAATAATGCATGTGGAAAAGCTTCATCTAACCATTATGAAAACGATTAGATACTGAAATAAGTATCAGCTCCCTGAATGTAAGTCTCACAAGGACTGATCCGAGTTATTCCCCTTTCATTGGAAACTTTCAAACGTATTTAAAAATAGATTTAAACAAAGAGTTATCACTTCATGCATTGTTGGGCAGATTGGGAATACAAACATCATTTCTGGTCAAGGCACTTTTGGGTGGTATAGGATATTAAGAGTTAATTGAAAAAAGTTTCCCTCAGATTTGTAACAAGTTTGTTGATAATTGCCTTGCTTAGGATTGCAATTATGAATAGGCAGCTTAAAATTATGAGTGGTTGACAATGAATATCAGTTTATATGAGTCGATTAATATCAAAGGAGCAAAGAAAGGAGTCAAAGAATGAATGAAAAAAAAGGCAATTACATGAAATAGAAATTCATCATTTGTTCATTTCTATTTCAGATTGTTTAATTTGAAGTTGGAATTTTTTTATTTTGAAGTTGATCTTTTCAAGTGATCTTTTCCAATTTCAAGTTCAACTCTTATTATATGAAGTTGATTTTTTTCTTATTTGAAATTTGATCTTTATTTAAATTGAAGTTCATCTATTTTAATTTGAAATTGATCATTTTGAAATTGAAGTTGAGCATTTTTAATTTGATGTTCAACTTTTTTAATTGGAGGATAAAACATGTAGTGTTTCCTGCTTTTGATTTGCAGATAGGTTTTGGTGAATATATTTCTTATATCATCTTTAATGCCAAGTGTAATTCTAGTCTATACCATTTTACAATCAGATAACAATAAAAATGAAACTCAAATAAAACGTTTTTAAATTAAAATTAAAAAACTGAATTAATAATTGACAAAAGCTGAATGTTAATTAAAAATTTTGTGAGTATTTTGCATGCATACTTTTTTTATTTGAAGTTTATTTTTTTAATTTGATGTTGAGTTTTTTAAATTTGAGGTTAAGAATTTGTAACAAAATTTTAAGTTGAAATTTAGTTTTTCTCAATTTCAAATTATTTTTTTAAAATTTGAAATTGAATTTTTTTAATTTAGGAGCGAAAAATTGTAAATAGTTGTACGTGCATTCTAGCACCACTTTATCTTGTACATATATATATATATATATATATATATATATATATATATATATATATATATATATGTAAAGGAGTATTTATTTACCTCCTCTCCAGGAGGTTAGGCACAAGGCCAGTTTTATCTTACTCCCACAAGTAAGATGTGACCCAAAGTCGGTTCGGGAAAGTGGGGTTTGAAAAGCCAGCGCCCGAGAAAGTGAGCACTCTGGCCATTAAAAATTGCCTGGGCAGTCCCGTCGGCATTCCCTCAATAAACTTACTCCTCCCCAATTATCGTTGTAATAATCAACTTAAACATTGGATACTTTTCACTTCATCGATTTCTGACGCATCTCACGATTGGACAACTTTTTCAATTCTTTCAATTCCTCGTATTTGGACTGCCACTCATTACCTGAATCAATCTTCAGTCAACCTTCTGAATATCTTTCCTGATTATGTTTTTTTAAATTGTATGACTTGGATGGATTGTATAGATTCAACAAAAAAGTATGGTTTTGGGTTGATATATTTGATGTTAGATGTTTTTATGTATTTTTGTATATATTTTTATATATTTTCAAAGTGTAATTTTATTACCTGTAGTAATACCACTGCGGTAATGGTCCTCTGAGGAGAAGAATTATCTTTGAAAACTCATGAGCTAAGGACGTTAAGATACTTTGCTTGAACTTTGAATTATAATAAAATTTTATTGACACCTTATTTTATTATTTCATTTTATATTATAATATTAATGCTCTATCCAGTATATTGAGCTTCAGTTTTTATCCGGATGTTTCACTAATTATAAGATATTAGTTGACGCTTTATCTTTTGTTGGATTACTTTATATATATATATATATATATATATATATATATTAATTAATTAAATAAGTTCAAATATATTGATAACATGAACTTAAAACCAATATTTTTTCAAAAGTGCTCAATACAAATTAGAGCTTTTACAAATAAAATTAAATGAACATTAGAAACAGTCTATGCAGATCAACCAACATTTTGATGTTACACGTCTCGTTCCGGACTCTGAGCGAGACGTGTAAGCATTGAAACGTTGGTTGATCCGCATAGACTGTTCCTAATGTTTATTTAAATATATATATATATTAATTTTATACGTACATAAAAGTAATCCATGGACACGTGTTTCTGGCTCACAGCCATCCTATAAAGTTAAGGGCGATAAATAATGCAATTTTCTGCATCTTAATCACTTAGGAAGTGAGACAATCGAAATAATAGTAAGCAAACCCCCTCCCCCCCCCAAAAAAAACAACGAACGCTACAATCACCAATAAAAATAATTACATAAATATCTATCTATCTATCTATCTATCTATCTATCTATCTATCTATAAATATTTTTTTAAATATTAAAGTGTTTTTCCCCTACAGACGACATCGTTTCGGGCTCTCTTACCCTGATCAGTGTAGGAGTGGCGGTTGCAGCCAGTTGCACGAACTCAAACGTAGTTCGTAAATTCGAGCCTAGAATCACAAGACAAACGCTCAGAACCACAGAAAAGCTGTAACTGCATAACTCATACACTTTGTCCACTACAAAATAAGTGTGTAACCAAAAGTATTGTTTACCAAGCCACAATATTTGCCAAAGAAAGACCGAATAACAAAAAGTACTACGTGGGTATGCCCTCCCTAGATTTTAAACCAGATATTACGACCACAACAGCACATTTAAAAACAAAAAACGCTGAATAAAAACAGCATTAGCAAACCATTACTGGGAACTCAAAGAAAGCAAACGATAACAAATAATCAAATGGAAAATAATACGACAGGCCAGTACATGTAGAAATTTAGACGACCCGTGTAGATTATGTCTAAATGAGAAATTTGAAATCCTAAACTTTAAAGACCCCCAAAACCTATTAAACTGATAAAGTGAAATAGCAAACAAACTTTAGGTTAACAATACATAAATAAATAAACATGTCAAAAAACAAGCAACAAATAAACAAAATAATTTTAAACTAATTTGAATTATCCTCATAAAAATTCTACACAAAAACAACAATAAAAAAATGACACATATTTGAGGCTCTCTACATGAAAACAAACAAAATGTCCTAAGAGGATTGGTTTTGAAACTGGTGTGGCCTTGTAATTAATACATTGAAGCAACTTTGTGGTGTAAATGAGGAAAAAAAAAAGAGAAAACAAGAACGACCGACCGCGTTTTTGCGTGGCTTACCTCGTGTGAAGAAGAAGGAAACAAGAATGGCCGACTTGTTTCTTTAAATGCCTACAGGGTGACTACGAGGTATGCAAATGAGATGCTCCTGATTGGAAATGAAAGAGATAAAAGAGGAGTGATTGGGGGAGGAGGCAGAGGCAAGTTAGATTGCGAACAGAGAAGTTTGATCATAGGGGAAAAGTCGGATTCGTAGAGAGTGAAGAAAAACGTTGCAGAAATTCGTCTCGGAGTGGATAGAAAGCGGAAGTACGGCCAGCAGTGTCACCTATACTGCAAGCTATTTCGGCGCATCGAGCAAATTACCATGGCTGAGTGGAGACTGAGCACTCACATGCTGAGACCCTTTACTGGGGAGGGTGACCTGATTAAGTGGCTGGAGAAATTAAAGATGGTGGCGAAGCTGCAAAAGATAGAAGATGTGGTCACCCTGCTGCCGCTATACTTAGAGGGGGAAGCCCTCACGATTTACCAGCAGATGCGAGATGAAGACAAGGAAGACTTTGCCTCAGTGGAGCAAAGGCTGAAATTGGCCTTCGCTGAGGGCCCATTCGAAGCACTTGGTAAGCTTTCCAGTTTGAGGTGGACCGGCGAGTCGGTTGACGTCTTTGCGGCAGAGATCAGGAGACTGGCAGGGTTGGCTGGTTACGTGGGGAGGAGCCTGGAGATGACGGTAAAGCTGTACCTAGTTAACGGCTTCCCAGAGGAAATCTCTACGAACATGCAGAGAATCACTGGGATCCATACTATGGAAGTGGACGATCTCTTGGTTCACGCCAGAGTCCTAGTGAAAAATGTTAAAAGCCCAATCGTGGCTGCAGCTGTGGGTGGAAATATGTGCATGAGGCCTCACTTGAATGAGAGGCAGCCGGCGAGGCGACAGGAGGGGAGACCTGCAATCAAGTGTTTCCGGTGCCAGGGCCCTCATCTGATCAAGGACTGCAAAGAGCCGAGACCGGGGATCACGTGCTACCGATGTGGACAAGTGGGGCACCTTAGCCGCTATTGTGTTGCTGCACGGCACCAGGGAAACGAGTGAAGGGGAGCTATTGCGCCAGTGGTTACCCCTTCTGTGCGGAGATGGCGCATGATGGAACGTTGCCTCGGTTACCGGTAGTAGTCAATGGGAAGAAAGCCATAGCCCTTGTCGACACAGGCTGTACTACAACGTTGTTAGCGAGGAATGTCGCTAGGTCATGGAGCGGAACCAGGACTATTAGGACCGTGGATGGCAGGGATGTGAAGTGCCTAGGTGAGACGACAGCGGAAGTAATGGTGCAAGGGGTGTCCATTGGACTGCGAGCCTTAGTGTTGAATCATCTGGTCGGCGGTGTTGACGTGATTATAGGTATGAGTGCAATTAACCGACTGGGGGGCGCCACGTTACGAGGGAGCCAAGTGACGTTCGGACGTCTCGGCGCAGTGGGGATGGCAGGAGTGGAAGGTGATAGAACCATCAGAATACCAAAACCGGAGGTTTGCTGCATTGAGGACAAAGATTTCCTGGCAAAGTTTGATGGCGTGAGGTGGACGGTGGAATGGAAATGGATCTCCGGACCCCCGGAACTACAGAATAAAGTGGGCTGCTACGAAAACACCCTGCGAGGAGAAATAAGAAAAGGATTTGAGGAAGAAGTGGAGAGGTGGATAAAAGAAGGAATTCTGAAACCGTGGACAGGGGAAGAAAAAGGAGTGTTGCCACTACTGGCGGTTGTTCAGCCTACGAAAAACAAGATTAGGCCCGTACTGGACTTCAGAGAATTGAACAGACACGTAGCCTGCCATACTGGAACGGGGATCGACGTATGTGAGGAGGTCATGAGGAAATGGAGAAGAATGGGACGGGCCACAAAAATTGTCGATCTGAAATCGGCATATCTGCAGATCCATGTAGATGAAAAACTCTGGCAGTACCAGCTGGTCCGGTACAAGGGGCGAGTGTATTGTCTGACGAGGCTAGGCTTTGGGCTGAGTTCAGCCCCCAAAATTATGACTGCCGTGCTGAAGACAGTGCTGAGCAAAGACCGTTCAGTGGAGGAGGCCACTAGTTCGTACATTGACGACATTCTGGTGGAGGAGGCAGAAGTGACAGCGGAGAAAGTAAGAAGCCATGTCGAGAAGTATGGGTTAACTGCAAAACCGGCGGAGGCCCTGGATGGAGGACGGGTGCTGGGGTTGAAACTAAGGCGAGATGGAAAAGAAAGCCTTGTCTTCGAACGAGGGAGTGTAATACCCGAAGTCGGATCTGAGCTGACGAAGCGAGAACTCTTCTCAGTCTGCGGGAGGCTGGTCGGGCACTATCCTATCGCTGGCTGGCTCAGGATAGCATGTAGTTTTATTAAACGACTAGCAGGCACTGCTGGCTGGGAGGGCCGTGTAACGAAGGAGGTTATGAACATGCTGCAAGAAATCATTGCGAGGGTGAGGAATGAGGACCCAGTGAAAGGGGACTGGTATGTCAGCAGCGGAGATGCGGGTGTGATTTGGTGCGATGCCAGTAACCTGGCGTTGGGCGTCGTACTAGAGATGGGAGGCGTAACTGTGGAGGATGCGGCATGGCTAAGAAAAACCAACGACTTCTCCCATATCAACGTAGCAGAACTAGATGCCGTTATGAAAGGACTCAATCTGGCCCTGAAGTGGGGATTGAAAATAATTGAAATTAAAACCGATTCGGCAACGGCAGCATCGTGGATTCGGTCGGCAGTAACTGGCGATAAGAGAGTTAAGACCAAAGGTGCTGCGGAAATGCTGATCAAGCGCAGACTCGGAGCGCTCGCCGATCTAATAGCGGAGTTCCAGTTAAGAGTATCTGTCGTGTTGGTCCCATCAGAAAAAAAACAAGGCGGATTCGATGACACGCGTGAAGAAGGCCTGGCTGCAGGAGGGAAAGGAGGTCTCCTCGGTATGCTATGCAGGGGAAGAAGTCAAGGAGTCACACGAAATGCACCACTTTGGTCGGGAACGAACGTTATTCCTAGCCAGAGAGGTTTACCCGGAAACCACCGAGGAGGAGGTTAGGGAAGTGGTGGAGAACTGTCGAGAGTGCCAATCAATTGACCCTAGACCGTCCAGACACGAAACAGGACAGTTGCACGTCGCGGAGGACTGGAAGCGATTGGCTATTGATGTGACGCACTATCGCCACAAATTGTATCTCTCGATGGTCGACTGTGGACCGGGAAGGTTTGCCATCTGGAGAGAAATCAGGGCAGAAGCGGCATGGGCGATCGGAGGGGTCATCGAGGAGATATTTTTGGAGAGAGGGCCGGTTGAGGAACTCTTGATGGACAATGGGCCCGCTTTCCGATCTGAAGCCTTTAAAGGGGTATGCGATAAGTGGGGAGTAAGGCAATTTTTTAGAGCAGCGTATCGGCCGAGTGGCAACGGAATAGTGGAGAGGAATCATCGCACCATTAAAGCCGCTGCGGAAAAAAGCAACGTATCACCCATAGAGGCGGTGTTTTGGTACAACATCTCGCCAAAAACCAAACAAGACGAGACAACTGTCCCTCATAGGGCCGTTTTCACATATAAGTGGCGGCACCCGTGCAACAAAACAGCAGGAATCGAGAGTGAGGAAGCCACTATCAAAGTAGGTGAAGAGGTGTGGGTGAAACCCCCTAATGCACAGTGTACCACTCGTTGGAAAAAAGGGGTCGTAACGGGATTGCGGTCGAAGAACAATGTGATGGTGAATGGCGTTCCCCGGCATATCCTAGACCTGCGTCGCATGACACTGCCGGTACGCAGTGAGGGCAGTAAAGAAGAGGAAATCGAGGGCCACCGAGAAGCAGATGATGCGACTCTACCTGACTTAGACCCACGTTGTAGTGATCCTGAAAATGTTAACCCCCAAGAAGTTGTTCCCCAGAGGCCTCGACGTGAGAGGAGGCGGCCTGCTTGGATGGAGGATTACGAAGTATCCTATTGATCTCGAAGATCAAGGGGGGCGTGTGGTGTAAATGAGGAAAAAAAGAAGAGAAAACAAGAACGACCGACCGCGTTTTTGCGTGGCTTACCTCGTGTGAAGAAGAAGGAAACAAGAATGGCCGACTTGTTTCTTTAAATGCCTACAGGGTGACTACGAGGTATGCAAATGAGATGCTCCTGATTGGAAATGAAAGAGATAAAAGAGGAGTGATTGGGGGAGGAGGCAGAGGCAAGTTAGATTGCGAACAGAGAAGTTTGATCATAGGGGAAAAGTCGGATTCGTAGAGAGTGAAGAAAAACGTTGCAGAAATTCGTCTCGGAGTGGATAGAAAGCGGAAGTACGGCCAGCAGTGTCACCTATACTGCAAAATTTAAATACTATGTAGTAAGTGGATAAAATACAAATATATCATAAAATGAAAAGTCATGGAGACAGAATGTATGAAAGACAACGTAATATACCCTGCCACTGCACTATCAGCTCCAACCCCGGCTAAGTACTACTTATTTTATTCCCTATTTATCTATGTTTTCCCCTTTTCTTTTTTCTCTCTCTTTTTTTTCCAATTAACGTCTTTTTTGCACGTATTGCATATTTTCAAATAGTTACGCACGTGCCAAACATTCCGTTTTCGCATTCTTTTTTCTATGTTTTGTTGTTTTTGTTCTCAATAAATTTCAAATCTTGACTCTTTCTAAAGACGAAACCGGTCAATCCCCCGGTTGTTTATTTCGTCCTGTGTTTAATTGTTTTTCTATTCTGTCTAAGTAAGTAGTAAGTACATACTTGATAAAAACTCGCCTTCAAATAAATAATGAAGCCATTTGATGTAAGGAGATATGGGTAGGAGGAAAACAGTAGGAAGAGAGTTTCACAAGCCTGCAGTTCTTGGAAAGAAGCTACTGGAATGGGGAGCTGTATTACAATGAGGTATCAAAACAGCGAATTGATGGAGACCACTAGACCAAGAGCTGGAACAAAAGAAGCAGGGAATAGATCACACAATTCTGAAGAACACATGCCATAATAGTATTTATAGAAAAGACTGAGACTAGCAACATCACGTCTGTGAGAGAGAAGGTGCAGAGAAGAAAAAGTTGGACCAATCAAATTACAGATTAATTCTCTATGTGATTGCTATTGTGTGATTTTGTAAGTTTTTCTTAAAAAACAAAGACAGAATTAATAAAAGTTCTTAGGAAATATTCTCAAACTCCTAAATTTACCACTCCAAAAAGAAAAAGACGATTCTGTTTATTTACAGTATTTATCCTATGTTTTTGGATATTTGAACATCTGATTTACTCCTCGCGTGGATGACTACTTAAATCTTCTGCTATATCTTACAATATATCCGTTGGCTTGTGGATGCTTTAAAACTTCTTACTGTATTTTCCTTTTCCTTTGAACTGTAGTGTTCATTATTTATCAGACTTTCGATATAATCGTTATATTTTCCCTTTCAAAATGATTTTGTATTTCCAAAATATACTCCAATAATTTACATAAATTTCAAAAAATAATTGAAGCTAATTTTTATCATTCCAATATTGGCTTCACCTTCTGTTATGGTGTGATGGTGATCTACCTTATTTCCTGACTATATGACTCTTCTATGTATAGAGGAGCATATGACGAAGCATGGAACAGTCTCGGAGCGGTCTTTCTGTAACATACTATTCAGTACTTTTGTAAATACACACTCTTGTAAATATACCACCGTGTTGTCTTATTTATTGTTGGCCCTTCAAGGTCACAACACTGGCGACGAGAACTTGGACTTATTCGGACACAACATGACCTGGAATTATGTTGCACACAACACTAGCAATGATAACTCGGACTTATGTCGGATACAACATAATGATTACTACTAGCGATGTTTGATTTTCAAAAAAGGCTTAGATGGTGTGCTCGGAATTTCTTTTAATTACAACAGTAACAGCGAGAAGTTAAAAGCCATAGTGGAATTTTAACACACTAGGTGCCCCAAATCTGCAGAAGGAAAGTCTTCAAAGTTTTGTTCTTGAGGAGGATTTCAAGTCATTCCCCAACACGAGATTTTGAAATCTAAATCGTTCGACTAGAAAAAACAAGAGTTCTGTCGATTTTTCTTCGGTTGTTAATTGGTTAATCAGGAACATGTAAATAAGTTTGAACCTGCTTACTTTTTTTTGTAATTGAAGTGAAGAATTTATCTTCCAGTAGGAAAATTTACGATCATATAAAAAAATACACGAAAAAGTCGGTAGCCTATTTTAAGGGACGAAAATGTAGGAATTTAAAAGTGCCATGTTGGATACATTAATCACCAACAAGAACAACAATTCCGACTAGAAGAGAAATTTCAAGAAAAACACTTGAGGAAATATTTTTTCATACCCAACAAGAACAGAAAAAATGTTCAAGATAAAACTGCATTTTCACAAAATGCTATTTGGAGCACTATCAATAATTTTACTTACGACTCTGAAAAGGAAATTACGTTTGCTTCGTATTTTAGACAATACAGAGATCTTTATAATACAAACTGTGCGAATTGGACCGATTAAAAAAAATGTTCGTTTGCTATTAAGAAAGTTGGGTACGGTTGAACATACCAAATTCCTCAATTATAAATTGGCACAAAAAACAGTGGCCTTACATTTGTTTAAGTGGTACAATTATTAACTAAATTGTTTAGCCCTAAAACGTCTCTTTTTCACAAAAGGTGGAAATGTATGAATCTTACAAGGAAAAAAAACAAAGACCACACTACTTTCACTAGCGTAGTTAACAAACACTGCAATGATTTCAAATTGTCGGAGTTGAATGCTAACAATTTTAAATGTTTAATCTTCACACAGGGTTTAGTATCAAATATGGATGCTTCAATCAGACAAAGGGTTCTTAATAAGCTAGAGAATTAACACTCTAACATATCGCAGAAGACTGCCAACGTTTTATTAGTGTTCACTAATATTCAAAAGACATTGAGCAAAGCAGAGTGTTACATATTAGAAAAATATGTAACAAAAAGGAAATTAATTCATCAACTAAATTTGATGAACCAAAGAAAAATAGTTTGCCTGCTAAAATCCGTGTTTTGGTTACGGGCAATGGCATTGGTACGATTGTCCATATAAAATGAAAATTGTTTTAATTGCGGTCGCATAAGACAAAAAAGTATACACTGCAGAGTTAAAAATAAAGTAAAGAAAAGCTTTATTAAAACTACTAAAAGTGACGAAGTTGAAAATATCAGAAAATTTGTGCAGGTAAAAATATTGAATTAAAATATAAAGTTACAACTTGATTCTGGTTCAGATCTGTCAATAATAAATTTTCAAACGTGGAAAAAATTGGAAAACCAACTTTGATGAGAACGAGAAAAATAGCTAAAAGCGTCATTGGTGAACAAATAAAATTTGAAGACGAGCTAATCTCTAACGTTACATTAAAAGTAAAGATTGAAAGTAAGAATGTTTCTATTGAACAATTCGAGTAATCTCATGTGCACGGACTGGATGGAGAAATTTCAATCATAGAATATGCCCATGAACTCTTTCTGTCAAAATATTGAAATTTTAAATGCCGAAGCAGAGAGACTAAAGAAATAATTAAAAGAAACCTTTTCGGAAAATGTAAAAAATGACTGGCAAGTTTGAATTGAAACCAAATATTCAACAAGTTTTTAAAAAGAAAACAAACGTTCCATTTGTGTCATTAAATTAGATTGACAAGGAATTAAATAGACTCGGAAAAAAGTAGAGTACAGCGAATGGGCTTCACATACAGTCTACATAAACAAAACAGTAAAGATATCCGTGTTTGTGCAGATTTCTCCACAGGATTGAACCATGCACTAAAGAATCACCACTACCATCTGCCTAGTCCAGAGGAGATATTCGCTAAACTCAACGAAGGAATTTTTTTTTCAAAAGTTGATTTAAGTAATGCTAATCTACAAATACCCGTGGACAAGGAATTCTCAAAGCTACTTTGTAGAAATACCCATAGGGCTTTGTACAAATTCAAACAGTTACCATTTTGGGTTGAAGTTGCACCAGCCATTTTTTCAACAAGTAATGAACACAGTTCTTAGCAGACTGGAATTTGCGACAGCCTACCTAGATGACATTCTAGTGATCAGTAAAAGCACCTAGCAACACAAATCACACGTGCACGAAGTATTTAAAATAATTCAAGACTATGGATTTAAATTGGAAGAGTGGAAATGCGATATTTTCATGGAAAAAATAAAATATCATGGTCAAATTATAGACAAAGATGGTAAAAGACCAGACCCAAAGTGAGCTAGTGCGATAAAAAAAATATGCCGGCACCAGAAAACGTATCGGCACTACAAAGTTTTCTTGGGTAGCAAATTATTATAATATGTTTATTCCAAACATGCAGAATTTGCGGGATTCCAAACATGCAGAATTTGCGGGCTCCTCTTAATGAGATTTAAAAAAAAAACATTGGGTGTGGACGACAGAATGCCAGCCTGTATTTGAAAAAATAAAAAAATATCCTCACATCAGAATTATTTTTTGGCGTACTACAATCCAGATCTCGAAATCATTGTAGCTACTGATGCTTGCTTGTACGGCATTGGAGCTTGCATACTGCACAAAATGGAAGAAAGATCGCTAAAACCTATCGCTTACGCGTCTCATGCATTATTACCTGCAGAAAAAAGTTACTCACAAATCGAGAAGGAAGTATTGGGCATTAATTTTGCAGTCACCAAATCTCATCGTTTTGTTCTTGGAAGACATTTTGTTTTGCGAACCGATCATAAGCTACTGCTAATGATTTATGGGTAAAAAAAGGGATTACTAATTCATACTACAAACAGACTGCATAGATGGGGGACTATTCTCCTCAATTACAATTATAAAATGGAGTTAATCCCATCGTCAAAAATTAGTCATGCTGACGGATTATCTAGACTTATTCCAAAATATGCTGAACCCCTTGAAGACACAGTTATTGCCTTCTTACAAACTGAAGTAGAAGTAAATAATACATTGTGTAATTCCACTAGGAAGCTTCCGGTAACATTCATGGAAATAAAAGAAAAGGTATTGAACAACGATGTTTTAATAAACATAAAAATCAAAGAAAAACACTGACAAATTTCGGAAGTATATTCAATCTATGATGAAGTAGTTATGTATGACGATCAAGTGATTATTCCTGCAACATTACAGAAAAGAATACTAAAAGAATTTCATGCCGGTCACTCAGGAATTTCAAGAATTAAAAGTCTCATGAGAAATTATGTTTATTGGACAAGCATGGACAAAGACATTTAAAATGCAGTGAAACTATGCAAAGGTTGTGCTTTGGCAGCAAATACACTTCCTATAAAGTTCAAACTGATCGCCAGGGGCTTAGGATCAACATAGATTTTGCTGGCCCATGGGATGGTTTACTATTACCTAATAGTGGTGGACAGTTTCTCAAAATGTACGGAAATATCAAAATGTAAGAAACCATCCATGGAAGAAACCATTAGTTTTTACATGAATTGTTCGGCTGGTTCAGGGTTGTTGACTGTACCAGACAACGGAATGCAATTCACATCTAGTGAATTTAAACTATTCTGTCAAACTGTCAAACATTTGTAGTGGAGCATACCACGATTGTGCCGTACTATACGAGAAGCAATGGTTAGGTAGAGTGTTTAAGAAAGAGAGGGTACACACCCCGACAAGGTCTTTCAAGAATTTTAGCAGGTATATAAGATGACTCCATGTTTCATCTTCCATTATATCCAACCCATACGAAACCCGGATGTAAAAAAAATATCACAAAAGGACACTTTAAAGTTGTTGAAAAAGTTTTCTTTCGGATGTTTTTAAACATTTTCAAATTTTGAATTTTGGCTATTTCCCTGCCAACTTATCCATCTATGTAATTCCTCTGATGATAAGATTTTAATCTTTGAAAAGCCTGGCTTAAGGAAAGAAAAATAAACATGTTTTTATCGAGTACACCTTGTATTGAACAATCGAAGATGAAATAGATTTGTCATCCACACATCTTTATCTCTATTCCTGCATAATTCTTCAATATGAAAACCTACAGAAAAGACCGACTTCCTTTGCCTGAGGAGATAGTAGTTTATAATGAATATCGATTGAAACATCGTCATGTCAGTGTCGCTTTTATATAATAATCTTATTATTTTTTTTATTCATCCTCTTTTATTCTCCTTTATTCTCCTTTAGTAATCTTTACTCTATTACTTTTTATTATTATATTATATAATATTTTATTCTTATATTATATAATATTTTATTCTATATAATTATTATTAATTACCTCTTATCATTTTTGTTTCTTCCTTTTATTTCTTAATTTTTATTTTATTTTTCGTCCTGGTTCATTCTGTATTGTAAATATTTTTAATTTTAATTTGCTGTTTCTTATGTATTTTCATATGTATTGTAATTCTATTTATCATCGTTGAACTTACGGATGGAGTAATATATGGTGGCTTAATGGTAGGTTTTGTCTCCACTATTGACTGGATATATGTGGTTTTGAAATAATATTGACTTTTGAAGCTTTTTCTTAAATGGTTTCTGTATGTGATGCTGTAAAGAGCGCTGATGAAGATACTGTTTGGAGTCATCAGCAGTATAACACAAAATAAATTTTCAAAATTGTCTTGGAAACGATTGTACACCAAATAATTGTTGTGTTGGAATTCTCGGAACTGAGATAAATAATGTCTTAATTTTGTTTATCTCAACTTACTTTATCTATCTATCTATCTATCTATCTATCTATCTATCTATCTATCTATCTATCTATCTATCTATCTATCTATCTATCTATCTATCTATTAGCAAACAAGATAACTTGCATTCCGAGCAGCTTCTACTCCAGCTCAAACTTTGATATCTACTAATCTGAGTGAATCAGCGTTTGTTTTCCAAAGACTTGTTGCATAGGCGAACATCTGAAGGTCAGTTGTACAACGTTTTAGACACAAAAACAATATGACAATGAACAAAGAAAGATGACAAACATAGTAATCTACATGAATACTATACTGCACATTACCTGTTGTGTCAGTATTTGTTATATATATTATTAAATATTGATATTGGTTTATAAATCAACAGCCAGCAGTTATTGCTATTACTGTGGCTTTCAAACACACATACCCATCCTTTATTATGTCACACTGCTTTTGGCAACTCCCATTCATCCTTTATGACATCATCCACTTTCAAGTTTAGTATATATATATATATATATATATATATATATATATATATATATATATATATATATATCCCACGTTCTCGGCTTTTTTCTGTACTCAAGTTTCGAGTGTGGGAGGCTTGGGGATGCCTGACTTGGCAAGTCATCGACATGCCAAGAGACTGGCTTTCCTGAGTCGGACTTTGATGGAAGACACTCCGTGGGTCCCTGCGGTCGGGAGCGCCTTTCCCAACCTCATACCCGACCTCTCGGTCGAAGGTCGACGTAAGCCGAGAGGGGAGCCCTTGTTTTTCGCCGAATGCTGAGCCGTGCTTAGAGCATTGCCGGGATCCAGCGACCTTGCTTGGTCTAGGAAGAGACTATATCGGGATCTAGTGGAGGGTACTGCTTCGGACCCACTTGTGGAGCGGCTTGGATTGTCGAGGGAGGAGGCCCGCTCCCAGTGGAGTTGGGCGCCAGGCCAGAGTTATCTCAACAATTCTGAGTATTCTCTGACCTGGAGACTGGTTCAGAACGCACTGCCCCTCTATGGCAGATTACGCAGAGATGGTTTAAGGGACGCCCCCTTATGCCCGCGCTGTGAGGACGACGAGGAAGAAATGGCCGAGTACGCCTTCTTCACTTGCAGCAAACTTCGACGTCTCTGGGAATATGTCAGGGAGGTGACGGCTTGCATCGACGCCGAACAGTCAATGATCCTGGATGTAGCATCTGTCATCAACAACGCAGCACCGCCGTGGTCTGGGGAGAAACGAATGGTGTTTCTGGCCATCCTAGCCGTAGCGAGACTAGTGACGTGAGTTACACGTCTTGATGAGGTTCATGGGGTTGGATCTGTTTCGGATCGTGATCTGGTAGTTTACTTTAAACATCAACTTAAAGTGAAAATCAGATGCGATTGGAGACGATTACATCGCATGGAGTTCGATAGGAGATGGGTGCATGACACTAGTTTGTGCATCCGACGAGGCGCCAATATTGAGTTTGTGTTCCCTCCATAGTTATGGCACACGCGGTACTGGGTTCTACGGAACCCACCCCTGTAGAGTTTTTTGACTGAAAGAGCAACTCTTAACTAGTAGGAATGAGAGATATCCTGTCCCTATTTTATTTTTGCCGGCACTAGAGAGCTTCCAAAGATTCCCACTTCCACTGTTTTATTTTTTCCCCGGTCTTCAAAACCTTTGGCATTATTATCTTGGAAGATGCCATCCACCCCTCGATCCCATTCCCGATGAATTTATTTTCAAATACTCCTCTCTTAAGTTCCCACTCCCATTTAGGGACCGACCTGCTTGTTTTCGGTCTCGTGCCGGAAAACAGTGGGCGGTCTAACACTTAGCAATGAGGGAAAGCCGGGCCATACTAACCTCCCTTTTTTATCATTTTATTTGGTTCTTTATTTTTCTTTCTTTTTGGGTGTTTTTAATATTTTATCCCACTCCCACGATAATTATTATTTACAACAATGTTTTTTTTTTATATTTTAAGTAGGGATCCATCCACAGAGTGAATGCGGTATTTTGGTGCAAGGATCTGGTTAAGAGTAAGCAAATGTTTTCTTTTCTGTTTGTTGTAATTTTATTGAAAATAAAAAATGTTAAACAGCTTGTCTCAGTTATCCCCCCCCCCTTTCATAACGGGCGCTATGTCTAAGGTCTGGTGAATTCCCAAGGTTTGTAAAATCTTCATCTGTAGATAAAGATGAATTTTGTCCGAGGGAATACACCTGCCTAAATAACTTCTCGGCTTTTTGGTCGGGATCAAAGTGTAGTATCTGTTCCGATGGATACTACACCCCATAAAACTGGTATTGTCTTGACCTTCGGGACTTGATTTACGCTGGTCTATGGGTCTGTTCTGTGCAGTTCTAGGAGGTCCACCCTCCCAGGCTTTGCCCCCCTCTTTGGGGAGGATTAAGTTTATTGCTTACTGCCTGAGGCGCCCCTACCGGGGAATGCCGACGGAGCTGCCCAGGCAATTTTTAATGGCCAGAGTGCTCATCTTCTCGGGCGATGGCTTTTCAAATCCCACTTTCCGACCTTGTGTCACATACTCCTATTGTGGGTAACTGTTGAATAAACACTTTCTCGACCTTGTGTCACATCTTACCGCTGTGGGAGGTAGATAAATAACTATTTTGATAATGCATGTCCAGGCATTTTTTGAGAGCTAAAGTGCTCTGCTTCTGGAGCACTGGCTTTTCCTTCAAACCCACCTTCCGACCTTGTGTCATTTCTTCCTGCGGTGGAGCGAAGTAAGTACTAACAACCGCCGTTGGGTCTTTGATCTTATGGTTGTGTACATCTTCGACAATCAGTCCGACAGAATCTAATCCATTTGGGTTAGGTGGGCTTTTTTTCTGTCGGGCTGAGGTATGGTTCTGTTCAGCTCTAGGAGGTCCACCCTCCCAGGCTTTACCTTCTCTCTTTGAGAAGGAGTTAGTTTATTGCTAATCGCCTGATGTGCCCCTACCGAGGAATGCTGACGGGGCTGTCCAAGCATTTTTTGATGGGCCAGAGTTTTCCGCTTCTTGTCGTTGTGTCACATCTTCCTGCGGTAGGAAGGAAGTAACTACTAGCAACCAGCCTTGGACATCCTTGTGTCGCAACTTGTGTCACAACTTGTGTCGCAACTTGTGGCGAGGTTGGTGGATAAGGGAAACGAAGACAACATAACAAATGACTAACTCTAATCCTCTCAGAAGTGAAGCTAGCCAGATTGGTTAAATGACCAAGTAAAGACCAACAGCCACCCCACATCCCTCTGATTTAATGACCTTGTGCCTAATTGTATGTATTTACAATAAATAACAAGCAAGCAAGCAAGCAAGCAAGCATAGACATTTCGTAGTATACTAGACTCTCAAGGGTTTAGACGGTTCGTCTTGATGAAATGGTATAAAGGATCTCTTCCCCCATCTGTTTTGATGGATGACATCATCCTTGAAAGGCATCATCATTTATAATGTCATCCTTTTGTGATGTCATCCATTGTGCACCTGGACAAACAAACAAACAAACAAACAAACAAACAAGATTCATAGTGTTTTACTAGTATACTAGATCCTCCTGATCTCGACAGTTCGTATAGTAGATATATACAGTCACTGTTACATTCATCTAGTAGACATTCCTTAACCTTCCCTTTAAAGGATCTCTTCTCCCCCCTCTCTTTGATGATGATGAAGATGATCGTCATCATCATCATCATCATCATCATCATCATCATCATCATTATCATCATCATCATCATCATCATCATCATCGTCGTCGCTTTTAGATACTGGCATGCATCGGACGGCTTTGGGAAATTGACTTCCAAACTGACCTATCTCTGCCCAGGTCTTTATCCCTCTTTCTCTTAAGTCCATTCTTATCACTTCCTCCCATGTTTTCCTTGGTCTCCCCCTGTGAAGTGATCCTGCTACCTTAACTGTTCTACATCTACTAACCCAAGAACTCTAACCCATTCTTTCAATATGGTCATACCATCAACGTCTCCTGACACATTTTCCTATACTGTCAAGATTTAATCTTCCTCTGAGGTCATCAGAACTAAGCCTGTTTTTAAAACCCTCAATTACACCACATCCATCGTATCATTCTCATATCATTTCTCTCCATGCAATGCATGTACTCAACCCTCACTGGCCAGGTTTCACTTCCATACATCATCACACTGCGTATACACACGTTGAAAGGCATCTTTTTTCGGTTTGGATAGTTGCACCGTGAAACAAGCTACCAGAAGCCATTGTCAGCCTATAGACGACCTAACAGTTTAAAACAGCGCTGGATGCATTGTGGCTGCCGATCTTTAGATAATTACACCTCACTTGAGCAGCGGATGGTGTATGGGAATGCGTTTCTGGCGTAAAACGTCATCAACCAGAATTTAAATATATTTTTCGAGATGTTTTTTACCCCAGCGGCAAGTCGTGGTCTCTATGGAACCAAGCAAACGATGTCTCATTAGTCGCTTTTGTCTCATTAGAAGAAAGGCAGCATTCCCTGTCCATGTTTCTGCTCCGTGGAACAGCCCACCGGAGATAGTGACGATGTCTATCATATCCAGGTTTAAAATCGCTGTTGGAATTTATTAAAGCCCCCCCCCCCCCTCACTGATTGGCTATTGCCATGTCCCTTAAGGGCCTCACGGATTGGCTGTCAGGCATTGCAACCCCTATTCCTTTAGGTGTCATGTGAGCCAGCCCTTAAAAAAAACCTTGCACACGGCATCCCGCCTCTTTTTCGACGACTCCGCTCAAGTCAGCAATACATCGGTTGGCATTCTCAGTGACAACAGCCCACGACGGCAGTCACAGAGAATGACCTCCCGCAGTTACCCGAACTCTATACAGATAAGTTCTCGCAAACCACGTTTTCGCAAACCCCCTCTCAAATTCACTATGCCTAACTGAACTTTGAAAACTCTGTTTGTAAATATTCTACGACTGCACTTTTCTCTTTCTTAGTAAAATTGCTGTGAAACTACATTTTGGTGTTTTGTGTTCCTTCTCTCAGGCTTTCCATCCTATATCTCTCTTTTGATGATTTATCTGCACATTGTTACCCCATTCTCACGTGCGAGAATTGAACTTTATTTACAGGATTATTTTAATCTCAGCAGTCCTTTTACATGGCTTGTTGCACTTTGCTATTTTTTGTCAATAAATTTGATTTGATTTGATTTGATTTGATTTGATTTGACATGCTTGATAGACTCTTCTCTTGGTCGACAGTGGTAACGCTATGCTGGTTATCATTTTTTTTATTATTCACTGTGCACAGTTATCCCTCATCTCTGTTTTGATTGATGACGTCATCTTTTTGTGATGTCATCATTTATGATGTAATTTTGTGACAGCATCCACTATGCACTGTTATTCTCCATCTCTGTTTTAATGGATGATGTTATAATTTTGTTATCTCATAAAATGATGATGTCATCCAGTGTGCATGGGGAAAAACAAATAAACAAACATGATAACAAGATCCACAGTTTTCATGGGATATATATATATATATCCTGGCACACGCTAGGAAGTAAGTGTAGTATCTGTTCCGATGAATACTGCACCCTGTCCTGTGCAGTTCTAGGAGGTCCACCCTCCCAGGCTTCGCCTCCCCTCTTTGGGGAGGAGTAAGTTTATTACTTACTGCTTGAGGCGCCCCTACCGGGGAATGCCGACGGGGCTGCCCAGGCAATTTTTAAATGGCCAGAGTGCTCACCTCTCGAGCGCTGGCTTTTAACCCCACTTACTCGACCCAAGCTGTGGTCACATCTTACTTGTGGGAGTAAGATAAAACTGGCCTTGTGCCTAACTCCTGCAGAGGAGTAAATAAATATATATATATATATATATATATATATATATATATATATATATATATATATATGACCAGTTTAGTTGGACATAAATAGGTACAATTGTATGGCTATAGTCTGTTGCCGGCATCACAAGAATGGTTATGTTAAGTGCGTGGTGTTTTGGCTTCTCCAACGATGAGGGTTGGATGTTGACACAGTTGTTGAAGAACGGTTTGGCAGACTTGATCATGTCGCCAATGATGATTGCTAGGTGTAGAAGTCGCACTGAGTTTGAAGAACTGCTTGGCAGACTGAAAGAAAATGTCCTGAAAAGGATAAGGTTTGTTTTGAGAAGGACAGAGGTATTTGCAAGTGTCATAGTTTGTTCTTGAGGAGGACAGAGTGTGTCCTAAGAAAAATAGCTTAATCTGAAGACAAGCCTCGTAATCTTGCACAAACGAGTCTTTTTTCGTACTTTGAATTGAAGAATTCATTCTCTTGTTGTCAATATAATTCAGGGGAGATAACTTGAATATGTGGAGCCAACAATTGCATCCTTCTTTCAAATTCACATTCACCACAAGAGTGTAACTAGGGTAGTAGAAAGTGGACCTTGGGTTTACTTTCGGCAGCCTCGTAACTCTCACTTCCCTTATTTTGTCCTTTGGTCCTCACATTCCATGAGCAATGTTTCTGACAAAGGGGGAAGAATTGCTGTTTTCTGGGTCAGAATCTATCCATCTAACACTTATTGTTGGCTAGTTTTTGACCTTGAAGTAGTATTTTTTTTTTAGCTCAATACATCAAGTGTCTTCATGCCTTGTCTGGAGCGATTTCCATAAAAAAAATTAAAAAAAAATTAGAATTCAAAGTAGAGGTTCATTTAAGTAACTTTGCATCTTATGAAGATCTGGTTCCAACGAAGATCAACCAGAGGAGCATTTTTAGATTTGTATCATCGTCAATAAAAACAAGTGTGACAAACTTGTTTTTATGTGAGCTATTCATCAGTGGAGTGTTGTTAGAATTAATAATTGCTCCCCCCCCCTTTGTCCTGTCGTTTTTTCATACACACTGCGTGACTTGTTTTTATAGGCAGTCAAATCACGCGTGGTCAAGCTGACCTGTTGGTCCCTGATTGGCCGGAATCTTCGGGCAACGTGCTTTCACGAGATCAGCCCCTCTTCTCGACCTCAGAGACAAAGAAGGACTGAGCAAAGAAAGAAAGAAAGTTTGCACATAGTAGCGTCTGCTAGATGTTCTCGTCACTCAGTTTGCAGGACAAAACCTTCTTTGTCGGAATGAGGTATGGCCCAGGTCGGTCCTAGAAAGTGCACCCTTCCAGGCAGTACCTTCTCGCTTTGAGGAGGAGTTGGTTTATCGCCTAAGGCATCCTAACAGGTCAGTTTTTGGCTATTTTTGTACCAATCTCGTGCGGAGTTGGTTATCTTCGCTTTCTGACCCTTGTGTCGCACCTTGCTTTGGCAGTTAGCAAGTAAATCACTTCCTAATAAAAATGGGGCTTCATTTTTAGTAAATTTCTCCCTTCAGAAGATCCCCTTTCAATTAACCTTCGACAGAGGGGCCTCTAACACTGTGAAAGCATAACCCTCTTGCCGCTGTAAGAATCCACAGGAATAAAAAGAAATGAAAAGAAAAGATAAAAAGAGAACAAAAGGAAAGATGAATTGTGAATATAAAAATGCTTATGACAGACTAGTCTATGATTAGGCATCCCCAAATGAGAGGAACAATAGTCAAAGTGAAGAGTTCCTGTCATTAAACATGAGTCATTTTCAAATTCCTGGGGAAAAGGGGAAGGCATACGCAAATTTGCCCTTTCTTATTTTTGTGAGGTTGAGAAGGGAAGAAACAAAGCAATAGACATTTTTGCTTCTCATGATTTTGTAGTAACAAATGTCAGTCGGATTTAAGTATTATTGTATTAATGTAAGAAAAAAGATGCGTGGCTACATCTTATACAGATCTATCTGCAGTTATCTATATTGAAGTTAGTTTCTATCTATCTATCTATCTATCTATCTATCTATCTATCTAGAGTTTGTTCATATCTATCTATCTATCTATCTATCTATCTATCTATCTATCTATCTATCTATCTATCTATCTATCTATCTATCTAGAGTTTGTTCATATCTATCTATCTATCTATCTATCTATCTATCTATCTATCTATCTATCTATCTATCTAGAGTTTGTTCATATCTATCTATCTATCTATCTATCTATCTATCTATCTATCTATCTATCTATCTATCTATCTAGAGTTTGTTCATATCTATCTATCTATCTATCTATCTATCTATCTATCTATCTATCTATCTATCTATCTAGAGTTTGTTCATATCTATCTATCTATCTATCTATCTATCTATCTATCTATCTATCTATCTATCTATCTGTCTATCTATCTATCTACCTACCTACCTACCGAGTGTCTGTTCATATCTATCTATCTATCTATCTATCTATCTATCTATCTATCTATCTATCTATCTATCTATCTACCTACCTACCTACCTACCTACCTACCTACCTACCGAGTGTCTGTTCATATCTATCTATCTATCTATCTATCTATCTATCTACGTACCTACTTACCTACCTACTCACCTACCTACTCACCTATCTATCTATCTATCTATCTATCTATCTATCTATCTATCTATCTATCTATCTATCTATCTATCTAGTGTCTGTTCATATCTATCTATCTATCTATCTATCTATCTATCTATCTATCTATCTATCTATCTATCTACCGAGTGTCTATCTATCTATCTATCTATCTATCTATCTATCTATCTATCTATCTATCTATCTATCTACCTACCGAGTGTCTGTTCATATTTATCTATCTACCTATCTATCTATCTACCGAGTGTCTATCTATCTATCTATCTATCTATCTATCTATCTATCTATCTATCTACCGAGTGTCTATCTATCTATCTATCTATCTATCTATCTATCTATCTACCTATCTAGTTACCTACTGAGTGTCTATCTATCTATCTATCTATCTATCTATCTATCTATCTATCTATCTATCTATCTATCTATCTATGTTTGTTCATAAATTATCCCCTTCCAAGAAATTTGAATATTTTCAAATACCCACTAAATTTGCCACATAGTTAATTAAAGTTTTGAATAATTTGTACATTTTTTAAAGTTTCAAATTAGTATATTTATTATAGTTATAATTTTTTCTAAAAATGACCCCCCCGTCCTCCTTATTAAAATGATTACATAATATTGTTGTCCTATGGAAATTACTATTTTTATTTCTTTATTTTCTTAATCTGACATTTAATACACGCATCGTTTGCACATGGAATAGTATTGACCTGATTCTAGAAAATTCTTGAAAGTTCTGCAGAAGACAATATGTGCGTGTGCCACGTACGGCAATAACTCATTCTGTAACCATGGTGATGTCTGCTGAATGTAACGAGAAGGCCCGTATGAAGATTGTTCAGGTGAACAAGCAAAAGATGATGATGGATATAAAACAATTTCAAGGCGTTTTAATGTTCACATGCACAAATCTATACAGATTGTTCGAGATAAATTTGATAACTTTTTTAATATTCTTTCATTTCAGAACCATTTGAAGTATTTAATAGCGGCAAAGTGCAACGGATAGCTGTTTCTGTGTACCATTGGTGGGGTTGAGAGCTGGAGACAATGGATAACACAAGAATATTTGGGAGAGAATTACCTGCATCATGATGATTTGTGGCGGATTAAAAAAATTCAGAAATCTTAGCTGCAGGGATCCTTGAATAACTTGAAGGTCGTGAGATGTGAGCTGGAGAATTGTGACGGGGATGTGGAATCAGTGGCTAGCAGGAAGGATCATAGCAGGCATTCTGACTGTGTTCACACAACGAAATTCGCCAAGAAGCTGCAAAAAAGATGCAGCAAGATCGAGGCAAGACAATGCGCAGCTTGAGAAAAATAGCCATCAGAGTGACACCTATGAAGCAAGCACTGAATGAGGATATTCGTTAATCCTCATACAAGAGTTGCAAGGATCAATTACTCACCACCAAGGCCCAAGAGAATTTCCTTGCAAAAGACAAGAAACTCTTCAACAAGGTCAAACACCAAGTCGAACCGAGGATGCTCTGGTTCTTCTCAGGACTAGTTGCACAACATAGTGCAGCAGTCATAAATATTAATATTATTTCATGCGGAGAGCACCAGCTATCTTCGCCCGAAGATAAACTGCTCGTAGACTTTGGCATCCCAAGAATTTTCTACTTTCTTGCTTAATTCCTTTCCTTACTCAGACATTCTCCAACTTTCTCTAACCTGCACCCAATTGTGTAAGTAACTAAACTAAATACATTTTGTTTGTTTATAAAAAATGTTTTGTTTTTCTTTTGTGTTTTCTTCTTCTTCTTTCGTGTGAATCAGATGATTCTGGCGTTGGCATTAGTTTCCCCAATGTTTTTCTAGTTAGAAATCTTTCTGGAAAGACATCGGGTACTTACGGGAAGGACCACGAGAAGGTTGCCAACATCCCTAAGTGAAAGTGGTTCTGTGGAACCGACTGGATTCGAACTTGGAACACCCAGGTCTTCAGTCCGTGTCGATATCCACTTAACCACCGTCACCTCCCATTCCTTTCGTGTGACGATTGTTTTCGTTGTTATAAATAATATAATAAGAGTTCTTTTTTATGTAAATCGCTCCAGACAAGACATGAGCCCACTTGATGTAAGGAGATATAAAAATACTACTTCAAGGTCCAAAAACTAGCCAACGATAAGTGTTAGATAGATAGATTCTGACCCAGAAAACAGCAATTCTTCCCCCGTTGTCAAAAACATCGCTCATGGAATGTGAGGACTAAAGGACAAAATAAGAGAAGCAAGAGTTACCCAAGGCCCACTTTCTACTCTCCTAGTTGGTTTTAACAGTTTGTGCTAAGATTAGCTCTTATAAATGGTGATCCAACGTGAAACAACACAGGCCTTCAGATAAAAGGAAACGTCAAAAAACGCGAAAAAAAGAGAAACATTTTTAAAGTTATTCAACAAACAATGGAAAAAGAAGAACACGAAACTCAGCCCCTTTTTCAACAACAGGCAAAAAACTATGGATGCTTGCACTCGCAAACAAAATCAGAAAAAAAAAACTTGCTTTCAACCCGTTTCACTCAAAATAATTTGAGGCACTAAAGTAGGAATTAACCAAAGGTAAAACACAAAACCCCCATTTTCGTCTAACAAAATAAGAAGAAAACATTTTTTTAAGACCGGAGAAAATTTTGAAACTTTTTTTCTCCTTAAAAACAGCAACAAAAAATAGAAAAACATTTCCTCTCCTTTTTCATATATTTTATTGGTTTTATGTTCTTGTTAATGTAAGTTGATTTTATTAAGACTGTGTATAATATGTATTATCGTATAGGATTAAGATTTATCCCAATCTTATAAAGTTGACTGACCGACGGCGTGGACAAAAACCCAAGCCACGCCCCCAAATTCCAGCTAAAAACTAAATCAGAATTTTGTTTCAAAAACTCAGCTCCCAGGATCAACTTAGCATTTTTTACCAAAAGAAACAAAAATGTTTGTTACATGGCCTGCTCACTACAACCAAGATTGATCAAATATAAAAGCAGACCTCTCTCTCTCTTTCCTTCGACGCTTAACAGAGGACACGTTTCAAGGGACACCTTCGGTTACTACTGTTCACCATTCAACTTACACACACATGCTTACACACACTGCTGACAAAGGCACACACACACACACACACACACACACACACACACACAGGACTACAGTGTTTATCATTTCTCACGCACACATGCACACACACATTTGTACAACTACACACACAGAGTCGTACACTTACGCATCCCGACAAATCTCAACTCACCTGTGCGCGCACACACACATTCGTACAACTATGCACTCATAAATTACAGACATAAACATTTTAATACTTCTCTAACTGAACATTTGAAATGAACAATTAATGTCTTATACTTGGTATATATATATATATATATATATATATATATATATATATATATATATATATATAAATATATAAATATTGTGTTTCTTTAAATAATATTTCCTTTTTCCATTCTTCCTTCATTTAACTTTCATGCATGTTTTTTCCGTTTTTTTTTTAAACATTTCTTACAACAATTTTAATGTAAGCGTGGATCTTAGCATTTTCTCTAAGATACGACATCTTAACAAGCTAGGGTCTATGCTGCTACAGAAATGGCGACTCAGGTTGCTACTTAAATAGTGACCCCGGTCGCTACATAATAGTGCCCCCGTTTTTTCGAACCACGCACACTTTCTGATAAATACTTTCAAACACACACGATACAACAGTATCATGAAGAAATAAGCATTTTCTTAATCTTCTGTAAAAACAAATTATATATCTAACAAACATGAACAAATTTTGTAAAAATGATCAAATTTGTTTCACAAATTTTGTTCATAAAGTATTTGATTTTGTAAAGTGTTGAAATTGCTTTCTGATTGTATTTTTCTGGCCGAATATGAGGCGCAACATACGTTCCTGCATATCCTGCCAAATATCAAAAGTGCACAAGCATATCTGTGCATCTCTTGGAACAGTAAGCACTCAAGACGTTCGGTTCAGCCATGTTCATATTGATCTCATTGGACCATGGTCGATCAGGCAGGGATTACTTATCTTTCGACTTGTATAGACCGCTTCACATAGTGGCCTGAAGCCATTCCCCTAAATGACATTTCGGCTGAATCTGTATCACGAGTCTTAATATTAGGCTGGATATCGTGTTATGAAGTTCCCACAACTATTACTACCGACCGTGGTGGACAGTTTGAATCCCATCTTTTTCAGGAACTTTCCAGAATTAGGGATTAAATGTATCTGTACAGCTTTTAATGGGGTGATAAAACCTCTTCCATCACTAATTGCAAGCCACGTTGAGTACTTATCGAGACCAACAACGATGGGGCGAGTACATACCTATCGTCCTTCTTGGCTGTCGTGCAGCTATCAAAGAGGACCTTCGGATACTCACCATTCGAACTTGTTTCTAGAGTACCTCCATCTTTTGCTGGGTCAGATGCTGACTCCGATAGATTTAACGGCAACAGATCCAGCTCTGTACATAAACATACTGCAAGCTTATTTTAGTAAACTCCCACCTTTGTCAGCAGACCATAAAAATTTCGGTCCCGAAAGACATTTCGTCATGGACTCATGTTTTTCTTTGAAAGGACGCTGTGAACTTATACTGGTCCTTATCGCATGCTTTTCCACACTGACAAACTGTTCACCCTTGACATTGGCGGTAAAAAAGAAACTGTCTCCTTTGATAGGGGAAAAAGAGCATTTTTAGACAGTATGAAACATGAGCCCCATATTCCCTCTACATACATTTTACATCAAGCAACTCTTACACCTGGAAAATTGCATACACCTCAAAAAGACACTTAGTCACCACCATACATAATTGTCAGCGAGTACATTGTCCCCAAATACTAAGAACATTTTTTCAGCAAAGGACAAAAAAAAAAAAAATACTTTTCACTGAAAAGCAAAAAAACATATTTTTCAAAAAGAAAATTTGTAAACTGAATTCGCATTTTCTTTTGGTCTTTTTTCTTCTTTCCAACTGCTACACTTACCAAAAGACTACCTTTGTCTCTGTCGGCTTTCCACCTAAGCAGGGTGTGCTGTTGCAGTCATAAACATTAATAGTTATTTCTTCATGCAGAGAGCAGCCCCTGTGAAGTGGTTGGGTCACACGATAGCCAATCAGATTGCAGGGCGCATTTATTTCAACAACTTCAGCCTCTTTGAGAATAGCCAACAGCAGTGAGAGAGTTTCCGGGAACCAATGAGGAAAAGCGCCTCCTTTCTCCCCACTGTCCACTGGACCCCGAGCACCGGTTATCTTCGCCTGAAGATAGACTGCTCGTAGACTTTCGGCAGCCAAAGAACTTTCTACTTTCTTGCCTAATTCCTTCTTCATGCGAACACTGTCCAACTTTCTTTAACCTACACCCAACGGTGTAGGTAACTGAAATAAATACATTTTGTTGTTTGTTTATAAAAAGGTTTTGTTTTCCTTTCGTATGACAACCGTTTTCGTTGTTATAAATAATATTATAGAAGTTGGTCTAAACAGTTTATGTTAAGATTAGTTCTATAATAGAACAATAGGTGGCTACAAGAAAGTCATATGTGTGGCAGCAAGACTCAGCTCAATGTTACACTTCCGAGGAAACCCAGAAGTGTTTGTCTGAGAACTTCCACGCCTTCACCAGTCCCAACATCCGGCTCCCCAACTCGCCTGATTGCAACCCCATGAACTATTATGTGTTGAGCGCATTTGAGAAATACACTATCTGTATCATCTGCAACACCAAAGACAAACTGATTGCTAGGATAAACTGTGCAGGCAGCATGCTTCAGGTTCAAGTCTTGCCTGGAGGCCGTGGTGGAGGCTCAGAATGACTTCTTCAAGTGAGTCGTAGTCAGCAAAAGGTCCTCTAAGAGATGCACTTTGAATTTTGAGAATACATCAATTATTTGCCAAGGAATTATCTTTTCTCCTTTTCATTTCCAAAAGTGTCAAATTTGTCTCAAACTCTCTTTAAATACACTCAGATACATGCAATTACCCATGCATACAAATATATATATATTTATATATACATAAAATTAATTATAAATGCATATCATCTCCTACACTGAACATTACATAATCATGAAACACCGGTGTCTGTAGGTAATAATAATAAATATTTATTTAAAAAAAAATTGTTATTGCCCTCTTAAAAATAAGTATCGTAGCCTCTAGGACAATTTATAATAAGCAGTCACACTAGGCGTAAAACGATGTTCCGGCCTTTGTTGTAGAAGACTATATGACTAAGACTTCTGTATTTGACCGCTGATTCGACATTATAGAGTTAGAATTATCTTCATTCCCATGGTAATTGATGGTGGCCTGGGGGTTGAATATCAGGCTGTAGAATCAAAAGTGACTTTTTAACTTGGGTTGAATTCTCCAACCGACAGTAATTATCATCTGCTACACTGAAGATTGCTTAAGCATGAAACACTGGTGTCTGTAGGTAATAATGATAAATATTTATTAAAAAACATATTGTGTGCATATATATATATATATATATATATATATATATATATATATATATATATATACATGCACCTACATATCCTTGCATGCTTACGGATACATAAAATAACAAAGTAAAAAGAAATGTGCATGTATTCATAAATTTGCACATTTACATAAATAAACAGATGCTTGCAGACTGATATGAAGCTATATTTAAAATTTACATTACTAACTAAGCTCATATATACTACTTAAATACATACTGAAATTATAGGAAAATGAGATTTATTTTATTTATATTTTAAATCAGCAAATTCGAAGATTTCCAAAACATTGTAGTTATTTTCTGGTGTAAATATTTTGTGATGTTTGCAGTTAATAGAGATTTCTGATCATTTATTCAGTAAATTTCCTCTATCACTAAATCTAATAATTTCTATTTTTTGTTTAGACATAAATAGCACAGTGTATTCAGAGATTTACATGTTTTATTTTTTTTCCAGTTGAATATTGATGTTTTTATTTTTCAAGTAGAGTTCAGAAATATTTGGATAGTGAGGTGTTGTTTTTATATTTTTCATTTCCTGCTGCTAAATGTGATTATGAAGGCCAATGTGTTGAGAATAAGTTAAGGAGTGACAGAAAATGGTTAATTATTGAGAGAATGGAAAAATAATTTGTCCGAGATGTCTTGATAAAACATTATTTAATGGCAAAAAACATTATCAATAGTTTAAATGTATCGATGAAGACCATAACTAGATGATTTCAACAGCTTGCCATCCAAGGAAAACTCACTTGAAAACCTAAAAATCAGATTAGTTCATGCGGAAAGACATCTAGAATATTGAGATATTAGAATTTATGAGGCACTCATAAATTGGTAAGTGTGGTTGTAGTTCCTTATCCCTTTAAAGGTTACATGGATTTGCCAAAAGTTAAACGCAATCACTGCTCCTTTAGGGGATCACGTGAATCAGGCCTATATAAATGCAAATGCTGCTGCCTCTTTTGCTATTTTCAAAATTATAGTCGACGTTGGTTATGGTTGACTGCATTATGACACAAGCCCCAGATAGCCGTTGCAAGCCTTCCTCCTATCACTAAAGGGCAAATAACATCATGAGGTCCGAAGCATGTGCACTTGTTAGCAGAATATTTCTTCACATAAGATAAGTTTTGCAGATGTGAAAATTCACAAACCGTCTTTCTGTCTATCCATCTTTTACTATTTTGTATATAATTCTTTATTGCTTGTAAGTAAAATTGTTCAATTAATATACACGGTTGCTGTTCATTTTCTTCAAAAGCTGTCGCTCCCATTCCAACTTTCAACATTTATCTTCGAGTACAATTCATATTTTCTCTTGTATGATACTTGAACGTTCTTTCTCAAAGATAAATATCCTCACAGTGGATATGGTCACACAAGACAAAAGTAGAATTATTTGGTCACAGGAAATCTCGATGTGTATGGGTGGAATCGAATGAAGCTAATACACCAAAAGTTAAAGGGCTTGTTTTTTAGGATTGATAGAAAGAAGGAAGAATTAGTGAAAAAAAGGCATGAAACACCAGAATTCAAATTTGACATTTTTTCATTTTATTAAGTTCTTATATATCCATATCGTTTTCTGTATGCGTGTGTGTGAGTGTTCATTGCTATGTGAGTTTCAACAGGTGTGTGTGTGTGTGTGTGTGTATTATCTTTGTAGTTGTGTAGTTGTCCTGTTGGCATACATGTGTGTGTAACCAATTTTAATGAGGACCGTTTTGGTCCATGATGCGGATGGTTAGCTTCTGTGTCATGTACTTGCAACCCTGAGACTGAACGCTGCTCAACAAGCTTCTTGCTTTTATCTAAACTTTGTTTTGTGAAATCATGCAGGGGAAACAATATTAAATATAGTCTGGTCATGCAAACATAGTTTTATTGATGCAAACATTGGAAAACAAAACCAGTGGAAAATTTATCTGTGCCTCAACAAATCCTTGGTAGTCAACAAAAAAAAAACAATATTTTTACCTTCCTCACACAATAGGAAAGTTAGATACAATGTAAGTCTATAGTGGAGAATCCAGCTCTCCTAAGAATCTTCATTCTGGACAGGTGTAAGATTATCCATGATCAGCCCTATGAGGAAAGGAGGAAGTAATGCCTGGAAAGATGAACACTTGAGGCCAAACATAATAGATACTACACTTTTAACTATTTATTTGCAAATAAAAAATCAATTTCAATTACAAATTAAACACAAGGTCATCCTTTGATCCTGTCCCGAAGTCCATATGGAAATGCTACAAGAGCAAAATGAAAAATAAGACTACGCACACGTCTTCAAAAATCATTTCCGGTTTGCAAATAAAAAAGAAAGCCCAAAAGCATGAAATAAAAGTACTGATTCATCCAGCTTCGTTCCAGCATGCAGACATGTCCCTTGCAAGCAACTTCAAAGATCTGGATTCTACCGTTCATGACATGACCCTTCTCTATCTACAAGAGACATTTTACTTTTTTATAAATATATAATACGAGTTAATTTCTTTAATGAAATCTTGTTTTCTCTTTGCTTCTGCCTCATCAGCAACATATTAGATATTTTTCAGTCAACATTAATTTTAAGTGAATTTTGAAGAATGTTGGGCCAGAGTTATCTTCCTTGGATTTATTCTCTGTCAATGGTAGAGAATACACTCTCCTGTGCGAGAGTTTGAAATCTTGTTATGCCCATATGTAGAAAACTCAGAATTAAACTCTCGTTTACTGGTGCAACTTATAAAGCGTACAGACATTTTCGTTCATTGCCTATCATCAGAGCATTGTTTGTAAAAAGCCTGATGACCATTCCTTCAGGTAGCTTCCTGATTGCAATCACACTTTTGAGAGCAAAACGACTTTGCCACCTTTTTTTCATAGCTTTGCTGCAGGAAACAATACAATGTAAATAACATTTATTGTTATACTCGACTTTCATTAGGACTACGGAAGCTTTTATCCAGGTAGTAGGTAACGAGTTAGAGTATGATACGTTCAATCCAGTTTGTTGGATGAGAATGACAATAACATCAATGAGACGAGTTGGCAGATTCTGAAATCATTTTGATAATTCAAATTCAACCTTTTCTCATTCACAATGGAAAAGAGTCAGAATATTCAAATTGTTGATAGGGGCATTTTCGTGAACTTGAAAATCCGTTCTGTTTGGGGTGCCTTTTGCCCAATCTTTTACGTAAGATGATAAAGGCTTTTTCCTTTCTTTCTTCTCGTCTCTTCCTTTTTTTCATTTTCTCCTGCTTCTTCATCTTCAAAGATGTGGTCCGACGAACGTTTAGAAAGAAACTGTGAAAACTATATCTAAGTTCCCGCCTATGGGACTTATATAACTGTCAGTCATGTGACTGAGTGCATAGGTGAATTTGTGTGGGCGAATGGCCTGACAGCCAATTCTGGTGGAAAGATCGGATGTACTTAGAGCCAAGGTTGTTGAGTGCATCATTCTTTACTCGGTAGGGTGATGAAATCGACAAATTGTAGTTATTGACAATATGAGATTGGCAGGACATTGGAGGGGGGTTACAGGAAATAATATGTATTTTTGCTTGCCTCAAAATTATCTGTCAGCTTTCCTCTCACAAACTGAAATAAGAAGAAAAAATATAAAAATGTATCCATGTGCTCTGTTTATATTTTGTCTGATAAAATGTTTGTAAAATCTTAAGTTCGAATAGTGGTACAATGTGACATTATATATTCAATTCATTCCCATATACTGGAAATCCATGTACTTTTTTTTTTATTATATTGGGAAATAATGTATTCTTTTGTATTCATGTTTAACACTCTTTCTTTATATATTTTTCTATATTACATGTTTCATAAACCCTTTATGTTCATCCTCGACAAACTATTGAGCTGTAAATAAATGTTCTTCTTGTTCTTGGTGTAGCGCTCACTCTAGACGAGTTAAGCCGGCTTCCTACTTCACCTGCACAGTATCTCTTACCATAGCAAGCATGCACGGCAGTCCTGAAAATCTGGTGAGATGGCAAATCAGTCCTTGTTTCCATTGACGAAAACCAACCACTTGCAGGCCAGAGATCTTGCCAAGGTCCTCCTCAGGTTTGCAGTTGCCCATCTATGTGTTTGCACCAATTGGAGGAGAATGTCTTGGAACAATTCTCTCATTTAATGTGTGATAAAAACACCAAAAATGCTGCTGCAACAACGCAGAGGAGAGTGGTTCTCAGATTCAGTTGTTGATGCACACAGGTCACCAACATTCGATCAATGTGATGTGAATAAATGTATATCTCATTCAAGTTCTTTCTGCAAACTCACTCCTGAAATATTTCTCTCACTTGATATCTCCCTCGTCAGACCGCTGTTAAAGTATGGTGTCCTCTGCTCTATATCTAATACATGATATCCAGCATCTGGAGAAAGTTCAAAGACTGGCTTCTCGAATGGTGCAGGGTCTATGTGATCTGCCCTATGAAAGCCAGCTCAAGAAACTAAACCTTTTCTTCCTTGAGCGCCGACGATCTCATTTTGGCTTACAATTTCCTCAATGGTCATTATGATATACCTCAGGACCTATTATTCACTCCTGCACCAGAAAGAGGTCTACGAGGACACTACAAGAAACTATTTCACCGCCGATTTTGATTGAACCGGAGGAGGGCTACTTTCTCAATCTTAGACCTTAGAATAGACTTCCAAGAGAGGTAATAAATGTGCCAACAACGCAGTAATTCAAGGTGAATTTGGACAGGTGCTGGGCAACTGTATCCTCTTCGATGTAAATTTCTACCACCCTTTCCTTACATGCCAACTGAAATATGCTTGTTTTATTTTTTGCCAAATTAATTGAATTGAATTGAATATGTTATCGAATCAGACTGTTTCTTCTCTATGACATTTGTCTCTTTTCTGACACACATGTGTGTGTTATCTGTGATAAGATAATGGCCACGTGTGCAAGTAAGATATACCTGGACACATGGTCCATTCAAGTAATAAAGTTCGAATATAAAATATTCATAGATTTTACCTGCTTAAAAACAAATCATTATTGCATAAAACCATTATATTTAATGTTTGCTTGTAAGTTATATAAAGTAGAATCGTACATGCCAAACTTTGAACAAATATCTTGTCATATTGGATTTTTAATATGGCCGATATAAACAAATTGAGCAGAACGTGATGGGGTTTAACTTGATTCATAATATGCCACAAGGGAGATCTAATATGGTTTACAAAATAGAACAAATAAATTACATGACGTCATCGTCATCATCATCATCATCATCATCATCATCATCATCATCATCATCATCATCATCATCATCATCATCATCATCATCATCATCATCATCATCATCATCATCATCATCATCATCAGTTTAATGTCTGTTTAATGTCTGTTTTACATGCGGACGAACCTACAGATGTTTTTTCAGCATTTCACGTGTACCATTCAACTTGCTACAACTTACTGTCTTTTGGCAACAACAACATTAAATATAATTGTTTTTTTTTTTCAATATTAAGTTGTTTTGAAATTCTGCCAAATTAATATTCTTTCTTTCTTGCAACCAGATACAGTTTATAACAATAGCAAAAATGGGATTATTTAAAAATAAAAAAGGCGCATTTTTCATGGCAATATGACTATTAAGAGGCAGCTTAACAGAAGTGCAATGATAGGGCATTTTTGGGAGAGCTCTAGCGGCATCCTTGCTGCTCGGTCACAAAGAAATACTCATTAAAAAAAAGAAACAATTGAGTGAAAAAAAAAAATTCTTTCCTCCAAACCAAATTTTATACGTATAATTGTAGATGAACACCTTCAGCTTTTTTCAGATTTTACTTTATTTAGGCGATTATGCGTAAATACCCTGAAAAACTTGTCGAAAAATTAAAAAAAAAACAAAATATATTTTAGAATTTAAAGTGGGAGATCAGTTTTCCATATAAATTTAACATTTAAACAATTCTCAAACTGGATAGCGTTTTAGGGCAATTAACAAGATTTTGTTTTGCAAGGGAGATAAATTCTGTGTGTTTTTTGGCGTGAGTGTCGCTGTGTAGGGGGGGGGGAGGTCATACTGAAAAGTTAATAAAAATAAAAGGTTCTACTGTTTTAGGCGATTACTGTTTTACGAGGGTTTTTAGGGGGGGGGGGCTTGCCACTCGGACTTAGGTCTAGTCGTATGGCTAAGTAGAGTTTTTTTGTCACTCGGATTTAGAGTTTCAGTATTGCTCCCCCCCTCCAAAAAAAAATAAGCACAAAACTTATCTTCTTTAGCAAAATAAAAATAAAAATTTAAAATTTTTTAAAAAGTCTTAAAACGGGTAAATGATGAGAGCCCTAAACAGTTTCTTTGAAAATTCAAATAAAAATTGTATATAGGCGATAATATTTTAAAATTTCTTAAAAAAGATTATGACATAAAGGGCGTTTTGGAGTTAACATCAATTTAATATTACATAGGAAAAAACCCCCCTACATTTTTACACTTTTTCCGTCTTGAGCGATACAGAAAAACAATCATGGCTCCATGAGTATTACTAAAAACTGGAACATAAACGATATGTAATGAAACGAAGTAAAGTCTTGTAGTGAATTATAAGAATTTTTTATTTCAAACATTAAAGTATTTATAAAAATATTTGTTTAACATCCTTTTTATTAATATCATAGATAATTGTAAACACTTCTTCGAAGCATTCTAGGAGCGGTAATCATTATTAAATACTATTCCAGGAATTATTAAAATTGCTTTCTGGGATAATGGAAGTGTTTACTCCGTTTCAGGTAACATAAACTCAGTCCACCTTTTACATAATAACTTACTTCGGTTCAAATATGACGCCATCTTGTAAAAATTTCGATTATGTTAGCATATTTGCTCATTTTAAACGTGTTTTTCTTCAGATTTCATGCGTAATGTTGAATAGATTTTAATTCGAAATGGTTCATCATGTAATAATCTAAATATAAAAACAACAACATAAAACCACTTTTATATATACAATTTTTTTAATCGCATTCAATTTAGGACGGCGATTTCATCATTTACTCATAAAACGGTATCCGGTTCGACCGTGGCCACCGAGAGTTACTACAGGCCGGTTGGCTAGAAAATGACGCCACTGACTTCCGTGTCAAAACAAGGACCGTAGTAATAACAATAAGAAGGCATTTCGATTTCTCCATTCACTAAATAATCCATCAAAATTCAGGAAATCAACCAATTTTAATGAAATTTTCAGGATATATTAATTAATGATCACGGAATATAATAAATCCATTACTTTATTATAAAGCTTGGTGCAAATGTATTATTTCTTGTAAACAAAAAACACCTTTACTAAAGTTATTAAAAATATCAAAACATGTTGACCATACGATATTGTAAATATTTAAAACAAAGCATTAGAAAACTTTAAAAATTGCATGTAAAAAAAAGAAAAGAAAAGAACCCGATTCGATTCATCTTGAAACTGATCTTTATCCAATATAAATTTAAAGAAAATAATAATTCACGATCAAATACTTCAAAAAACTGAATTATGAATTACCATTATTTAAACTTCTAACCCAATCAACCGTAAGTAATTCAGACTTTGAAATTTGTTTAAAAATTATACAAAAAAAAGTTCAATGTTAACTGTCTGTTTAATAATGGAATCACCAACTCCTATCTTGCTATTAAGAGATAGGTACGTGCAAAATCAAAGGCCGATCCCCAAAATGTAAAAACATTTTGACCCTCCCTTCACTTAAAAATTCACCAAAATTCAGGAAATCAACCAATTTTAATGAAATTTTCAATATTTATTAATAAACAAGCACAGGAAATATAGTGAAACATTTTTTTAAAATCTTAGTGAAAATATATTATTTTTTTAAAAATAAAATACACCTTTACTAAACGTATATTTTTATATATATATAAAAAAAATCCATGATTTTTTTAAAATGAAAATAAGATCTGTATATGTTTTAAATATTTAAAAAAACAAACTATTTCGTATATATTACGGAAAATGCCCCTACACTCTTGTTAATAAAATCAGTATAACTCGAAGAATTAACGATATTATCATTGAATAAAGCATTGTTTAATTAATATTTTTTGTGAAAATTTTGATTAAATATGATGTTATTATTTCATTTATTTAATCTACAAAAGTAGAGAAAAGATAAACTATGCTACACTTAAGACATCGAAAAAAAGTAATAAAAAAAAATGGAACACTACTTTTTTATCAAATAATGAATAAGTAATTCAGACTTGATTTTTTATATAATTAAAACAAAATTCAAACTTACTACACTATATTTAGTCGGTGTAAACATTATTACGTGTATCCATATTTGCAGTAATTATTTCTCTTTTGGAAATCCAAACATATGCAGTAGGCATTTTAACTTTGTGAATTATGAAATGAAATTTTAAAAAGCGCGAAATTATTTTAAAATTGGTTGATTTCCTGAATTTTGATTCCATTATTAAACAAACACTTAACATTGAAATTTTTTTTTGTATAATTTTTAAACAAATTTCAAAGTCTGAATTACTTACGGTTGATTGGGTTAGAAGTTTAAATAATGGTAATTCATAATTCAGTTTTTTGCAGTATTTGATCGTGAATTATTATTTTCTTTAAATTTATATTGAATAAAGATCAATTTCAAGATGAATCGAATCGTGTTCTTTTCTTTTCTTTTTTACATGCAATTTTTAAAGTTTTCTAATGCTTTGTTTTAAATATTTACAATATCGTATGGTCAACATGTTTTGATATTTTGAATAACTTTAGTAAAGGTGTTTTTTGTTTACAAGAAATAATACATTTGCACCAAGCTTTATAATAAAGTAATGGATTTATTATATTCCGTGATCATTAATTAATAAATCCTGAAAATTTCATTAAAATTGGTTGATTTCCTGAATTTTGATGGATTATTTAGTAAATGGAGAAGTCGAAATGCCTTCTTATTGTTATTACTACGGTCCTTGTTTTGACACGGAAGTCAGTGACGTCAGAGGGGGGCAGGAAGTTAGTTGCTTGGCCTGTAGTAACTCTCGGTGGCCACGGTTCGACTCTCTAAATTCTAAAATCATTTTTTTAGTGTTCACTAAATCGTCAAAAAATAGTATAATTTTTGGTGGGGGTGATTTAGCTGAGGGTGCTCATCTACAAATTTACTACTTTAAATTATTTATTTCTGTGTTTTTTTTTAATCATTTGTTTTTATTTTTGATGATAAATTAGCTGAATTTTTAAAAAATTACAAAAATGAGAAAAAACAAAAATGAAACCTAATATTTTTCTCATAGTGCAAGGGAAGTAACACATTAAAAACTTATAGTAAGTTATCTCCCTTGTTTTTATGAAACATTTTCACTTCTCTTCAGAATATATTTTATAATAATACTCCGACGTCCGTTTGGAGGAAGTGGGGAAGGGGGATGAGTACATATCACCCTCCCCTTTATCTGAATCATACTTTTGACGACATACATTACTTTAAAGGAAATGCAGCCAGGAAATTAGTCAAAAACAATTTATTTTGATTTACCTATTCATTTGTGACGTATTTGCGTTAAAAATATTTTACGTTTAATATTAAATAGAAGTTATAAGCATTTTAAGCTCCGTAATTATTGGTTGTGAGTAAAGTGGCTTTGTAGAGATATAGGATACTGGCAGGTGTGAAAAGTTTACTAGCACATACTCTCGGGAAGGGTGCTATTAGCAATGGCAATCGGTGGTTGAAACGATTTTTTACAATGGTCAAAGGGAAGGAGCTTTGTTTTAGTAGTATTAAATCTAGCCATTCATTTTGGTCCCATTCCACTACAAACTGGAGGTCATTTTCTAAAGATTTAGCCATTGCCTTGCATATGTGTGCGTTCTATTTCCCCTCATGTCGAAAATAGAGCGTGATTGTAGCAGTCACCAATAGGAACTACTTTTGAATGCGTAATCACTGTCCCTGTGAGCTGGCTTGTCCAATCAAATCACAGGGCGCAGTAATATCGTTTATTCCCTAAGGGACAATTTATGTTCCCTTAGGGTTTGAGGAAAAAGATGAGACGACCTCCTGGCACCAGCTTAGACACCTCGCAGAGAGCACCAGCGAGGAATGAGGAAACGCTCTCTCTCCCGCCGCCGTCGCCACTTGATGACTACTACCATCTTCACCTGAAGAAATCCACGGGCGGCCCTAAGAACTCTTATATTCTTCCTCTTCCTCAGACGGACACTGTTCCACTCTCTTCTACCTATACCAAACGGTATAGGTAACCTTGAGTTAATAAAACCCCTTTTTGTTATAGTTACAGAAATACTTTTCGTTGTTCCGTTTCTTTACGAGAAGATAAAAGGATAACCCCTTTCATCCCAAACATCATTCCCCTTACATGGTGTCATAAGCAAATATACCCATCTTGGACGCAGTGCATGGAATATTGTTGCCATATCTGGGCTTGATGCAGCAACCACTAGTTTCTCCCTCTTGGACAGGGCCATAAAAGAGTCACGAACCTAATAGGTCACACACTGTCTACAAAGCTCCAGCCCCTGTCCCATCACCGCAATGTTGCATCCCTGTGCTTGTTTTAAAAGTACTGCAACGAAATGTGCTCTGATGAATTTGCTGCACTTGTGCCCCCCTCACTCGACAAGCAGCAAAATTACAGCCCTTCACTGTAGAGGTCCCCAGATGTCGGAAAACTTTCTACTTTTAATAGCTTCTTTTCTCGAATCACTTGCCTTTGAAATTCCTTCCCTGTTCTCTGTTTTTCTGACTGTACCAACATGCAGAAAGTTAATTGTAATGTGAACAAATATCTCGCTGCACAACTCTCCACATAGG
The DNA here is from genome assembly GCA_963556195.1 of Sepiola atlantica. Classification (NCBI taxonomy): domain Eukaryota; kingdom Metazoa; phylum Mollusca; class Cephalopoda; order Sepiida; family Sepiolidae; genus Sepiola; species Sepiola atlantica. The sequence continues at coordinate 56,635,031 of OY744519.1, forward strand.
ATGATCCTATAAATCTGGTCCCCTAATTCACAGTGTCTCAGTGGCAGTGTGTCTTGTTTGGGGCGAATAGAAGTAAAAAAAGTAAAAAAAAGTAAAAGAAATAATAAAGGATCAGACATCTTGTTTATTGACACCGGGCCCCTTATTACTTTACTCACAACTAATCATTACGGTAATTTAACAGGCTTATATCTTCTATTAAATATTGATGTTTTCGGCCTTTTGGCTAAGATCAAAGTGTAGTATCTGTTCCGATGGATACTGCACGCCTGTCCTGTTCAGTTCTAGGAGGTCCATCCTCCCAGGCTTCGCCTCCCCTCTTTGGGGAGGAGTAAGTTTATTGCTTACTGTCTGAGGCGCCCCTACCGGGGAATGCCGACGGGGCTGCCCAGGCAATTTTTAAATGGCCAGAGTGCTCAGCTCTCGAGCGCTGGCTTTTAACCCCACTTGCTCGACCCGATCTTGGGTCACATCTTACTTGTGGGAGGAAGATAAAACTGGCCTTGTGCCTAACTCCGCGAGGAGTAAATAAACATCACAAATGAGTAGGTAAACCAAAATAAATTGTTTTTGACTAATTTCCCGGCACTTTTTCTTGTGAGGTTGCAAATGTGAGGGAGATAACTCGACTTTATTTTTTTAACAAAAAACTTACAAAACTAAGGGAGATAAGAGGAATCTTTTTTTATTGTATTCGACAATATTAAAAAAAGATTTAGTTATTTTTTTTGTTTTGTAAAATCCTAAGAACAAGAAACTGAGCATTTAAATAAGGAATCTTAATTAACGAACAAAGCAATTAAAGAAAAACATACTGTTTGCCGATGCAGATACTTGTCCCTACCCCTTCGCTGCCACAAGAATTATATTAGACTAGCAGGGCTACCCAGCGTTGCTCGGGGTCATAAAAACACATAATAGAAGAAAAATCGTGTGTGTCACATCTTTATATTCAAACTTCTATTTCTCTCCCTCTCTCTATAGCCGTCTCTTTATCTTTCTACCTTTCTTTTCCTTGGTCGCCCCATTTCACCGCTACTTTCTCCCTTTGCCTTTTGTGAAAGCTGTCACTTCCCCACCATTCCTCTTCCATTGCCCAGGGAAAAAGTATGACATATTTCTATAAAACATACTACCTCTGTCTGCGCCTTTTATACAGGTACTTATCTCCGCCCCGGTGCGCATACTATATATGTACCTATCGTCGCCCCGGTGCACATACTATATACCTAGCTATCAGCGCCCCAGTGTGCATACTATATACGTATATATCGCCGCTCTGGTGTGCATACTATATATGTACCTATCGCCACCTCATTGCGCATACTATATACATACCTATCGCCACCCCGGTGCACATACTATATACATACCTATCGCCGCCCCGGTGCGCATACCATATACGTATGTATTGCAGCCTAAGTGTGCATACCAGATACATACCTATCTGTCATGTTTCGTACCCGGCCCTTCTTTCCATCAGGGACAGATTCATCCCTTCACCGCTTTTTTCTTTAGTTTGCATTTCATGCTCGCTACGACATGTTTTTCTTTTCGTCTTTCTTTTTCTTCATTCCTTTTTTATTCTGCGTTCTCCTATGAGGATTTTAGCTAGTTTTATCCTGCTTTAATTCTTCATTTTCGATTTATTTATTCTAATAATAATTATCATCCACTCTCGTTAGCGTGACTTGCTAGAGACTTGTTCTTTTGGCGGTTTTTTCAACCGTCGCCATTTTTCCTGCAGTTTGTAAGCAAAATTCAAGGGCGCTTCGCCTCGCAGATTCTGACCCCCGCTAACATAACTTGGTATGTAAATTAATTCTCTCCTTTCCTTGCTAAGCTAATCCTCCTTATTATGCCTCCCATGTTTTCATTAACAATGTCTCCCCGTCGTAACAATGTTACAACTCATTCCCGGCGTCGCTCAGGTTTCCTACGACGGCGTCCCGAGATTTCTACCTCCCTAGTATGGCGACCCCATCTTCGCCTTGCTCCCCCTAATAGTTAAATTAAGTCATCTATCTTATCGTACCGATTTGCTTCATCTTTTTTCCTTTCGTTTATCTATGAATACTTGTTTCTTCTTCTTCGTCGTAGTGAGTTACCTTTTGTTTATTTTTTATTTTCAGATTTTTTACCTGTTTTACAGGGAATAAAGGATTTTTATTTTAAATGGAATTCGTTGTTTTTCATTGCTTCCTTTGTCTCCGTGTGATTCCGAGTTATCTGGCTGTCTAGACAAGATGATAAATATCATTTTGACGATGGCAGCACACTATCGCCGCCCCGGTGCAGATACTATGTAAGGTCCTATCACCGCCCCGTGCTACAAGGATGTCTGCAAGCGAGACAGGCGTTGGGTCGATGCCATCTGCCCTCATGTTTCGCTTGCAGACATCCTTGTAGCATAGGACAGGCTTTCCTGCTGAGCTGGGGCCGGGTGCAAGCTTTCCATATAGAATATCCTTTGGGATCCTCCCATCGTCCATTTGCCTGGCATGGCCAAGCCACTGGAGTCGCTGTTGGGTTAGCAGAGCGAATATGCTTGAAATGTCTGCCTGAATAAAAACGTTCGTGGTCCTGCCAGGTGATTCCCAGGATTCTTCTAAGATTGTGCAGGTGGAAAGTGTTGAGTTTGTTCCTATGGCGGGAGTAGAGGGCCAATGTAAAGCAGCGTTCTGAGCACATAGGCCTGGTACATCTTCATCTTGGTATTGGTGGTCAGCATCTTGTTGTTCCAGACTCTCTTCGTCAAGCGAGCCATGACTGTTGCTGCCTTGCCGATACGTTTGTGAAGTTGCTGGAAATGATGGAGCCGAAGTATGTGAAGTCCTTGACAACCTAGAGGGTGTAGTCACCAATGGTGATGTCTGGGGTACTGCTTACATCTTGACTGCGGATGTTAGTCTTTTCTAAGCTGACGATTATGTCAAACTCTCTGCAAGCGTGTGCAAAGCAGCTGATGAGTCGCTGCAATGTGTGCTGTCAGTGCTGCATTACACAATGTAACAATTTTTTACAAAGGTTTTGTTTATTGTATTTTTTTTACTGTTTTTTAATCAATTTTCTCTGCTGATTCCAAAAATGTTATTATTTTTTCTGTATCATCGACCGTTATAGAAATACATCGCTTTTTAATGTCATCATATATTGGAAAATGCTATATGTTCTGCTACTAAATTTATATCTGATTTTCTCTTTCAGATTAATTACTAAGTTCTGTTCTTATTAAGATGGCTACTAGAGGATGTAAAAATTCTCCAGATACATTTTGCTATGTGTGTGGTTATTATATTGAAACAAAAAGCAGGTCCAAATTGTGGATAGCATACAGACTCTATTTTTGGTGACCAGGAAATATCTTGCTAACAGGTAACTGAGATGTCATGCTACAATTTCTATGATAACTGTCACTCGACTGAGTGTCACTCGACTGAGTGTCACTCCATTGAGTGGCACTCTACTAGGATTAGTAAAATAGTTTGTGTGGGCCTTAGATTTTGGAGGAGAAGCTTTTCAAGAAATTCGTCTCATGTTTCCAAAGCTATCAGATGCTTAGATCAAATGTGGTATATTTGTTGGACCCAAAGTAAATGCAATGTTGAAGTCGGAGAAACTTGAAAGAGCGATGACAAAAGTTGAAAAAGGGGCTTGGTGCGCATTTCATGATGTAGTTCGTGGATTCTTAGGAAATCATAAATATTCTAATTACAAACAACTGGTATCAAAGCTTATTGGGAACTTCAGGAAACTGGGTTGTCGTATGAGAATGAGATGAGAATGCAAAAAATGAACCTTTAAGTTCATTTCTTGCATTCTCATCTAGATTTCTTCCCCCAAAACTTGGGTGATATCATGGTGGGAGATTTCATCAGGACATCGCCACAATGGAAAGAAGATGTCAAGGACGATGGGATACTGCGATGATGGGAGATTATATATGGTCTCTTGTCAGAAAAGATGAAAATGTGCACTTTAGAAAATCTCGATCGCCAAAGCACTTCTAAGTTTAAGAAAAGAGTTATCAAAGCATTTACATTGCAAAGTTGTATGGTTTGTTTTGTTCTAACATTGTATTTACTAAATACCATTCAATATATGAAAAAAGTACTAAATGCTGTGTAATTATCTTTACAACATACTGCTGTAGAGAAAGGTTGTGTATAAAACGCAAAAATATTAAATTAATAAAAATTAAAAAAATATCGATGTTATGCCAAAACGAATGTGATTTTTGAATTCAGTAGCAAAAAATACATATAAAAACATAAAAAAATACAAATAAACAAAACATGTGTTACATTATCAGCAAAGAGCATTTCACGTATGAGTACCTTCCGCACTTTGGTGGCAGACAAGGTTGCTTCTTGTATGGAGGTACACTCCATCCTCCGACTTGCTGAAGGCATAGGACAACAGAAGAGAGAAGTAAATGGTAAAGACTGTCGGAGCGAGTATGCACCCCTGTTTCACCCTGCTCTTGTTTGCGAAAGGGTTTGAGGAAGAACCGTCGTACTGTACGGTGCCTTGCATATCCTCATGAAAAGATGTGATCATCTTCAGGAGGCTGGGGGGGGGGGGGACATCCAATCTTCTGCAGCAGAGTAAAAAGTCCTTCTTGCTGACAAGGTCAAAGGCTTTGGTTAGGTCGATGAAGGCAATATACAGTAGTTGTCTCTTATCATGTCGACGGTTGATCTTCCTGCTCTAAACCCACACTGTGCTTTAGCGTATACATGCCCTGAGGCAACTGCAACCTGTTGAGGACAATACGTGTGAAGACCTTCCGAACAACACCGAGGAGGGATTTTCCACGGTAGTTGTTGCTGTTGCTGTGGTCACCCTTATTCTAATACAGAGTGATGATGCGTATGTCATGCATCTCCTGGAGAAATATCTCTTCTTCCCAGCATTGCTGCAGCAGCTGGTGAAGATGGTGGAACGAGGCCGTCTTCTTTCCCAACTTCATGATTTCAGGTGGAATGCCATCCTTTCCTGGAGCTTTTCCGCAGGTTAGGGTGTTCATGCCCTTGCTTAGTTTTGCTACAGAGGGAGTTGACAACTAGATCTTCCTCAATAAGTAGGCTTATCGTGCTCTCGGTGGCTGCATCGGTGACAACGTTTTCTACTGAGTAAAGTTCTTGGTAGTGCTCAGCCCACCTCTCTATCTTCCTACTATTATGTCACCGACAGTTGATCTCAGGGGTACAATCTTGCTTATGCTTGGACTTTAAGCCATCATACATGCCACGAATGTTGCAGCAGTCAGCAGAGAGCTGGATGGCATAGCTCCTGAACGATCTGTTGAACATCGTTCCTGGCCTTCCTGAGTGCAGCGACTGTCTTCTCAAAACACTCCCTCTTGTAGTTAACGACGGCTTCTCTTTTGGCATTCATTACTGGTTCGAATTCAGCAATGACGGCTTTGAACAAGTCCGGGTTTTACCTCTCTCTCCTGCCAAAGGTGTTCACTGCGGAGTTGTAGATGGCATCACAGATGTGAACCCACCTTTCTTCGGCATTGCAACAGGGTAGTCTTTGAGGGCGTCCTCGATGGTGTTGACAAAGCATTCACACATGCATGATATTGCCGTCCCACTGGTGTTAATGCAAGAGGGACTTTTCTGCTTGGTTGGATGGATCCACTTGGACTAGAGACAGACTTTACTGCCAACCATGGCAGTAAATGGGATATTTAAATGGGAGTGAGGTCTTAAGATATTGAAATAAAAGAAAGAGGGTTGGTGTGGAATTCGGTATAGTGGATGGTGTCCTTCAAAGATGCAATCAATTGGGGATGTTGTGGTGAAATAATAGCAAAAAATAAAATGGGGGAAAAAACTCAATCATTTAACTAGGCTGGGTTCCAACAGGATCAAGTGCTATGCTAAGGCAGGGAACAAATACTCATACTTGGCCCCACTTATTTGAACAAGCTCACAGCTTTCATCCACACTTTGTTTAATTCTATGGATAGAATGTAATCTGTTCCTATCACATCTAATTCTAACCTTAAGCTGATGCTTGAAGAATAAAATCAGATCCCGATGAGAAAAAGATTCAATCATACAATCCTTTCAGACCTGTCATCCATACTACGAGAAACACCATTTGTTTCTCCCTAGACTCAGCAGTACCGACTACTCAGGGATAATACAAGCTATCACCTCATTGACGTTTTGAACGCTTTAGCACAGTCACAATGCAGACAATCAGGCATGTCGTCCATGCTGGAACTAAATAACAAACCATTGAAGAGTAATGTATTATGAACCAATCGCCAGATCAGAGAAAATGCTGTTGAGGTGCCCAACTCAACTGGAAGTGGATATATTCTATGGATCATCTCAACTGCTCCATAAACAAATTCAACCACCGATTGCCATGGCAAATAATACCCTACCTGAGATTCCAACATTCACAGGTAACATGAATTGGAACAAATACATAGAAGACATTGCCAAGGCTGCGGCAAAGAAAGTGGGCTTCCTCTACCGTGCTAGAAAACTTCTCACACCTGACAGTATCCTATATCTCTACAAAGCCACCATCCGCCCATGCATGGAGTATTATTGTCACATCTGGACTGGTGCACCATCCACCAGTCTCTCCCTCTTAGACAAGGTCCAAAAAAGAGTTGCTAATCTAATAGGTCCCTCAATATCCACCAAGCTCCAGCCCCGTCCCATTGCCACAATGTTGTATCCTTGTGCTTGCTTTACAAGTACTTCAATGGAATGTGTTCTGATGAACTTGTTGCTCTGATGCCCCTGTTTCCTCGACTGTACCGACATGCAGAAATTTAAAACTAATGTAAACAGGCATCTCACTGAACAATTTAGGATGCCCCGCTCAACTTTCACCCTAATTCTCAGTAGCTCCTTACATTTACAGCAACTTGCCTTTTTTGGAGTGAACTAAGTTAAAAAAAAGAGATGATTAGCGGGACCCTCCACTAATTCATGATATAGTACCTTTTGAAACCGAGAACAGTAACTAAACTGACAAAGTTTTCTGAGTGACATTTGGCAAAAAACTGCGATTCAGTCTGTGTCAACTCTAGAAAGGTGATGAAGTAGGGAAATATGCTCTCTACCTTAGGTTCTCATGGAAAGGCTTCTGCCAAGGTTTGACCCTGGAGTGCCAGCCTCTTGGCGTGATGATGACTTTCCAACTGAAGTATTCCTAAGCACCCCCTCACCCTCACAGAAACGTTGAGTAAAGACCTGTCTGCTAACTCATGGTCTTCCTTTCTTTCAAAGAAGTGAGAAGATGCTTAAAGAGTGTTAAGCAGCTTTCAGGGCGATGAAGTATAGCTGGTCGGTAAAGGATGATAGGAAATAGATATGTGACACATGTCTCAGCTCTACCCTTTAAGGAAATTTTATTTCAAAGCAAAGTCTGAATCACCTGACCAGAGATCAATCCCTCAAATTCGATACAAGTGTATGTTTGTTCGGCGCATTGATCTTCTGAACGTACTGATATAAACTGTAATAAAACTCTTCGTCGCATGTCGTGACTAATAACTAATAGTAGATGTTATCAGCCTGACTAGTACTGAAAAATGACACGAACTTAACATCTACTTAACAACTGGCCGACTTGTATGTTAAGAATGAAGGAAAAACGTTTCTCCAACATTCTATCTAAAATGTCTATAAAAGACGACTCATGCTGATCCGCCAAACGGACGCCCAGGAAGCATCCAGTTTCCATGTCAGACCAAAATCCATTTTCCCACCACGATTTGCGCACTTTGAATCACAGAATTACTGTGGAGAAAACAGTATCAGTTTCAACCTGTATTACAGCATTCACTTCGCATGCGAATGACGAAACAACTTCCACAGTTACAGCATTTCACTTGAACAAACAAGCACTGCCGAATATCGATACTACTACTCTTCACACACACACATACACAAACTCTGACTTTATCACGAGTATGGACTCTCCCAAATATACATACGCTCTCTCAGGAGCACACATTCGTCACACAAACACAATTACCTCGACGTTTCATTTAAATAAATACCCTTGAATTATACGTCATTATACATAATTTTCTTATCGTTTTTTACCTGTTATATGTTGTTATGTGATCTTACGAGACCGTGACACAAGCACCCACATCTAAGTTCATAGCTTTGCTGAATACTCTCTTTAACCTCGCCCTAATTACTTGTCCCTTGCAATGCTCATTAGGTCTCCTTTCCCTAGTTCTATGTTTAGGGAGCCTCCCTCCTCAGTCATCGTCTGGGTTAGCTTATTTTCTAATTGTTTCTTCTTCTTAACCTATCTTCGGTGAAACCATAGCCATACTTGACAGAGAAGCTTCCACTTTTAGATATTAAACTAACTCCAATAAGAAGGTACTGAACTTCCAATACCCAGCTGTCTTAGGTCTATTACTTAACTGCAAATGGGTCATAACTAATTTATGGCTTAAATACTCTAACCCGGTGAACTCAAGACACAATATAACATTTATATAATCTCTTCTGACTGATAGTCTGTCTAAGTAGGTACTTGCACGAAATCACTCACCACCCATCCAGACCAATATCTTTCACCCTGAGTGATCGAGCTGAAATCTGTTGGTCAGATAGAACTAGATTATCAGATCAGACAGACTTCTCACATCTATCTGCCTCACTAATCCCTCCGACCGTATCTATCTTTGAGTCAAAGACGGCATTCCCATGACCGTTAACACTAATCACGTCGGGTCTGTGAGGAACACTCTCAACTGTCTAAAAAAGGAAACCCCCTCCCAAGCAGCAGCAAAGGTTTGAGAGTTTGTACCTGGTGCTGTGATAATCTAGCCACAGCACCAAGAAAATCCACCGCACGTCTATGGTCTCATCTTTATATTGTGCTGATATGACTGGCGTCTCCATGATGCTCTCTATGCTGACACTGGCTTCGCTGGTTGGCCAGCTGGGATTGAAGTGATGATGTTACCGCTTTTCTGCCAGGCTAGTAAAGACTTAAGTGTTGGCTGGGCTATGGCGTGGAATGTTCTTCAGGAAGAAAGGCCAGTTCACATCTATTGGTAAATTGGAAAGCCCATTCCCAGCTCTTAGAGAAACTGGCAGGGTTTTGGTAGAAGCCCCAGCAGCCACCTTCTGGAGGTTAAAACAGCCCCCTTATATGTCTGGAAGGTCGTCAGTTTTCGCTCTCAGATGAGCTGCTGTTTGTTTTAGGAAAGTGTTATGGTGTGATGGTGATCTACCCTATTTCGTGAAAGTCTCTAACGTCAGAAAATGGGATAAAAAAACGATTTCAAGTAATTCCCCGACACGAGGTTTTGAAATCTAAATTGTTTGACCAGAAAAAATAAAACAAAACAACAACAAGTCTGCCGATTTTTTTCAGCTTTTTATTTTTAATCAGGAACACGTAAATACGTTTGAAAAAGATTTATTTTTTTCTCTCGTTAAGAAGTGAAAAATTTATCTTCCAGTCTTTCTGTAACATACTATTCTATACTTCTGGAAATACAAAATTTTGTAAATATACCACCGTGTTGTTTTATTTATTATCGGCTCTTCAAGGTTATAACACACAATTTGAACCAAATCTGCAAATGTCTCTAACGTCAGAAAATAGAATTAGAAAAAAAATGATTTCAAGTAATTCCTTAACACGAGGTTTTCAAAATCTAAATTGTTCGACCAGGAAAAACAAAACAAAACAAAACAAAACAAAACAAAACAAAACAAAACAAAACAAAACAACAAGAAGTCTGTCGATTTTTCTCGGCTTTTTATTTTTAATCAAGAACACGTAAATATGTTTGAACAAAATTTATTTTTTTCTCTTGTTAAGAAGTGAAAAATTTATCTTCTAATGAGGAAAGTTACAACCGTGTAAAAGAAAAACACAAAAAGGTCACTAGCCTCTTTTAAATTACGAAAGTAGGGGAATTTAAAAGTGCCATGTTGGACACATTAAATACCAACAGGAACAACATTTTTGACTAGAAAAACATTAAAAGAAAAATAAATAGAAAAAATAGAAATATCAAAAGAAAATGGAAATAGAAAAGCTTCGTCTAGAAGAGAAATTCTAAAATAATAATTGGAGCAAATGAAAAAAATTATACGAATTATCCAATAAGGGTCAAAATGTTGAAGATGAAAGTGCATTTTCACTAAACGCTATTTGGAGCGCTATCGATAATTTTACTTACGACCCTGAAAACGAAATTACGTTTGCTTCGTTTTTTTAGACGATACGAATATCTTTATAATATAGACTATGCAAATTTTACCTATTTTTTAAAAAGTTCGTTTGCTATTAAGAAAGTTGGGTACGGTTGGACATTCTAAATTTGTCAATTATATATTGGCACAAAAAACAGCGACCTTACATTTTTTGAAGCGGTACAAATATTAACTAAAGTGTTGTTCTGGCCTTCAGTAATATAATTAACAAAAGTGTATTAACAAAAGTATGTTACAGGAGTATGCGTCATGAGTTTGGGACCATTTTTTCTTTTCGTTTTTGACGTTTGCCTTTGAGAAATTACTTGTGGGACTGGTAACTCGAACGTATCAAACACCACATCCATTAATTCTTCTTCTTCTGTAGTGTTGTCGTCTACAGAATCGGAATTTATTTTCCTGATTTGATTTAAATGTCTCTTATGGGTACATTTTCGTCCTTTCACCATATAGAGAATATTCCCAATTCTTTTATCTACAGTCCCGATTTCACAAAATTACTTGTTATTTTTAAACATTCGGAAAACATCCTTTGCTCCGATTTGAAAACGTCCTTTTTTGACATTTATTTTTCGTTCCAGTTTCTGATGAGTCGGTAACAGTCTGTCAAAATTTGTCTTGTTTTTTCTTACGAATCTAGCTACCGCTTGTAACTTAATTTTAGTTTAAGGGGTTCTCTTGAAGTGGGACTGTCGTTATCAGTTCGTCTTCGAATTTTATTTTATCCTCGGTTACGCTTTTTGCAATTTTGTTAATCTTCAATAAAGCTGGCTTGCCGATTTTTCTCCATGTGTCAAGATTAATAATTGATAAATCGGATCCCGAGTCTAATTGCATTTTTATGTTTCTATTTGATATTTTAAATTGAGCAAACTTCCTAACATTTTCAATTTCGTCACACTTGGCGATTCTGATAAAACTCTTTCTTGTTTCATTTTTTGTTCTGCAATGCGTACTTTTATGCCCTATGCTATTGCATTTAAAGCAAATCTTAATTTTATTGGGACAATCTCTTTACTAATGCATCTGTCCACAACTGAAGCATGGTTTATGGGGCAGACTACTTCTTTTTTGACCTTCACATTTAACTGGTGAAGTCTTTTTTCTTCTCGTTGCAGACTTTTCTGTTGTGGGACACTCCAGACTGTTCGATATCCTTCGAATCCTGACGCATGCTAATAAACCGTTGGCAGTCCTCGGCTATTTTCTGGAGTGTTAAATCTGGCTCATTTTCCAGTTTGCTAAGAACTTTCCTTCTAATTTCAGAGTCTGTGTTCCACATCAATCCTTGTGCAAAAATGAGACATTTAAGGCACTTAATTCTGATAACCTGATGTCATCACAGTGCTTATTTATTATGCTTGCAAAAGTTGTATAGTCCTCATCATCATTTCTTGTAAGGTTCAAACACTTCTACCTCTTGTAGAAGAGAGATGTTTTTGGACTAAATAATTTTGTCAACAATTATATCGCTTCACTAAATTTTAGTTTGCTGGTCTTTTGAGGTAAAATGTAATTTACAAATTTCGTATGTTCCACTGCTCCCAATTTCCTTAACAGTAAGCGAACCTTTTTGAAATCAGTCCAGTTTTCACAGTCTGAATTATATATCTCTTCATAACGCCTGAAATACGAGACAAAAGTAACCCCATTGTCCGGGTCGTAGTTGAAAATCTCAAGTGTATTCCAAATTGTGCTCCGAGAGAACGCACGTTCGTCCGTACCATTTTGCCACCCACTTTAAAAATTCAAATAATTTCTGCTGTTGTTTTTGGTCCGCATGAACAGCTCATCAAATCTATTATTTTGTGCAAGCTGTTCTTTCTGTAACTCTAATGTTTCTGTTTCAGTTTTATTTCAGTAAGATGCTTGTTCTTTCTCTAATAGTAATTTTCTACTTCAATTATCTTTTGATAGAATGTTTGTTCATTTTTCTGATGCCTTAAAATCTCCAGGATTACATTTTTAAAATCCTTCATGCTTTATTGTCACCCGAAATAACTGACTTTTTCGTGTTTTTCTCTCTCTAATTATATATATATATATATATATATATATATATATATATATATACAAATAAATATTAAATTATTTATACCTACATACACTGGCGTTTCAAGCTTACACTTTATCAATGTAGGAAGTGTCAATTTCAGATGGTCACAAAGCGCGAACCCGGTTCACAGAGTCAACCTAGACTCTGTACATTTTCGCTCTATCCTCGCGGTCATCGGACATTATCACGTGATACAGGAGTAATTAACTTATATTTATGCCTAAATACAGCGGGATGTAAACATCAGACTATCTAGAGGGTTCTAATTGTTTATAGCTAAGTGCCAGTCTGTTTTTAATATATCCGAATAATGTTCAACTTTAATCTCTTCAATGGGCGTTATAACAATATTTACAAAGAAATATTAAATTATTTATACCTACATACGCCGGCGTTTCGAGCTTACGCTCTTATCAGTGTAGGAAGTGACAATTTCAGACGGTCGCAAGGCGCGAACCCGGTTCACAGAATCAATCAAAACTCTGTACGCTTTTGCTCTATCCTCGCGACCATTGGACATTATCACGTGATACAGGAGAAATTAAGTTATATAAATATATATTTTTTTTTTTTTGTGTCTTAAATAACTAATATAAGTTAGCAAAACATTTATATGGAACAAAACGTAGATTTAGTATAAGGAACATTTATGTTTTTGTCTTTTAAGGGAAGTGGGGTCTGATCAACTCTGCTGGGAAGCCATGAAATTAAATACTGTCTTGTTTTTAAATTCCCGAAACAGTTTTTCATGGTAAACAACTGATGATCCCTTAAAATAGTGTTAGAAATAAACTAATATAATAACTGTAAAAAATAAATTGACTTACATGAGCGATTTTCCACTGGAAGACTTGGGACTATAAGTTTTTTTAAATTTTTTTATTTAAAAATTTTTTTTTTTTATTAATATAGTTTTAATGGTTGAGAAACTTCCGAGACTAATATATATATATATATTTTTAATATAATTAAAGTACAAAAAATGTATGAGTTCGTACAAAACTTATTTACTTTGTTTCTTGTTAAGGAGAAAAATCGACAGACCTTTTTTGTATCTTGCTTTCTCCTTCGCGGTTACAACTTGACTTTTTAAAACTTTTGTTTTGAAACTAATTCGTCTTTAGAAAACGTTGACATTTTATTTTAATTCTTTTCGTGACATTGGAGTGTTTTTTTTGCAGAATTACACTTTGCTCATTTAAGTTCAACTTGCTTTAACTTATTGCTCTTTTGTTAAACAAATAACTAGAGCCTCTAAAGAAGGAGCACTCTTGCCTTTTAAAAATTGCCTGAGTAGACCCGTCGGTATTCCCCGTTCAGGGCGCCTCAGTCAGTAAGCAATAAACTTACTCCACCCCAAAGAGGGGAGGCAAGGTCTGGGAGGGTGGACCTCCTAGTATTACCCAGGAAGAATACCTCAGCCCGACAGATAAAAGACCACCGAAATGGTCCAGTTTCTGCCGAACTGATTGTCGAGATCAGAACCTCGACTAGTATGTCCGAGAGCACGAACGAATGGTAAATAACAGTCACAATTCTCTGCCATGACGCTTAGATGTAACTGTATTTATTGTGTCTGGGTAAGTCCATTTATTCCTGAAATAGGTAGATTAACTTAGACCATAACAATTGTTTAGCCCTAAAACGTTTCTTTTTCACAAAAGATGGAAATGTTTGAATCTCACAAGTATGAAGACGAAGACCACACTACCTTCGCTAGTGTAGTTAACAAACACTGCAATGATTTAAAATTGTCGGAGTTGAGCGCTAACAATTTTAAATGTCTACTCTTCGCACAGGGTTTAATATCAAATACGGATGCAGAAATCAGACGGAGGGTTCTTAATAAACTAGAGAATGAACCTGATTTAATGTTCAACATATTGAAGAAGACTGCCAACGCTTTATTAGTGCTTGCCAAGATTTAAGAGACATTGAGCAAAGCGGGGTATCACATATTAGAAAATCCGTGACAAAGAGAAAATTAATTCCTCAACTGAATTTGATCAATCCCAAAAAATTAATTTGCCCTCTTAACCGTGTTTTAGTTGCGGGCAATTGCATTGATACAAAGATTTTCCATAGAAAATGATAAAGTGCTTAAATTGCAGTCACATGGGACACAAAAGTACACACTGCAGAGTTAAAAATAAAATTAAAAATAGCTTTATTAAACTTGCTAAAAGTAGCAAAGCTAAAAATATCAGGAAAATTGTGCAGGTAAAAATATTAAATAAAAATATAAATTACAACTTAATTCCGGCTCAGATTAGTCAATAAAAAATCTTCAAACATAGAAAACAAGTGGAAAACCAACTATGAGGAGAACGAGCAAAATAGCTAAAAGGGTCACTGGTGAACAAATAGAATTTGAAGGCGAGCTAATCTCTAACGTTACATTAAAAGGAAAGACTTTGAAATTAAGAATGTTCATAATGAACAACTTAAATAATCTCTTGGGTACGGACCAGATGGAAAAAATATGGAATATGCTCATAAACTCTTTTTGTCAAAATATTAAAACTTTAAATGTCGAAGCACTTGTTTTCTATGTTTGAAGATTTATCATTGACTAATCTGAGCCGGAAATAATGAAAAGAAACCTTTTCGGAAGTTTTCTCTGGTAGATTGTGAAGATGCAAAAAAATGACTGCCAAGTTTGAATTAAAACCTAATATTCAACCAATTTTTAAAAAGAAAAGAAATGTTCCATTCGCGTCATTAAATCAGATCGACGAGGAATTAAGTAGACTTGAAGAAATGGAAGTGCTATCGAGAGTAGATTACAGCAAGTGGGTTTCGCCTACGGTCTACGTAAAAAAGTAAAGATTTCTCCACAGGATTGAATCATGCACTAAAGGATTATCACCATCCTTTACCTAGTCCAGAAGAGATTTTCGCTAAACTCAACACAGCACAATTATTTTTATGATTGACTTAAGTGATGCTTATCTACAAATACCTGTGGACGAGGAGTGCTCAAAGCTATTTTGTATAAATACCCGTAGGTGTTTGTACAAATTCGAACGATTGTCATTTGGAATTAGGTTGTACCAGCCATTTTTCAACTAGTAATGAATACATTGCTTAGCGAACTGGAATTTGTGACAGCCTACCTAGATGGCATTCTAGCGATCAGCAAAAGCAACAAGCAACACAAATCACATGTATTTAAAAGAATCTAGGAATATGGATTTAAATTGAAGGAGGGAATATGCGATTTTTTCATGGAAAAATAAAACATCTTGGTCAAATTTAAAAGAATCTAGGAATATGGATTTAAATTGAAGGAGGGAATATGCGATTTTTTCATGGAAAAATAAAACATCTTGGTCAAATTATCAGACCCAGAGTGAGCTAGTGCTATAAAAATATGCCGGTACCGAAAATGTATCGTCTCATGAGGGATGGATTTTATTTGATGTAGATGTGACTGCGGCTGAAAGAAAGCAGCAAAAAGGTGGCGCTGTGATGATATGGACTGGGATTACCGACAGCCATTATTAGATTATTTAAAGTCAATCATGGGAGGAAGTGATAAAAATGAACCTGAGGGAAAATAAAGAGGGATAAATAAAGACTTGGTCAGAGATAGGTTAGTTTGGAAATCAATTTCTAAAAGCTGTTACACACATGACAGTATGTAAAACGGACGTTAAACCGATTATGATGATGAATCAAATAGAATAAACTAAACTGTTGCGATTTGATAGACAAGCTATTCTGTGAATGGTAAAATTGTCAACGTCACGTTTGTAAAGTAAAATGTGCATTGAAGGTTCAATCCTTACAACAGGCGAAAATAACCAAGAATAATATAAATGATGACTTCTACCCGGTCATGGCTGACGAAATGTGAACAATCTAAAATAAGTCATAGAAAGATTTTTGTATCTTATTAAACGATCTGTTGATGTCTCAGTGTCATCAATCCGTCTTGATGATTGCCACCCTCGAAGTTCGTCCGGAGCAAAAAGCAGTAATCGAATGCCGTGCAGTGGAAGGTGAAACGCTTATCAACACAAAAGAATGAACGAATCTGAAAGAGAATTCACCAGACCAAAAAGAATCTGGAAATTCGAGCCGAGCAAAAATGCCCTGTAATTTTATGACTCTTTGGGAATTCTTTATTCGAAAAGCTTAGATCTCTTTAGATTTTTTATTTTAAAATTATTTATAACTTCACCAAAAAGCCATAAAACGTCGACTTTTAGTCCCATTCCTGCAAAGGACTATTGTGGCTTTATTTAAGCATTATAATGAGTATGTTTAATATAATTATACCCGGCATCCCAAAGGTTCTTTATATCACATTTGATGACATTCTAGCCAATAGGTTTAGCACTTATAAATGTTTATATAACAAATCTTTATGGAACCTTTTGATTGGAGGCCTATTTCCATAAGGCAGGACTTACCCCCCCCCCCTGATATTTTATCTTTCCTAGCCTTTAGAGTTAGCCTAAGTCAACTTCACATAACCTATGACCTTTCTTGGGTTTTAAAGCCTATAAGTATTGTTTTTAGCATCAGTTATGAATAACAGTTGTATTAACATTTTACCGGCCACTATCTCATGGATGCTTCATCTTAACCTTGATGCAATTCTGTCAAATTGTTTTAGAGTCTATACATAACTAAGAGACTGACAGATGAAAACTGTCAGATGAAAACGCTGAGAAACGATAAATCGATTAAAAATATACATTTGTTCGTTCTTAACGACCACAGATTTGAGACGGAAAAACACTTTTCGGATCAGACATTTTAATCAGATTAAATATTACCATTAATCTATTATAATAAAATCGGTTACAGATTGATATTTTGTCTGTAACATGTAACGTTTTATTCTCTGAACGCTGAGTTCATTACTATCATTTCCCATGAGTAGGGAAGAGAGAATAGTTCATAATATAGAATGTTTGTACACCGGCCACGGTGTCAGGGCGCGCCCATGTGTGTAAGTATGTGTGTGTTATATTAATTCCACGTGTATAAGGCAGTCGCCATTTTGGCTTCTCGGTACTTCGTGGTCGACGTGGTCAGAGCTACGTAGCTCGGCCAGGTGTAGTAGTCATCTACATGTCGAGAGAGGCGTATGGTGCTCAAGTGTTTATATAGTTATGCTAGCAATCCGAGATTCGCCTAAGAGAAGGCCACTGATTGGTCAAGCCAAGGAGGAAGTAGATTGCTTGAACCAATCAGCAGGCAGCTAAGAAGTCATTGATATTTAAACAATATGGCGGTTGTGCACCGGCTTGTAGCTTGCTGCTACAATACCTCCCTGATTGGATTGATTTCCGGTAGATAATCAAAAAAAGTTTATCTAAGTAAAAGAATGGTTTACATTGTTGAAATTGTTTGTCTGTAATAGTAGTTTTGAAAGTTCGAATTTGCATGTGAAGTGGTAAGGATTTTATCCGCTAGTGGCGGTGCTGTAGTTTGGAAAAATGTTCACATTATAACACGAGGTGAGTTGAGTGACCGAATTCAAATTTGTTTACGTGAAATTGCTGTACACAATTTCTTAAAATTTAAGGTCGTTAAGTTGACGCTCGTTGCTATTCGTCGGCAACGAATTGATTTGATGACAATGTTACTTCATATACTCTTCAGTGAAGAGGTTTTTTTGTTTAAAAAATAAATAAATGCGGCTTTAGTCATCTTCGGTGAAGGTTTGGCTAGTCGCCCGTGATCAGTTTGTCTTGTTGACAATGTTGATTAGAATCTTAAGTGAAGCGTTTTATTATTTTCTGTGAAAAAAAGTTTTGCTTTGAGTCACCTTCGGTAGAAGGTTTTTTATTTTTATCGGCAGGTCGCCGTGCGTCCGTGACGATTTAGTGTTAATTATATCCGTTGGTAATGGCGGTTCTGTAAATCCTGAACCAAACGAGGTAAGGACTTTCCAAGAGGATCTAGAAAAAATCTGAAGCTCCTCCGCAAATGTCTGATGCTTCATTAAATAGATCGAGGCCCTCTTTTCACCATTCTTATCAAGTCCTCGCAGTCTATCAATAAATTTATATACCAAGGCTGTAACTCTCAACAGATGCGAAAATCCAGAAAATCGTTCGAAAGCGAAGGGATATTCTTCCTCTAAAATAACGGATACATTCGCAGACTCATGTACAATTTGTGTACTGCGTCTGCTGAGACAAAGTAAATCCTAAGCCGGTCAAGGTTTTTCTACGCCATATAACCAGGCAGGTCCATGGCACCAAAACTCAAGATTGGATCTAAATTTCTTTAACTATAACCCCCTGGTGATGAGGTCCGCAGGGTTTTAGGTTGTGTAGATATATTTGTAGTAAGATGTCAGGCCAAATTAGATCTCTAAGTTTTCACTCAGAAGTACATCTTGCAGTCTATTCTTCGCAAAAATTTTCTAGCTGGTCATAGAATGGGAAAGAACCCATGACAACAACACCTGGGCATCTGTTGCCACGTATAATTTGAAGGGCAGGACACACTTTCAGCTGTTCAAGATAACAGGCAGACACGTCAGGGAAAGATACACTACCATCAGCTCCAGGGTAGGAAGGCTTTTACTCTTCATGAGAGCGACCTTAGCCTTAGCAAAGACCAATTCCGAGCGATGATCCTGCACAACATAGGCAACAAACTCATAAGCTTCCTCGAAGGCATCGCAGAACATAAACAATTCTCCTACCCTGTTACGTCTGAACACCTACCGGCCGAAGTGAATAAGACTCGGCCCACAGAGATCCTGCACAAGACTTCTCCATCGCGACTTAAACTCTTCTGGGACCCGTTGGTCCCATCCTAACCCTTGCTTCCACAATTCACCAATAAGAACTCGAATTTGTGTACTGCGTCTGCTGAGACAAAGTAAATCCTAAGCCGGTCAAGGTTTTTCTATTTTAAAATAGGATTTTTAAAAATTCGTTTTAGTTATCTTTTATTTTACTTTCGATTTCAATAAATATTGATTTAATAGTAAACAAAAATAATTCAATGTGTATTTATTAAAGTTACGTGTAGGCGAGAAACACACACGGACACACAAGATCTTCTCTGATAGTTTTATTAATAAAAAGATCATCATCAATTAATATTTAATAATATTTTTGTGTGCTTCAATGAGCAAAGTTATTATTTTTATAAATCAGTCTTTGCCGATTCTTCAGTTCTTTGATACAACAGGTGTGTCGCATGAAAAAACTGTTGTTTTCCTTTTCCACAACAAAACAAAAATACTTGACTTTTTGCTATTTAAACTTTAATTCAAGCCAGAAATAATTTTCAAAAAGACAATATAAAGGCTTCAAAATTACTTAAAATTTTTAAAGGGTCTCTCATCATCTTATCTGCCCCATGGCGTGAGCTAGATGACTGTTAGGGCACCAAAGACGACCTGGCAACCAGCGTTCTCCATCCGTCCCGATTTTCTGCTTTCCTGAGCGTGCTACTCAGCACCAGCACTGTCCACTCTCAGATGTTGTCCTCCCACGATATTGTAAGCAAATATATACAAAAGATTAAAAATGGCTGATATGTATTTACTTTGTGACCTTTCGAAATTGGAAAGTGATTTTGAAGCTTTTTAACTATCCATTAGATAGTCATTTCTGGCTTAAATTAACATTTACAGACAAACGTCAAGTATTACTGTTACTTTGTGCTCTTAAATCAAATGGAAACATTAATTTTCACCCACGCTCACGTCGTATAAAAAACGATTCTTCAATCACCACCCGAAGGTTCTATGGTTACATTACTGATCGCTTCGATTCTCGTTAGATCACCGAAGTTAAGCAACATTAAGCCTGGTCAGTACCAGATGAGTGACCGTTTGGGAATAGTAGGCACTGTATGTAGGAGGACGTTGACACCTCCCTGCAAGAACGGCAAAAACCTAACGTCGTCATTTCCCCTAACTGCGATATACATGCAACTGGGGACCGCTTGTGAATTTGATATTCCTAGAAACTTCCTCCTTTGCAGGAAGCCGGTTCAACCCGCCCAGGGTAAATGCTGCACCAGGTAGGTAGACTTCAGAAGTGGTTGAAGAGAACATGTGGCACTAAGATGCACATGTTGAATTGTCGATGCATAAACCATAAGCTTCTTTTCAAGCATCTATGCTTTTTTTGTTAACTGCCAGAACAGTTTAACAAGTTTCTTCATTTTTTCTTTCTCCAAATGCGGTTTTCAATGTTATTTTCAAGAACTTTTTCTGGCTTTTTGACATCTTTAAGCATTTTTTTCTATCCATTTTCAAATAATTTTGTGTCCTTGCTTTATGTTCTAATCTTTTTTCAATCACTCCTGTTACATAGTGAGCTTATCGGCAAGAAAGAACACATTTAACACAGCTTTATTCGTTGTCAGACATGTTCCGAACTAAAGAGTTCCTTCTTAACTCGTGATCTTGGTTGTAAGTCGGCTTGAAAGGCTTCTCTAGATGCGATATCAAACAGAGTTGACAGTTTTATTGGCTTCAGTGGATAACTCTTGTCACACGTCAGTAGCGCTGTGGCAAGAAACAATCTATAAATTCCCTAGGTTCACTCATATTATCAACAGTAAAAATGCGTTTTCTCATGCTTGTAATTTTCTCACCCTGCAGATATATATCCGTCATTAATTTCTTGTCAGACCTTCCATAACCCCCAACATCCCATGGCCATGTATTCTTCACTTAGTTCTTGAATGAAACTCAAAGACATTCAGTACATTACACTGCAAACATTTTTCATTTTCAAGCCTTCTTTTTGGTGGGGTTATTTTCAAGAATTACTTTTTTGTTATTTTAAATGTTTTTTTTTAATGTCATTTATAAGCAATTTTATTTTATAAAAAATACAAACAAAAATAAAAAAATATCAACAAGCGAACAAAAATAATATCACCGCCAATTTTTGAATCGATTTTCAAATTTTTTTTTGTTTTATGTTTTTTTTGTGAGTAATTTTTAGATACGCCCATGCAATTCTATAAGAGGCTCTGTCTTTCCGTCGATCGGAGTGTTACATTTTAGTTTGAAATATAATTTTTTTGATCGCTAAACAGGTTTTACTTTTTGTTAGTTTTATTAAAAATGTCCATACATCTATATAAAAAGGCTCTGTTGTGGTCGGTTATGCTTAAGTTTGAAACATTTTCATCACACACACACACACACATATATATATATGTGATAATATATTAAAGAATATTTTATATAGTTCAGATCGATTCTCATGGGAATCAAATTCCAGAGTAAAATGAATATTAAAACCTTTAAATAGTTATTCCAAATTTTGTAATAGAACTATAAATAAATTGACTTATCAAAGTTGCATCATATTGTGATTTAATGCTAGTTTCGAAGCAAAGAAAAGCTTGCACGTGTTTCTAAGATAATTCCAAACATATTTAAACAAATTCAGATTGTAAAAAAAAACTCTTGTCATCAGAGATTGTTGTCAGAAGAAAATCGTACATCATCAAAGCGAAACTTCATGCAAAAAGTCTTTAAACTTCCACAAAAACAACACTAAAAACAGTGATGAAATGGAAATTGACACACTTCAAAAAAGATTTCAGATTTGAATGAATTTGTATAATAATGTTTTGAATTCTTTATTATCAAGTGTTTTCTTTGCTTCGAAACTGTCATTAAATCAAAAATTTGATCTGTCAATTTATATATATATATATATATATATATATATACATAGGTGAAAGATGAGAATAAAAAATTGTAAAGATACAATATTTATTAAAACATCAAAAGTTCATTTTTGTTTTACTTTATATAAAATTTTCAAAGTTAAATGTTACCGATAATATTTACAACTACATTATCGGCTTTTCCCTATCCTCTGATGAGAAGAGTTTATCTTTGAAAATCCATGGATTAAGGATTGTAGGCTCCTTGCTCTGAACTTTTGATGTTTTAATAAATATTGTATCTTTACAATCTTTTATTCTCATCTTTCACCTCTAAAATTGATCGCTCTATTCAATATATTGAGCTTTACATTATCATGATAGATTATTATTATTAAACGATAATTCAATTATCGTTATTTAATTCAACATTTAAATATTATATATATATATATATATATATATATTAATAATTATTTATATATATGTCGGTCCCACCATTTCCGATGAGGTCTTCGTTGAATTAATGCAGTTTGCTACCATGTCTGTCGAAGTCAGTTTTGATAACGTCATGTATCAGCAAACTGATGGTATATCTATGGGGTCATCTCTTGGTCCTTCGTTAGCCAATATTTTCATGGGTTTCCATGAGCATAATCTTTTGGCTTATATTAATAGACCACTAACCAATTTCCGATACGTCGATGATACTTTTTGCATGTTCAACGATGAGTCAGATCCGTAGTATTTCTTAATGCACTTAATCAATTACACCCAGCCTTACAGTTTACCCTTGAGAAGGAACATAATTCTGGATGTACTAGTGCATAAATCTGATTCGTTGTTTCTTACATCTGTTTACCGCAAACCAACATTTACTGGCTTATACTGTCACTGGGACTCTTTTTGTCCGAAACAAAGAAAAATAAATATGATCAAATGTTTCGTTCATCGTGTCTTAATGATTTGCTCTGAATCCCTGATTGATTTGGAGATTCAATTTATCAAAGAGGTTCTCATCGGTAATGGTTACCGTTTTGATATTGTTAATTCAAATATTGCTGCCAAGATCACCTATTTTCATAAGCCCAAACTTTTTGGTCCTCCAAAATGTCTAACGTACCTTGGTTACCTTAGCATAAAATTTGTAAACCAAATTTATGTAGCTGTACGTCGCTGTTATCAGACTTCGAACTCTAGAATCGTTTTTTTTCTGCTCGACCTTTATTAAAATACGTGAACAAGGATGTTCTCCCACCCCATCATATTAGTAATATTATTTATACATGTAAATGTTGGTGCGATTCCATATACGTGGGAAGGACGGTGCAAAGGTTTGAATCCAGAATAAAACAGTACATACACGCCCTACAATACATCAGAGCTGACTAAATAATTTCAATCGTTTAGTCAACACACCCGGGTCAGCTATCTATTGCCCAACACCTTATAAATAGCGCTGCCAAATGTGCGTCGGTTTACACTAGCAACAGTTTCTCTGCCATAAGTAGATCACATTCGTTGTTCCATCTTAAAGTCTTGGAAACAATCTATATTAAGTCATTAAAACCCTTCATGAGTGGCTTCTAGGACTTAATCTGATCTACTTGTGGCCCACCAATTTTTTTTCCTCCCTAAACTTGTCACTGGTCTTGATTTCACTCGATATTTTATGTTTTAATCGCAGTGCATGAATTTTACTTTCACTCTGATGAGTGTGGACGAAAGCCGACTTAGTAAATTTATGTAATTATACTGTTTCTCTCGTTTTACCACTTTCCAATTTCGCCTCCGCCAAATGTCTAGATTCCTTGCCGTAATAAAAGTTTGTACCACAAAAAATTTATTTACATAAATATAATGTTAATGTTATTTTTAATATTTCGTATTCATTGTTTTAACAAAAAATAACATGTTCTGAAAAAAGAACAGAGGACTGTCCGAAATATAAAAATTAAATTAAGATTTAAAATTTACACACTTTTATGTTTTTCCATGAGTCCATAGGAATTCATCATTTTTAGCCAAAAAACACACACACAATTATTATTTCATGTATGTACACATATATTATATATATATATATATATATATATATATATATATATATATATCAGTACCACTGGAGAGCCATGGATTTTATAACTGTTCTGTTTTTAAATCTCCGAAACAGTTACATGGTAAATAGCTGACGATCCCCGTTTAATATTTCACAATTTAAGTTAAGGTCCCCTCTTTTTGTTTAACTTTTATATACTTGAACCCCCTTTTTTATTTGTAAATTTTGCAGCGGTAAGTCGGCTTATGTAAGTGTTAAATCTGCAATATTCTGGATTTAGTTAATATCCCTGGGAATTTAAACTGCATTTTGTTTCTTTGTTTAAAATGACTCAAAGCTTCTTTAGACACACACACACACGTATATATATATATATATATATATATGTTTCGAAGTACAAAATTTATAAATGGTCTTGAATAAAAGCGGAATTTTGTTTGTCTCCGTAAATGTGGTCTCGAGAGCTCTTTCGTCCAACATCTCATCAGGAGAAATCGTTGGAATACAACAATATATATATCCAGTATTTACGTAGAGCATATTAGTAATATTAAAATATACCTCAGGCTGCATACATGTGTGTATTTAATATAATCTAAACTAAATAAAAATCTTTTGAAACTTTCACACAATGTTTAATTTTACATCTTTTACTCAAGGATTTCTATAAGAGTTTGAAAGCAGAATGCGATAAATGCCATCTTCAAATTTCTAATGTTACAACTGCCCATCCTGTTTTTCATCACAACTTTGCCTAATGTGATATTTGAGTCAGGATTCTTGTTTTCAATTAAAATAAGCTTTTACATTCCAACTCTGGATTTGAAATATTTGTGTTTTAGTTGTATTGTCAAATAGTGTGATATTAACGTTAAAAAAACCCAAAAAACTTTTATCCAACTATATTTGGGCTATAAATATATTTTTAACAATTTGAAGGAAGTGCATTTTTCGCATTTCATATTCAAAATCATATATAATGTCTATGTTTTTGTTGTGTAGTTAAACTCAAATGTTTAAGCTCAATGGATATTAGACGATTGAAAGGTTCTAATATGTAATTTCAGAGCAATTATAAATTGATATATATATATATATATATATATATATATATACATATATTGTCTAAATGCATTATATGTTCAATGTATAAATTTTTGCATGATTTATATCATTCACAATTGAAGAATCCATCTTTTGAAGAATTCTACACATTCGTCGATCTTCCATCTTTTTGCTGGTTCTGTGTCCCAGCAGAACACAAGCAGGTTCTTGAAATTCGGGGGTGGCACCGATGAGAGAGTCAGTGAAGGCCGCAGTCCATTAATCACAGAGTCCTCGATCCCCCTCTGGATCATGGGGCTAATGTGGGCGGCCACATCCTGTCCATACCACATTTCCCAAAGCATAATGGCCAGACTGTAGATGTCTGCTTCCTTGCCATAGATGACCTCACGCCGGAATATCTCTGGTGCCATATAACATGGCGAACCGGCAATTGACCCTGAGATATCTTGGACGGGTTTGGCTAGTCCAACGTCGGTCAGTTTCACCACATCTCTTTCGGCAATCTACAAAGGATAATAATAACATAGTTAATATTGATATTAACGATTTATTAACAATAATTAATTATAATTAATTAACACTATGAATGTTGATGGATACCAAAGTCCAGATTCCACATATTACACAGCAGTAATATGGTTTTTAAGTTACGTGTATCTGGACGATCCTGAAGAGTTGAGAAAGAAATTTCATGAGAAGCTGTAAGATAAAGAAAGGTATTTACAGAAGCTTAAAGTTGATGGATCAAGTCCTGAAAGTGGGGGAGACAATAATTGAGCAGCCAATTAGAAGTCAGATAAGCATAGATGAAATAGTTTGATTTTATGCATGAGCGAGGTACCACTGATGCTATATTTATCTTGAGACAAATGCAAGAGAAGTATCTTGGTAAGAATAAGAACCTAGATTTTGCTTTTGTGGATTTGGAGAAAGCTTTTGACAGAGTGCCAAGAGATGTTGTCTTTGTGTAAATTAGAGACAAATGAGTGGTTGATAAATGTTGTTCAAGCAATGTACAGAAATGCTCAAAATCATGTTAGAATTAACAGCGCAATTAATGACAGCTTTACTGTTAAAGAAGGAGTACATCATGGATCTGTACTGAGTCGTTTACTATTCATTTCTGTCTTAGAAGCGTTATCCTGAGAGTTTTGTACGGGTTGTCTGGAAGAGATGCTTTATGCTGATTTTTTTATGACTTGCCCGTGAAACAATGGAAAGTCTACACGTGAAGTTAAAAACTTGGAAGAATACTATGAAAAGTAAAGGTCTGAGAGTGAATGTTACTAAGACCAAAGTGATGATCAGTGGTTATAGTGTTGGAA
Source organism: Sepiola atlantica (assembly GCA_963556195.1). Lineage (NCBI taxonomy): Eukaryota > Metazoa > Mollusca > Cephalopoda > Sepiida > Sepiolidae > Sepiola > Sepiola atlantica. The sequence continues at coordinate 56,661,392 of OY744519.1, forward strand.
ATCCCTCAGAAAGAGGAAATGTTCCCAGCTCAGTTTGTGGAAAAGGAATTGGTAGCAACTGACATTTTTTGTGCTATTTGTAGTATTGGGTACACAAGAAGTGCAGTATAATTACAGGTTGGTTGAGATATGATAATCAGTTTGTGTGCAAGAAGTGTAAGACAATGGAGCAGAATGAGAACTCATATGTGGAGAAAATATATTTGTATCGTGAGACTATTGAGGTTGTTCAGAAGTTTTGTTACCTTTGTGATACCATTGAAACACAGTGAGTAGCTGGTGTTAGTGTGATTGCAAGACTTAAGAGTAGATGGGGTAAATTTAGAGAACTTCTGTCATTACTAATCAGCAGAGCATTACCACTGTCAGCCAAGGGAAGAGTCTATCAGACATGTGTGTGCAGTGTGATGATGTGTGGAAATGAAATCTGGTTAGTGAGGATTGAGAATATGCGTTTTATGGAGAGAAATGATATGAGAATTATAAAATGGATGGGCAATATGAGTTTTAAAGAACGGCTTAAATCTGATGACTTCAGAGGAACATTAAATCTGGATAGTATAGGGAGATGTGTGCAGAACAGGAAGCTTCGTTGGTTTGGTCATATTGAAAGAATGGATAAGAGATCTTGAGTTAGTGAATGTAGAACAGTTGAGGTGGCAGGAGTAGGTGATACAGATGGATTTGAGAGAAAGCGGGATACCGACCTCGCCAAAGATATCACATCTATTGTGGGGTACATACCAAAACGTTCTCCATTTTCAAATCCCTGTGGACAAGATTTTTGCTGTGCAGGTAAGACAACCCTTCACACACCTGGACGGCATAATAAGACAGGTTCTTAATGGCCTCGCCTTGTTTGACCAGGTTTTTACCATATTTGGATGGGTTCACCTCCATTTTGCTTTCGCACAGGAAAACATTCTTTAAGGTCGTGTGGCAATATTCCATGATCATAAGCCATTGTAAGGCCCCGTCTCGAAGGCGTCGGTAAGAGCAGCCGTAATACTCAACGATATTACGGTGCTTGATTTCTCTGAAACAAAATATAAATTTAAAAAATAATCATTTGAATATATGATAATTGAGAGCAGAATCGGCATTACTTACCTCCGAACCCCTAGACTGGGGCTGGAGGAGAAGCAAGCCTGCTAGGACCTCTTCAGAAAGAATGGCTTCAGCGGCACTTTGAAGGCCTTCCTAGTTTTAGTATTTGTTCCCTTACTTAAAATGTCAAAAATCTTTTTATAGAGTCGCTTTTAAGAGGAAAACATAAAAACAATTAGAAAGTTACCGTGCGTATGTGTTAAACTTCAACTCGTTTGAAAATCACGATGATATTAAATTTGAAAACTACCTCTGATTTTTGGTAATCAAAAAATATCACAAAGAATTTTGAAGACCATGTCAGACCTTAGTCGTGGCACACTGACTGTGGATGGGGCCCTGGGCCGTAATCTTGGACATAAAATTCTAATGGACACAACATTTAAAAGAAAAGAAAAAAATAGCGTAGCAATATTATGTGACAAGTTTATATGTCTCATAATTGTCTGCCCTTGATGAAGAGATAAGCTTCTAGAGGGAGTCACTGTCCATTATAACCATTAAACGTGTGATCTTGGCAAGAATTTGAAATAGAACAATCGCTAGATATTCCATGACATCCTAACAAGATGGTATCAGTTGACATTTGTAACAAATATAACTTGTTCTGGACTGACATGTCTTCGATTATATATATATACTAGAAGAATACCCGTCACAGGATGGGTAAAATTATCGGAACACAACACTTTTGCACCACTTTTATGTCCCATTATGAATGATACTAAACCTTATGTCTGGAATCCTTATTCCAATTTTGGTCAAAATCCATTACATGATTTTGATTCTAGAAAATGTCTCAAATTCAAGACTTAAGCTTAAGGAGTCTTAAGAAAACATTAAAATTCAAGGAATCTTGCTTAATTATGGATCAAATTTAATGTAAATCTGAATTATTTAAATTTTCAAATAGGAGGTATGCTCATATTATCTCCCCTTAAACCATTTAAAATACTCCCCAAGAAACTGAAATTTAGAGAATATTTATTAATTGATGTCTAATAAATATTGTTAAAATTTCACAAAAATTTGGAGGTATTTGATTTTTCACGACAGGTTTCCACCCCTTCTTTGCCCTCTTTGCATAAAACTAAATTAAACTAAATATAGTTTACATTATCCATCCTTAGAGCTAGAAGCTGTGTTCCAAAATTCATAATGATCGGTTAATTAGTTTAGGATTGAATTTTGTACATAAAAATATACATATCTAACTTGGTAAAGTTTGTATCCACAGGGTAAAAACTCCAGAGGATATTTTCTGTGTTTATATAATAGTTCTCAATAATAAATACAGCTGTTTACTGGTAATAATTTTTTTTTATACTGGTAACATAATTTGGCTACACATTTGCAGACATGTTTCAGTTCTAGCTGCAAACCAGCTGAACTTCGTCAAACCACTTGTCAACTTGTTATGATGTGTAGCCGTCACCATATCTGAAGGTCGGATAAATTGAAATAAATTTTACCCTGTCTCTGCGTGCCCCAGAATTGACTAAAGAATGAAATAGAAAAAGAAAAAAAGAAACTAATAAAAATATTAACTTTTTAAATTAAAACCATGTCATGTGATCTGCGCTAGTTGTACCCCCCCCGAACGATAGTTCTTTCATTTCCATCGCCACCTTCATATCAAAGAAAGAAAGTGGCTTCACTAAGTTCAGCTCGTTTGCAGCTAGAACTGAAACATGTTCGCAAATGTGTAGCCAAATTATGTTTGCATAAATAAAATGTGTGTGTGTGTGTGTGTGTGTGTGTGTGTGTGGAGTTAAATGGAAAGGGTAAATAGACCAAATGAAATAATCAGATCAACCCAGAGGACGAGATTTTATATTTCGTCTTTATTATCAGGAGACTTTTGCAGAAACGAGTGAAGAAAATGTCATGGAGCATCTCATGTTATATTCAAATCTAAAAAAGTGACATATTTTGGAAGAGATCCACTTCAGACATAAAATTTCACCTTTTCTTTTCTCAATCCGTTTATTCACCCGACCCTCCTCCCTCCGTGCTTCCAGCAAAACAATAGTCCAGTAGCATATTGAGGTTAGTGTATGTATGTATATGTATGGATGGATCTGGTGTTAAATATGCCCAAATGTTTTTATTACAATAATGCAGACACCGCATTCAGTAACATATGTCACAACATTACAAAATAAATGTGTATCTCTAGAAACAATTTATAGCTTTTTTCATCACAAAAGACGGTCAGCGGCAAAAGCAACATTTCTGTCTATATAACTTTCACCTTCCCTCACTTGAATATTTTTTGACTTCGGCTTTTATTTTATATGGTGTCTAGCATTTTCGCTTCCGTCACACTCTCTCTCTCTCTCTCTTTCTCTCTCTCTCTGTTTATTAATAGTCAAAGGTAAGAAAACTAACAATAAAACTCAAAATTGGAACAGTCCATTATAAACAAGAGGAAATATCACCACAAGTTGTAATACTAGTTAAACCGGAGATAGAGATAGAGAGAGAGAGAGCGGGGGGGGGGGGGACAACAGAGAGAAAAACGAGACTAATTTTGGATTTTGGATTTATATTTTAGAATTCAGCTGGCTTTGCAAACTCACTTTTTCCTGATTCAAACAATTTAACCCGGGATCTATGGGTGCCGCAACGGGTCAAATTCTTTCTAGTATTCTCAGATTAATGCAGAGTTCAACTTGTCAACAGATACATTATTATGCATGCCCTGTGTAGTTTTTATAGTTAAATAGCTGTTGTTATGGTCCATTACTTGAAATGGACTTGTATACAGAGCTTCCAGAGATTTCTCTACTCTAACTGTTCGCATGGCATAATCACATTGACACACGTTAGATTAACGAAGTTAAGCAACGTTGAGCCTGGTCAGTACCAGATGGGTGACCATTTGGGAATATTAGGTGCTGTATGTAGGGGGACGTCGACATCTCTCTGCAAGAAGCTAATGTCGTCATATATATATATATATATATATATATATACAATATTTCAAATAAATATTTATTATTATTACCTACAGACATCAATGTTTCATGCTTACACAATCTTCAGTGTAGGAGATGTTAATTTTTGCCGGTAGGAGGGCACGAACCCGGTTTCTAAGTCCCAACTGACTCATAGTCGGTATTCTACCCCTTGGCCAACACCAATTCGCATGGAAATTAAGAGAAATTAAACTCTATATACGCCAAATTGGCAGCCGCAAATAGTAAACATTAGAACAGCTTACACAAATCAACCCGCGTCTACGGGGTTGGTAAACAACTAAATGTTAAAGTGTCCGAAAAGAAATCAGATAAACTAGAAATCTGGGTCAGCAAAATCAACCATTTCATAAGGTCATAGCAACTGGGGTGGGGGAAACGTTTTAAGTGTGTCATTTATTATATCACCGACCGGCGAAAATCAAGTCACCCCATTTCCTTATACGCTTACTCATTGGAGAATCATATGTGTCAATCACATACATGCATAAACAGAATCCACGTACACATACACACATCATAATATGCACAAACCACCCTTACCTCCACCACCCCACACACCCAGACAGTACGTACACTCTAATAATCAGTCTTTACACAATACAGGTAAGCAGAACTTAGATTAACATTTTTGTCGGCTAGACATATTTGGAGCTACATGCATATATATATTGCTGTCTTCTTCTTTGTGTGTCTTTGAAGCATGTGGTCATATGACAGTTTCCACCATTTTTATGCAGTCCTTTGCAATAGTGTTGTACTCTGCAAGATCTTTCAAGCTATACTGGTTGCACAGTAGGGGGCAGAAATAGATTACTGTTATAGTGTAAGCTGATCTACCTATTTAAGGAATAAATGGGCTTACCCAGGCACAATAAATACAGTTTCGACTAAACGTCATAGCAGCAATTGGTGGAAGTTATGGCCCCAGAATCATGACGTGTACGTCTGTAACATACTTTTGTTAATACACTTTTCTAAACTATACCACATATGTTTGTCTTAATTATTATTGGCCTGCAAGGCTATAACAATTAAAATTCGCAATAGCGTACATACCTACACTTATTCACTACTCTGGCAATTATATTTCTGAATTATTATATTTAGAGAAAGGAATTGCTCTACATCAAATTTTGAGTTATGTAATATATTTTTAAAAGGATCGGTGAATGTAAATAACATGTATGTGCTTGGTAAAATCCTAAACTATTGAACTTATTATTAATTATGGAATATGTATTCTAGGCAACAGAGTGAGTAACACGGGCACATTATCTTTTTTGTAAATTTGACCATTTAGGGAGGTGCCACCAAAACCGTACCATACCCTCCTACCTAAGAAAGAAAAAACATTAAAATTTAAAACTAATGATGTATTTATTGCTTATACCCATCCTGGGATAGGATATATATATATATATATATATATATATATATATATATATATATATATATATATATATTATAACTTCTTTGTAATATAGTAGTAAAAATCACAGCGGAGTGCTCGATTAATTAAGAATTAAAGTTAAAAATTAAAAATTAAGAGCGTAATATTTATTTATATTGGTACAGAAAAATTAGTACAACATTCGAACCGTCGGTTTCAAACACGGAAGGACTTAGCCATCCGGCTCTCTTCAGCTTCTGTTGTCATCTGATTCGGAAATGTGAAATCACGTGTCACTCTCGTCTGGACGCGTTATTTGCTTAGAGTGTTGTGTATGTTTGTTTAAATTTAGTGTAAGGAAGGGGGGGGGGTGAAAAGTGACAGTTGAGATCTAAACCGAAGGGGATTAAAAAAGAGATATAAAAACATATATAAAAAAATATATTAAAAAAATATCAATAAAATTAAAAAATACGAACAAATACCTTAATCAACCCATATCTACACTACTTTTAAAGAGCAATAATTTCAAAATATATCTCCAGTCATTAAGAGGGTAACGCCCCCATTTCACAACATTATTATTACTCCCATAAGTCCCCACCATTTCTCGGTCATAATACTAATCTCCCACATCTCCCAAACAGATCCAATTAGACGGTTTCAAACCATTTAAAACCCCTACAGAGTTACTGCCCTTAGACCGCCCGGATGATACCTTTATTTAAATTCCTCCGGGATTGATTTAAAGTCCTTTAATCCAGGTTTTAAACACGAAATTAATTAATGTTGTTCCTTTTAACCACCTTTAATCCTTAAACACCTCCCCTAATTCCTTTAGAACACACATCTTCAAACCCCAAAACAGTAACGGCCAAATATACGAAACTCATGATATTGACTCACGGGAATTATATAGAATTATTTTTAATTTTTAAATTTTTAAAAATTTTTTTATTTTTGATTTAAAAAAAAAATTTTTTTTTTCATTTTAATTTTTGTTTTTTTATATATATTTTTTATATCTCTTATTTTTTTATATCTCTTTTTTAATCTCCTCCGGTTTAAATCTCAACCGTCTCATTTTTAACCGACCCCCCCCTTCCTTCCTTACACTAAATTTAAACAAACATACACAACACTAAGCAAATAACGCGTCCAAACGAGAGTGACACGTGACTTCACATTTCCGAAACAGATGACAACAGAAGCTGAAGAGAGCCGGATGGCTAAGTCCTTCCGTGTTTGAAACCGACGGTACTAATGTTGTACTAATTTTTCTGTACCAATATAAATATATATATATATATATATATATATATATATATATTTCACAATGCTTACATCCTTTGCAGAATTGTTCGCTTTTTGGCTAGGAGAAAAGTGTAGTATCTGACATGATACTATAATCTTTTTTGTCCTCGGTCAATGAAGGAAAAATTCATCTAGCATGAGGCAACTTTTTTTGTCCCAATCCAGAATGCCCTTTTTTGTTGAGCTAGATTTTCCTCGCCTTAAAACCGACCTTTTGTCTAACTTTGTCCTTATGGGGAGGCAAATAAATAAGGACTTTTGAGAATTTTGATTTTTTTATTCGTTATAAAGGTGATATTCCTGGGCATGATAAATTATGCAGAGTGTCAAACACAAACATTCTCAGCTTTTTTGTCACAAAAGTTTATGGAAATGATGATAGTGACATGACGCATATTCAGCTTGGTTACCGCTTATGTAATAAGCATTCAATTCATGCTGACAGGGTTTAATTTATTCACGCGTCACTTGCTTTTCTACAATTTCTTGTCAATCGCACGTATCCACTTGAATATTATTGGCTGGTTGGGATAAGCAGCTTGCTATAATGTTTGCATTTTTATAGGGCACATATAAGTGATGCATCTATAGGACACTAAGGCTGATCATCTTGCTTTCTTGTTTTCTTGCTTGTATATTGAATGGTTTAGATGGTGGACGGAAGGGCGAAGGAGACGAGAAGTGGTGTGAGGAGTGGAATAGAGGGAGTAGTAGCAGCAGCATAAGAAGGGGAGAGTAAGAGACTGGCATAAATAAATGACATAAATAAAGAAAAAATGGAAAGACTAAATGTATGCACTAATCTACAATGTAAAAACGTGGACTTTTATTTAAATTGAACACATACAGTAACTTTAATCTCTAACTCTCGGGATGTACTGTTCAAATATCTGTTTACCTGTTTAAGTGCATAAATGTATACTCTAATGTACGATATACCAACGTTGATCCAATGGGTCACGGGTTGTCTAGCTTGTTTATAAAACTGGGATGATGTTACTGTCTGTCACATTTTAATGACGAGTGACTTTTAAAAGGTACTACAAATTGGTTCATGATCCGACAATATAACAATATATTCACGCCTTCTAAGGTTCAAAATAGAGGTCACCTCGTTTTTACGCCTCTAAACTATAAAATTACAAAACAAACTGAGCATTTTTGAAAAAATTAAGCCCAACGTGGTCATAATTTTTTTTATTTTTTGATGGTCTTCTCTTAACCAGAGATGTTGAAGTTCGAACTCCACTATCGGATTGTGGGGTTTGAAAAGCCAGCGCCCGAGAGGTGAGCACTCTGGCGATTAAAAATTGCCTGGGCAGCACCGTCGGCATTCCCTGGTAGGGGCGTCTCAGGCAGTAAGCAATAAAGAGGGGAGGCGAAGCCTGGGAGGGTGGACCTCCCAGAACTGCACAGGACAGACCCATAGACCAGCGTAAATCAAGCCCCGAAGGCCAAGACAATACCAGTCTATGAGGTACAGTATCAATCGGAACAGATACTACACTTTGATCTTAGCCAAAAGGCCAAGTTTTCTTCGAGTAACATGTCTGATACAGTATTTGTTTCGTTACTTACTTTAATATACTGTCCTCGAGTAAAGTGTCCGACACATTATTTGGGCTGAGTTCCTCGCTCCAGGCTTTCATGGCGACCTGCCGATCACCTTCAGGTGTGCGCAGGTGACAGGCAAACACTGTCGCAAAACTGCCTTTCCCCAACGGAGGGTCGAGTGGATTCAAGATGATCGATTTCAGATCGATATCCGGAACCAATAATTCTTTCACATAAAACATGTCCAACTTTCCTGCAAAAGAAAAACAGCATTTAATGTTATATCATGATATGCATTAGTTATGTCATGCTATGCAGTAGTTATGTCATACTAATGCTATATCATGCTATGCATTAGTTATGTCATACTAATGCTATGTGATGATATGCATTAGTTATGTCATAATTATGTTATGTCACGTTACATATTTGTATGCATGAATTTTAAAATAAACGCCACATTCATGAATTCATCAGATTAAAGAACCTAATAAACATTAACCTATACACAGCACAAATAATTAACAACAATCATATTTAAATACCAGCAGATTCACCCAGCATTGATTGGGTTTCAAATACGTTAAACATAACCTGAGCGTGCGTTGGTCAGCAACCCTCATTGGCCAAGTTTCAGAGCTGTAAAGATCCTCTTTATGGCTCTGAAGCCTGGCCAATGACGGCTGCTAGCTAACACAAGCTCAAAGTGTTCAACAACTCTGTTTGTAGCATACGTAACTGCCTTTGCATGGATTGAGTATCGGTACCCAGCTTGCGTCAATCTACAACCACTTAACTCTGTGCTGCTGTGAGATGTCTTTGGTGGTTTGGTCATAATGCTCGCTGTCAAGCAGGAGAATTGATCCGAGGCATTCTCCTTCTGCTTCCACTACCAAATAAGCACACACGCATTGGTGGGCAGCTGAAAACCTGGGTCAACTAACATCAAAGAGGTCTCAGCAAAATCTCCAGCCAGTTGTTCTTTGTCGATAGAATAGGGACTAGCTTCTCATCTCAACAGAGCTCGTGCGTAACTAATATGAACTAAGTTTGAATGCCCTCATCCCGTCCACTTATGTGTCAAACAGTACAACTACTCTTTTTCTAATAATTCGTTTACATTTCAGAATTTTTGAGATGAGGATTGATTATTTGGATTATTCAGACTACTACTCTCATCATGGATGTTATTCTCACAATGTTTTGACCGATGTAACTTTCGACTTTCTTCAGATGTATCTTGGCGAACTCGGGAATCTTTATGTGGAACTCGGAAATCTGTACGGAATTTCGAATGGAACCATTTATTTAAGCCATGGGGGTAGAATGTTCTCGTTCCATCAGCCATGACAGGGTAGAAATCTTAAGTAATCTTTAATCATATTCTTAGTCTTCTGGAGGTTGAAGGTTCAACCCTCAGTACAAGCGATACTAAGAATATAATTCAGAATTACTTAAGACTTCTACCCAATCATGGCTGACGGAACGAGAACAATCTATCCCCGTGGATTAAATAATGGATTCTGTTCGAAATTCCGTACTGATTCCGATTGTTAAAACTAGGACATTGATTTTGAATGATTAAAAAGCATACACATTAATGATCTCTTTTTGTGATAGCTTAATTTTGGAATATTTATATATTATTTCGTTGGATTATTAAATTAAAAAATTACGTCTTATCTTAACACTTTACTGCAGTTTCATGGATCACCCAATCATCAGAAGTGTGTTAATAAATCCCAAACAAATCCCAACACAAGTTGAAAAGCAGAGCAAGGCGGAGAAATCGTCATGGTGTGGCCGTGGGAGAGGTGTTAGATAGCTTAAATAAAATGGGGGAGGAGAAAATCTATGGCACATTCAATTGTGCTTATGTAAATAACCGTTGTAGGCGGCTGTAACCTAGCGATTAACGTATTTTGTATTTGTTGTGTTCGTATTTAATTAATTGGCATGGTTCGTGTATATAAACATGACGGGTTCGTCTGTTTAATTGCAATTCAAGCCTTTTGGATCTATTTAACACAACTTATTGTTAACGATTGTAGACGATTAATGTATTTATTTACTCCTCTCCAGGAGTTAGGCACAAGGCCAGTTTTATCTTACTCCCACAAGTAAGATGTGACCCAAGGTCGGGTCGGGAAAGTGGGGTTTGAAAAGCCAGCGCCCGAGAGGTGAGCACTCTGGCGATTAAAAATTGCCTGGGCAGCACCGTCGGCATTCCCCGGTAGGGGCGCCTCAGGCAGTAAGCAATAAACTTACTCCTCCCCAAAGAGGGGAGGCGAAGCCTGGGAGGGTGGACCTCCTAGAACTGCACAGGACAGACCCATAGACTGGCGTAAATCAAGCTCTGAAGGCCAAGACAATACCAGTCTATGGGATGCAGTAGCCATCGGAACAGATACTACACTTTGATCTTAGCCAAAAGGCCAAGAAATCGATTGTAAACATAATTAACGTGGTTTGTGGGTGTAGACCTGCCATTTTTGAAAATAGTTAAAATTAATTTTTTATAACTTGTTATAAAAATTGAAATAACTGTAGGTGTGTTATGTTGTATAATTTGAGAGGAAGAGACGAGTTCTCGTAAGTTATTTCACGGCGTCAGTTGACAGACAACTCTGTTTCCCCAGCAGACAGCGTCTGATACAGACGTGTATGATGCTACGAGAGACCTAATGAAAGATGGTGGCGACAACGCATGAAAAGAGGAAAAAACAACACAGAAAATGTTTCATTCAGTGTTCACCTCTGTTCAGTAATTAGTGTTTCAATCTGAAAACTTTTTACATGCATAGTTTAAACAAAAAAGAAAAAAACATTTCATTTATTTTTGAAAGTTAAAAATAATTGGAATAAATAAAAGATTTTGGTTTACCTTGTAAATCGTAGCATTCGACAATTAAGCTCGGCATTTTCTCAGTGATATTACATTCCGATTTTAAGAACTCTTGCTCCAGATTATTCAAAAGAATGAGATCGGCTTTCAGCAGTTCGGGTATCATAACACCGACAGCATCAATGCTGCGCAAAATCCCCCGGAAGAACTTTGCCAGAACATCGCCCAAGAGGGTGTTGTCCATCAGATTCTTCAAGTACTGTTTGGCAATGTCAGACATCAGTTCCCGGGGACGAACTTTGGAACCGGCCAAATAGGCCTTCAGTTTCTTTTTGATGTCCTTCTTCTCCATGTCCACATTGCCCAAAGTACAGATTGTGTAACCGATGCTGTTTGAAGCATTTGATATATCGTATGAATTGACTCTGTTGAAATAGGAAAAAAAAAAAACAACAGGAAAGTAAGAAAGAATAAACACAATGTGCAATATATATATACATACATTTATATATGTACCCCCACAAAAGAAAAGCGAAACATTTATTTGTGCTTCCAATCCTCACAAAAAAAATGCCAGTGGCAGACATAAGGCATTGGTAAATGCCGAATATTTCTTAAAACAAGAATCAGCAAGCCCTGTAATATATAAATCAGAAGTCCAAGAATGCAGAATCAGTTTATCATCATTATGTTGTGTTTACTAGCCCTAAAACAATATGGCCGAATCCTAGAGGTATTTAAAAGGGAGATGATCATAATGACTTTAGTAAAGTGGGTGACGGGAGTCAATCAGGTGATGACCTTTTCTTTGGAGTGAGAATTTAGAAGTATATATAATTCAAGCTAAGGAAAATTTTAATATTTACACTATACTATGTAAACTATAGCTCTAATTTAATTCAAACAAGTTTTATTAACTAGATTTTTTTAGTTTTATTTTATGAAATTTAACTTTTAATCTTTTCAATCCAACCGGGAGAATTCTTTCATTATTCAGGCATCTTGTCTTGTTGCTTCTTTCCTCTGACCCTTAGAATTCCCTCCCTGCTTCCTGTTTCCCGACTGCACCAACATGCAGAAATTTCAATTCTGGCCTATAATTACAGTGGCTCCTTACATCTTAGTGGCAATATGCCTGGTTTTGAGTGAATAAAAGTAATATATATATATATATATATATATATATATATATATATTACAATAGTATTTTAAGTATATATTTATTCCTAGTTGTTCGCTTCTGTGCAAAACAATTGTCAAGGCTTACATTGAATTTAAAAAAAAAATTCAGCAAGTAAAAATCTGAATAAAGACTTGGTCATTGAAATTTAAAATAACATTGTTTATTTATATATGCTCTGTTGTTAAATGTTAACAGTCATCGAGCTTTTACATTGAACAGTTCTGATAAATGTTCTTATAATATATATATATATATATATATATATATATATATATATATATAAAAAGAAAAAGAAGAAATATTCTTCTGAAGATGTTATATTACCGAAAGTACTCAAGTTTATATATAAAAAAATGTTTTTAAGATGAATAAATAATTTATTTTTAAAAACAAATAATCTGCGTTGTGCAAGGTTTTCTAAATATTTTATAAAAAAATATCTTCGTTATCATTGCCAGCCCGCCAGCGCTTCAAATTGTGTGACTTTTCAAAGTATATATATATATATATATATATATATATATATATATATATATATATATATATATATAGTGTGTGTGTGGGTGTGTGCGTATACTAGTATTGGTTACCCGGCTTTGTCTATGGGGTATGGATGACAAAACAGTTATGGTTAGTAAATGTGAATATGATATATGGCTAAAATAAGACATTAATTCAAGTGCATGGGTAAAACAGTAATGACAAAATATTTTAGCAACAAAAACCTACTGAATTGCAATAGCGTCAACTGTCATTGGTTTATAGATTCTTAGTTACGTCAATATGTGAACACACCTAACATTGTAAAAAAAAAGAACGTTTACTTCCCTGTCCTTAGTAATAACCTCTTCATTCGTTACTTTTTGAACACACCTCATATTAATATAAAGAATGAACATTTAATTAATTGCCTTTTGGGAATGCATTCTCAGTCTCCATACATTTTCAACGCGTCTCATATTTGGAAAAATGAAACTTAACTTCTTGTCTTACTTAATACAATTTCATTCTCATTACTTTTCTTTTTACACACCTCGTATTTTCAAAAAGTGAATGTTACATCCATTGTCCTTGATTAATACATCCCCAGTCTAGATAATTTTTCAATAGACTTGAAATTTTCTCCTCCTGGGGATGCTAGTAAATATAGATAATATCCGGCATTACCCTTCTCATCTATAAGGGGAGAATTGATATTTTTGCTTGTCGTCTGAGGCTCCCTCATTCATGAGTGCTGATGGTACTATGCATGTCTTTTTAACATCCAGTTCCCCTTTTTGAGAAGCTGGATTTAGCCACTCCTCATATTAAAGACCGACCATGATTCTAACTTTGCCTTCGTGGGGAGGAGGAGGTAAGTAAATAGGAACGATATTTCTGAAGGGGATGCATTTATTGTTTATCGCTTGTGTCTCATTCGCGAAGAACTATACTATTGTATACTATTATATGTATCAACTATTGTTGATGATGGTGAATTATTATGTAGTAATTTCATGAGAATCGGAAGTAAACCCTAATCTCTGCAATATTTGAAGTTTCAAAGGGGATGTGTTAAAATTAAACACCCCGTTCTCTGATGTGTCTCAGAATTCTTTGAAGTTTAAGATTTGAGAATCTTGTTTGATTTGCGTCTAATATCTATGGCTTTTCCTAATTCCATGCCAATCTGAGATATTTGAATTTTCAAAGTTGTCACTTTTATGTCCCCCAAAATCTATAAAAAATATATGAAACCCCAAATTAAAACTTCCCTAGTAACTTGCTGATTATGAATATGACATTGGTTTTGCTGATGCGTACACACACACACATTTGATATATATATATATAAATATATATATATATATATATATATATATATAAATATATATATATATATATATATATATATATATATATATTAGTATTTCATGTATCCACATAAAATTTTATATGTATCAATTTTCAGTATTTACTTCAACAGTGCTCGATACGTAAGTAGAGCTAGGTAGTAAGCTATGAAAATATATTTATGGCAATTAAGCTACACAGAGGCTCCCGCGTTTCATCCCCGAGGGGAATCTCCAGGCTAAAATGCATGGAGTTATTTTTGCTGGGTGTTTTTATATACACGGCTAGCTAGTTAATCAATCAGATTCTTTGTTGTTCTCTCAGCCAATCGTTAGGCTTTCCGCGAACAAAGGTCTTGTTGGTGTTACTTCCTATATCCTGTTCTATTGTTCTGTTTTCTATAGATTTGCCTATATTCTGTTTCCTTTGTTGTGTCAATATAATGGGTGAATTTATTTTAACACGTGGTTCCTTGTATTTCTATTTTAGGTTTTAATTTTTAAATTGTTAAGTTTTTGTTTAGTTTTTTTTTTACTTATTTGTTTATTTATTTATTTATCGTTAGCCTAAGGTAAATTTATTTCTGTGTAAGCAGCTGTTTGCTACCTCACCTCTATAGTTTAATAGATTTCAGGGATCTTTAAAATTTAGGATTTCAAATTTTTCATTCAGGCATAATCTACACGGGTTGTCTAAATTTCTACATGTGCTGGCCTGTCGTATTATTTTCCATTCAATTATTGGTGAGCGTCCATTTTCTTTGAGCTCCCAATAATGGTTTGCTAGTGCTGTTTTAATTCGACGTTTTCTGTTTTAAAATGTGCTTTTGTGGTCATAATATCTGGTTTTAAAATCTAGGGAGGTCATACCCACGTAGTATTTCTTGTTATTTGGTCTTGGCAAATATTGTTGCTTGGTATACAATACGTTTGGTTAGGCATTTATTTTGTAGTGGACAAAGTGTACGATCTATGCAGTTACATCTTTTCTCTTCATTGCTAACTTTTTAATTTCTATTCGGGTGGTTATTATTGGGGTTTTGTTTATTTCTATTAGTATTGTTTATATTTTTGTTCTTCTTAGTATTATTTTTGTTATATTTTCCACTTTTTATGTAATTTGTTCTTTTTTCCTCTCTGTTGTTCTCTTTTAGTATTTTGTTATTGTGTGCCTTAATTATCATTTCTAGGTTTTCACAGTAGCTGTAGGATAGTTTTAGGTTATTTTTATTGAATATTTTATGCAGGGGATTGGTTACGGGGAAGTGTTTTTCAATCAGATTTAGGACTTTTTTGTCCAGTTTAGTTTTTAGCATCTGGTTATAGGGCGGGGTATAGTAGATTATATTTCTTTTTCTTTTATTTTTAATTTTGTTGTAATTATTAGTGTCCTGTTTTTATATTTAATTTCGGTATTATGGCAACCACTATTTTTTTAGAGCTGTATTGTAAATGTTGATTGATTTAAAAAAAAAAAAAATTTACACAGAGAGAGAGAGAGAGAGAGAGAGAGAGAGAGAGTTGAACGGATGGACGCCTGGGCATGCGCCGAAGTGGCGTGCGCCGAAGTGGCGTGTGCCGAAGAAAACAAATTGGACGAAATTCTAGCTACCACTTTGCGCCCGTTGATTTGTGACTTAAACAGCTACTTGTGTAAAGAATTTGCACACACAGAGAACTAGCGAAATAACTTTGAGAAAAACAACAAAAATATTATAGACAATTCAAATGTAAAAATATTCAACATTTGTCCAGTGAGCTGTTGTTGTACGTACATAAAAGTAATCCATGGATACGTGTTTCTGGCTCACATCCATCATCAGCATGGCTACCTTAGACAAGGATCGAACCTTCGATATTGATGTCTATAGTTCAACGTCTTACCAAGACGCTCTTTTTATCACCTAAATATTTAATGTATTTTTATGTAATTATTTTTATTGGCGATTGCAACGTTCGTTGTTTTTTTTGTCTTACTACTATTTCGATTGTTTCACTTCCTACATGATTAAGATACAGAAAATTTCATTATTAGTCGCCTTTAACTTTATAGGACGTATTTTTCGTTAATATATATATTTTTTATTAATTTTATACATATATAAACGTAATCCATGGACACGTGTTTTTGGCTCACAGCCGTCATCAGCATGGCTAACTTAGACAAATATCGAATCTTCGATATTTGTCTATAGTCAAGCGTTTTACCATTGGACCAAGATGCCATGTCTCTCTCTCTCTGGAATTTCTTCCCAACATTAAGAAGTAGACACCAAAGAATATCGATGTTTGTATGTTTTTGGATGGGTAGTGGTAGCTGTGTCGTTCTGAAATATGTGTTATATTTGACAATGTGTGAGGTATGTTGCTGTAAAATAACATTTTTTTTTTTTTTTTTTTTGTCTGGTGCTTCGAACAGGCGTGTTCAGGCTTGCTGGTTGTTCAACTCGCCCTGGCTGATGTGAGGATCCTGTGAGACAAAGGAACCGCACCAGCATGTGCTTGCATGTGCACGATAGAATTGGTGTCGGCTTGCCTGCACGCCGTGTATCCGACAATTTGGGGTTGGTCCGGGATATTAGCGAGGTAGGCATCAAGAGAGCGCTTAAATTGTTCCACAGCAGCATTTTTTATATCCCGAATACACCTAGGCATGGCATTGAAGAGTTGTGACCCCTGTACAGGTAAGCTCGTTTCAAAAATGGTTCGTATTTTCCCACCAGTTTTTAGCGAGGGAACAATACAGTGCCTCCCGCGGCGTTCATTGTCTCGGGCTTGAATGTGGCCATTAATGTTCGGTACCTTTCCTTCCAATATCTTCCAGATGTAAATTATCCGGTACCTTTCACGTCGTCTTTGCAGCGAGAACATTTTTGTCTTCTTCAGACATGACCAGTAGTTCCGATCAGCTTGAATTTTCCGTAGAAAGGACCACTGAATGGCTTCAAGCTTTGTGGGTGTCCATCAGGTAACTTTTCGATCCAGGGCGATAAGAAAACCCAGTCCAGAGTTTGTAGTAATATCCGTCACTCCGCTGTGTTTTTATTGTTAATCCCCTCCAGTTGTAAGCTAAAATTAGCGCCAAGTATCACACACCTGTACAAATATAGGGAGTCGTGTGATTGTTTTTGCTTGTGAAATATTTTCATTATCTCCCGTTTTGTTGAACCAATCTGAGTTTTCTGTACTTACGACCGACGTGGGAAGTTCAGCTGCTCGGATAAGATACCACAACTCTTAATAGGCTTTTTTGTTTATTAAAATGATTTTTGGTTTTGGTGTCGAGTAAAAAGATATTTTTTGGGGGAAAGTAATTCTTTTGTTTTTCTTACACTGAATTTAATCTGGAAACTTTTCACTCGGAATCCGCTCCCCCCCCCCCTCCCTCTCCCAACATACGCAAATACAATCGTTTTGTTTGAAGGGAAATATATCTTAAGCCCCTTTCTGCTCTTTAAATCACGTAATCACGAACAACCTTTATATAAAACAGACAAACTACACCAAACCTATTCACTATTTTTATTTATAAAAGACAGACTCTTCTTTTTAGTTACAGAATGTTCGACTAATCTATAATCTTGTGCATTTCTCCAGCTCCCCTGAATACTAACCCACTTTAAACACCATCATGATATTGTATTGCGCCAATGACGTATCCAAACAAGAGTGGTGTAACTTGTTTCTTTAAGTTCTTGACCAGAGCACTTAAGCCCCAGCGAAGAAGCGGACATCCGCGTAGGATATTCCATGGTTTGTGGTGTCACGCTACAGGGTCACCCAGGGCTGTTGGCTAATACACCTTTCTGACAAGTATCTACACATTTGCATACGTTTTTTACAATACTAAACTATCAGTGGCAATAACACATATGCAAATTTGCATACGTTTTTTACAATACTAAACTATCAGTGGCAATAACACATATGCAAATTTGCATACGTTTTTTACAATACTAAACTATCAGTGGCAATAACACATATGCAAATTTGCATACTTTTTTACAATACTAAACTATCAGTGGCAATAACACATATGCAAATTTGCATACTTTTTTACAATACTAAACTATCAGTGGCAATAACACATATGCAAATTTGCATACTTTTTTACAATACTAAACTATCAGTGGCAATAACGCATATGCAAATATTCTCAATGGTATTACGTGTTCCTTTTCTCACTTTTGTCTCTACATTCCGTCTCCTGCCGGATTCTTCTCGTCACTCACTGATTTATCTGTTTTTCTATCTGACGTATTTACGGACCCCTGTCACTGATTTAAATCTATATTTTATATTCTATGCCTATACTCCCATTGTCACTTCCGGTTTAGCATTATTAGACTGCGTTAGTTATCAGGAGAGATGTAGGAAAACTATAAAAAATTATTTTAATAAATAAATGCTTGTAGGGATGTAGACTAGACCAATATTTAGGAGAGATGGAGAACAGTTGTATTTTCATAAATGGACGTTTGTATTGTATATGCTATGATAATGAAAATGTTTTGTACCTGTTGAGGACATTTAAAATTCCTTTTGGTTTCACAGGTTTCTTGAATGACTGCTGCAACTGATTCACAACCTTTCCTTTATCACCGGATAACATGTCTGGAAAAAAGAAACAAGTCATGAGACAAGGGATTCGCTTTAAATACCATCCCCATACTTACAAATGAACGTTAACTGCTTTAAAATTAAGGGTTTGTTTATAAAGTAATGAAACTGAATGATTATGCAAATTATTTATAAACGAGCGGGACCCGTGGAAATTCCACAGTTGTATCTTTCTGGTTATGGGGTCTACCTTCAAAACCCCTGTAAGAGTTTGTGACATATTTCCATTCTATGGACGCCCGGTGAGAACGAAGACCCCACGATACTATTATACCATCTTTGGACGGAACACATACTACACTTTAATCCTAGTCTGAACAGCAAGAAAGTGTATTTTAGTTCGAGTTTCACGTTTGACACGACAGATGTAATTTTTAAAATTACTTTTTTTTTGCATTGTTTTTTCGGCGATCGGGCGATCTCATTTGTTTAAGTGGTGGAGGATTATATAACGTACGTGCAAACATGGACTCGCCTTAGCATATTATTTATTATATAGATCAACAAAATTTGCTTCCTGACACTGAAAATGAGCCGTGATTCGATTTAGTTTGCTATATAAGTTTAATGTAAAGTTATTATTGTGCTCTGATGAGCAAATTCACTAGACCAACAAGACAATCTGCCAAATCCCATCCATTCACTGTGGAGGTCCCCAGATACCGAAGAGCTTTCTACTTCAAAAGCTTCTTTCCTCGTGCTTCTGGACTCTGAAACTCCCTCCCTGCTCCCTGTTTTCCTGACGGTCCTGACATGCAGAAATTTAAAACTAATGTAAACAGACATCTCGCTGCACAGCTCCCAAATTTAGGTTTCCCCCCCCCTCCCAAACTCTCACTCTTTTTATCAGTAGCCTCTTACGTCTACAGTGGCGGTCTGCCTTGTTTGGGGTGAATGATGTTAAAAAAGAAAAAAAGGAAAAAAAATCGTAAATGTAATTATTTTGGTTAAAGGTCGAAAAATAAAGACGGGCGATAATTTTACGTTTGACTTACAAAAAAAAAAAAAAAAAAAAAAAAAAATTAGCCACCTGCTAAAAAAGTAATTTTTTCAACACGTTTTTAATCATCTGAAAATTCGGTGCTTACTCGATAGTAATTTGAGGATTCAAAAAAAATGCATAACAAAAATTTAGTACGGGACCCGCTTATATTAAATTCCGCCAAAACGATGAATATAAATAGTCTATTAGTTTTCCCAATGCATAGTGTGGTTGTGGGAAGGGTTCAACTTTTTATTGGGAACCGATAAATCAGGGCTCAGTTGTAGAGATACAAACAACGCATCTATACGAACTATAGTTATTTAGCTGTAATATCGTGTTAAATATGGACACAGGATTTCATTTGCAGACTAATGTGAATGATAATTCACACACACACATGCAAGAGAGCTCTCACATGCAAACCACGACACAAACCAAAAAAATCACACACACATGCACTCGTATGCGCGCGCACACAAAAGCACACACACGAAAAACACCCCCACACAAGTACATAAAAAACGAAGCCTAAGAATTCCCATAGATTTAATCAGTATTCATTTACATATGAGAAAATGTTTTTCTCTCTCGTAGCAAAAATAGGTAAACATTCTCACACATAAATACGAGGAATGTCTTGCTGAATGTTATTCGCACTCAGAAAATCAGAGAGAAACGAGAACAATTCACACAAATCGCCATCGTTCAAATTTATTGATGAGCAATTTTCTATGTCAAACTTGTGACTCTCTTAAAAAAAGGTGTTTTCTTGCAGATGCGGATTTCTTTTCATTATTAGTGTTAATCGTTTCAGAGCTTAAGCGTAATTTCTTAAACCGCTTCAAAGCAATTTCAACGTAGCCGAATAATCCCCGAATGTAGTCACAAGCAACAAGGTTAAAAGCCATCAAGTTTTCAACTAGCAGATTTTTTTTTTATTTGATTCATAAAAAAGGTAAAAAGATTGCAGCCACAGAAAAAAGATGGGAAACATAGGATTAACAACTTTACTAGATTGAAGAATGGGAGATGATTTAATTAAAACTTTTCAAATAATTAATGCCATTTCTACTATTGATCTGGCATGTATTGTCAAGGCAGATTAAAAACAAAACTAGGTCTATTAACCAATTTGATGTTTTTGCTAATAGAGTAATAGATTTTTAGAACAAGTTGCTAGGTCAAATTAAAATTTAAAGAGAACATTTTAAAATGAAATTATATGAATTCAGAAATAATGGTAAAAAATAAAAATTAAGAGGGTATTTTGGGGACTATCATATGAAATATTTAACATAATTCGATCTGTATATCAATATTTTATTAATAGTGTAAATGCACCGCCCAATGTTTTTTTTTTAATTAAAGGTTGAATTGAGAATATAGCTTAAAAGGGAGATGCCCTAAGAGGTAGAGCCAGTAATGAAATTATAAAATGTATTCTGAGCAATTGAAATTAACGGATTTAGCATGACGCAGTATCTGATGTCAGTCAAACACCACACCGTTCAAATCGTAAATCAAATATGTATTTTTAAATTGACTTGGTCTCAGAATAACGTTTTCCATTAAAACAACCCCAAACATTTATATTTACTTTTTAAACACACACACACACACACACAGCACACACACACACACACACACACACACACACACACACACACACACACACACACACACACACACACGTGTGTATATATACGTATATATATGATAAATTATTAGGATAAAATAAATCTGACGAGATGAAAGAAAACTGAGAAGAGGTGTGTGAAGCCAGAGAAGTGATACGAACGAACGTAAAATGTTACTAGCTTGTATAAGCTTACTCTATTTCTTTCTCCGTTCATTTCTGTATGAAGTGGTAATGGCAAGTAGTCAAATCAATAGCTTTGTGCTATGTCCGCCGTTTCCGAAGTTATTAATTGTCAGACGTGTGTCTTGTTAGATTTACAAAGACACGACCGTCGTCGTCGTCGTCGATATCTTATCCAAGCCATGATCCACGCTACAGATGCAAGACCAAAACATTCAAAGAGGCATTTCAACGTTTCGCTATGATATAGAGAAGGCTTTATCAAGAGGGACAAGACACGTCGAAAAAGTAGCAAACGGATTAGAAGACTTGACATTTGATGAAAACAGAATTTAAATATTCCAAGGGATGAAATGATTAAATAAGCAGCTAACTATAAAGACTCACATAAAGGGTGGGGGTGGGTGGAGACGTCAAATATATAAACAAGAAAATATCGAAAACGTAGAAAAATCAAAAGCGAAAGAAAAAGAGAGAAATTGGTTTGCTAATTCTTTTTGCAGACGAAGTCTTTTTCTCATTTAAAGTTTTAGGATCAACATTGTTGAAATTAAAATTTGCCGATGAAGATTGTCTCAGCGAAGTGAAAATGGTGTAGCTAAGGATTTATGTTCGACAATGCGCGTGTGTGCAGGTCAGGTTAACATGTGAAAACAATCTGGGCATGATAGACAGAGGGAAATAAAATAAAATTGGGGTCAAACATTTTTGGATAATCAGTTTAGAAATGAACCAAGTTGCAAATCATATATCATATACATAACAGGATGGATTTTGTGAATTTACGTGATATAATTTGAAATATAATGTTTTAATGGTAATTTTGATGCGTATTAAGATATTACGAAATACTTATGTACGACATGAAAATAAACAGAATCTTAGCAAGATCTCCATCATTCCAGTAATTATAGGAGAAACCGGATTCATGCAAAAGAATCTAAAAACTACCTGGCGAATATACCCGGTAAAACAAGTGCAAGAGAGATTCACACAATTGCGCTTGAAGGGACGGTTAGAACAAGAAGATCTCTCGGTTGGAGTGTCTGAAATAGCGGATGAATGTCTGGCATCCGGTATGGTGCCCAGCAAAACAAAAAGGTAAGAACATTAAAAAAAAGAAGAGATATATTTAGTGAGATTTTATACAAACCGGCTGATTATGTTTTTCTTATGAATGTTGTGTTTTTTAAGTTAATGGGTTGCTGGCTTCTTAAAATGTACAGAACTAATGAATTTAATGTGTCACTGTGTTTTATTGCTCTATTATGAGTATGTATGTTCATTTAAAATGGAAAAAAGATCTGAAGAGAGCACAAAGGCTTGAAACGCGTTATAAAATTATAAAATGATAAACAATTGTTGAAAAAAGTATTTTTTATCAATGTTGGTAGCCCTACTTCTTTAAATTATAATATATATATATTTATATTAGTTATCAAACAACACTACTAAGCTATATGCGAAAAGAAGACTTACTCTCGATGTTGTGTATCTGCATCTCCATATTTTCAAATTTGGGTTTGAATTTGGCGATCATCCTTGTTTTTAGTCCAGTCACAATGTTGTACTCTAATTCCCAAGTATCAATGATGGAGGCCATTCGTGCGTTGACGATGTCGATGGCCGACTGCCCAACTTCCCGCCAATGGACAGCGTTCGTGCGCGGAACTTCATGTGGCGGCCATTCATCCAGTACTCGCTTTATCTGACAAAGTGAAAGGTGATGAACAGTTATTTTAACCGTTTGAATTGGTTCAAGAGCAGGATTAATAATATTAATAAATATGACCAGACAAAAGAATGTACATACAAAGTTCGCACAAATGAATCATTTTTGTAATGTTTTTCGCATGTTTATATGTAATATTTTTGTAAAAAGTATTTTTAATTTAAGAAATGAAATAGAATGTATATATATATATATATATATATATATATATATATATATATAT
>OY744519.1:56699873-56784873 GCA_963556195.1 Sepiola atlantica
AGCGTGCTGAACAGTTCTGTTTTATTATCAATTACATTGTAGCCTATATTCTGTTTCACTTTGAGCGAATACACCGAACGTTTCAACAAACTTGACAACCACCTGAAAACACAAAACAACAATGCATGATACATAAAAGTAAAAGACAAAGTAAATATTAACACCGTCTTAAATTTATGAGACGATAAAAACATTATGTTATAAGCATTATTTATTCTGAATATAGCGTCGCGTTGATGGAACCCAAACAACTGAAGGAATTCCGCAAACTCCGGAAGAATCAACAGAGGGGTGTAATAGTAAAAAGTATACATAGGTGTAATAGTAAAAATATATAGGGAGTGTAATGCTAAAAGTATACAGAGAGGGAATAGTAAAGCATATACAGGGATATAATAGTAAAGCATATACAGGGAATGTAATAGTAAAGCATATACAGGGGATGTAATAAGAAAAAATATACACGAGAGTGTGATAGTAAAAAAATATACACGGAGGGTGTAATAGTAACATATATACGGGGGTGGAATAGCTAAAACGTATACAGGGAGTGTAATAGTAAAAAATATACAGCGGGTGTAATAGTAAAAAATATACAGCGGGTGTAATAGTAAAAAATATACAGTGGATGTAATAGTAAAAATATACGGCGGGTGTAATATTAAACAAATATGCAGGGTTGTAATAGTAACAAAATATGCAGGGGTTGTAATATTAAAGATATAAAGGGCGTTTAATAGTTAAAAGTATAATAGTAAAAATATAGGGAGGTGTAATAGTAAAAATATACAGGGGTGTAATAGAATAAATATTCGAAGGACGTAATAGGGAAAATATACAGGGGATATAATAGCAAAAATAAAATGGTGTAATAGTAAAATATATGGGGAATCTAATAATAAAAATATACACAGGAGTGTAATAGTAAAAAGTACACAGAGAGGGTGATAGTAAAAAATATAGAGAAGATATAATAAATTTTGCAAAATTTTCAAAATGTTTGATTGTTTAGTGTTATTTATGTATAAATGAACACCAAAAAATACAACTCGCATGAATCTGAAATTTTCACCCATTACGTCCCACCCCTACTTTAATTTACTTTTTTATGTATATGCATTAACTCTTCAATTTAAGTGACAAATGAAATTATCAGACTCTTAAATATATATCCGTAAATTTAAAAAGATTGCATGCTTATACAAATGAAAGCACAAGTGAAAAACACATTTCCAAATAAAAACTTATGTATCAGGCACAAATAAGTATCCTAACCAAAAATTAGCAAAAATTATCGAGTAGAATTTGAATTAAAAATAAAAATCAGTTTTTATTGTATTTTGCCAATCCGTATTCATTATTACTTTTTTACATGGCAGACTGACTTATCTCCCCCTGCTTTATGGGTATTTTGCTCTTATCAATAGCGGATCAGCAAAATACGATAAAACTGATTTTTTATTTTTAATTCAAACTCTACTGGATAATTTTTCCTGATTTATGGTGCAGGTACTTATTTTTGCCTGATTTGTCACATACATAGAACTTTCATCATTTGACCAATGATAAAAAGTAAAAAGAAAAGAATTTTAAAATGTATCGAATAAAATGGAAGAAAGCGGAGAAACAAAGTAGTTAAATGATTACTTACTTATAACTGCAATATGTTTTATTTTTTAACGTTGCTGGTACGAGTTTTCGAAGTCCAGAGAAAAATACCTTTAGTTCCTGGGTGACTACTTTTTCTTGAAGGTGAGATGCCAACTGTACAATAGAAAGTAATATAAAATAAAATGGA
The DNA here is from genome assembly GCA_963556195.1 of Sepiola atlantica. Taxonomy (NCBI): domain Eukaryota; kingdom Metazoa; phylum Mollusca; class Cephalopoda; order Sepiida; family Sepiolidae; genus Sepiola; species Sepiola atlantica. The sequence continues at coordinate 56,701,672 of OY744519.1, forward strand.
GATTTTTGAAAATCCATTGGTTAAGGAAAGGGAAAAAAGTTTATTTATGCATTCCTAGTTTAAACTATTTGATGATTCAATAAATATTATTCTTCCAATTTTTATTCTCATCACTCATTGTTTGTTTCATTCTCAAACGCAGTCAACAGGTTACATGCCTAAATTTACACTCTAGATCATTTTAATAGTCAAGTAGTGCCATCGCAAATTAGAGTTCTCAATGTTATTGCTCACATTTCCAGTACTTGTTTCCCATACGTTTCCATCAACAAATGAATGTTCCCTTCCTTTGTTAAAAAAACTGTTTGGCACTGTACACTTCTAAGTAGGTCAATAGACCAGCCGTATTGACTAATTGACACTTACTCATGATCCCTTTCTTAACCATAGCCGTGTCTTATTTTTTGCACCTACCTTTTGTGAAATTTACACATTATAACTTAAAATTCAGTAAAGAGGTAATATTTTTAGGTTCAATAGTGGGTTTCATGACCCCCGCCCCTTTAGGGCATATTTATAAAAACAATGAAAAATATGTCCCTTTTACAACAATCTGCATGTGTAGGCGATCATTTTTATCATATTTTAAAACTTTTACTCACCCCCCAAAAATCATATTGCCACTAAGACGTAAGGGGCTACTCTGAATTAAGCATCAGATTTATAGGGGGCATCCCAAGTGGGGAGCTGTGCAGCCAGTTATTTGTTCACATTACATTTAAATTTATGCATGTTGATACAGTTGAGGAAACAGGGAACAGGGAGGGAATTCCAAAGGCAATCAGTTCGAGGAAAGGAACTATTAAAGTAGAAGGTTGACCGGTATCTAGAGACCTCTACAGTGAAGGGTGGGGTTTTGCTGCTTGTCGGATTAGTCGGGGGTATTTACGTTGAGGAGGTACAAGTGCAGTAAGTTCGTCGAACCATATTCCATTGAAGTACTTGTAAAACAAGCACAGGGATGCAACATTGAGGCGATACGACAGTAGATGCAGCCTTGTAGACAGTGCGGAACCTATTAGATTAGAGACTCCGTTTTGCGCCCTGTTGTTGTTGTACCATCCCAAATATGGCAATAATACTCTACGCATGGGCGAATGGTGGCTTTTTAGAGATATAAGATATTGGCAGGTGTGAGAAGTGTTGTAGCCCAGTAGAGGGAGCCCACCTTCTTTTCAACAGACTTGACAGTATATTCTATGTATTTATTTCAATTCATGTTACTTGTGAATGTTAGGTCGAGGAGTTTGGAGGTTCATTCCGACCAAATTCTAAGTTCGTGTGTCTTATAGCCTCGAAGTGATACCGAATCAAACAGACAAACAGATATAGATATCGCTCATCACTTCTATATCTGCTTTTCACGATTTCACCATCAAATATAGAAATAAAATCCATCATCATGTCCGGTTTTACGCCTGTTTTATATGCGAGTCAGAAATTGACTTCCAAACCAAATTAACCTACTTCAGGCCTTTATTTATCCCACTTTCTCTTAAATCCATCTCCTTCACCTCCTCTCAGGTTTTCCTTGGCCTTCGCCTCTGCCAACTGTCTCTGCTACCTCAACTGTTATACATCTACTAACCCAAGCACTCTTATCTATTCTTTTAATGTGACCACATCAACGAAGTCTCCTGTTTTATACACACCTTCCTATACTGTTCAGATTTAGCCTTCTTTTGAGGTCATCAGATCTAAGTCGGTCTTTTAGACGCACATTACACACCCATTGTACCATTCCCATGTTATTTCTCTCCATGCAACACATATCTCCACATATCCTGTACTATCTCTGACAAAGTTTCACTTACACTGCATATACATGCCTGATAGACTATCACCAGGTGAACAGCTGGGTACTAATAGCAGAAGTTAGATGAATTTACTCTATATCTTAACTCTTGCAGTCACATTAGCACCAGCTTCTCCCTGTGCTCCACTGGTATCATTAAAGTAATAAAACCTCTGGTCAACCTCAATAGCCTCGCGATATTAATTATACGCCACCGTTCCATGAGGATTGTTTATAGCAACAAAAAGCAAACAAGCATTGCAACTAATATTCAATTGATCCAAACTTTACAGTTTAAATTTATAGTGAAGCAGAGTCTAAGTAAGGCAGATAAACTGACCAAATATACACACAACACAGTTGTTGTAGATATACACTGTAGCTCAATCCGTAGTATTGTAATAACATTTATATGCGGGTGTGCAACAACAGGGTTAGATTGAAAATTTTGCACAGGAGCTTAAAAAGCGTAAGAAAATGTGCTTTAGATTAACCTTACAGCACAGCGTTACTTACTTATATTTTTTATACCATTCTCCTTCGACCCAGGACTGTACCCTTTTTAGCGTTGTATCTGAAAGCATCGATACAGCACTCTCACTTGACTCGAGTGCACAAATACATGTATTTGGGGATTTTAATGTACATCACCGTGACTGGCTTGGATTTTCCAGCTATACAGACACAGCTGGTAACTCCACGTGTAGTTTTTCTATACCGCATTCCCTCTCACAGACTGTTAATTTCCCGACCAGCCTCACTGATCGTGTGGACCAGCAAGCCTCACTTCTTGACCTGTTCTTGACCTCACTGTCCGAGGCTTGTGTGATGAATGCCCATAGCCCGCTTGGGAACGCTGATCACCTTTTGGTAATGATTGATATCACACTAAAATCTCGTCCCAAAGCTGATGAGCCGTTGTTCAAACGACAAAATACTACTAGCGGGATGATTGGGAATCTACTAGAGATCACATCAGAGACGCCCAATGGAATGAAACTTTTTCTCTCTCTGTTGAACAATGCGCAAATGAGTTACCCAAATGGGTCAAAGCAGGCATTGAAACCCATGTCCCCATGCATAAATTCTACAACAGGCCCCACTCTCCACAATAGTTCACCTCGAACTGTACAGCTGCTATTGCTCAGAGGCAGAAAGCATTCCAACAATTCAACCACCACAAGTCAATTACAAATAGACAGAAACTTATAGTGTCAAGAAGTCATTGTAAGACTGTGATAAATGAAGCAATGAAAATGTATACAAAGATGACCAGAAAACACATTCAGTCACAGAAACTATGTACTCGTGATTTTTGGAAGGTCTACAATAGTGTGGTGAACAATGGACAATCAACAATTCCCCCGCTATCCAACCACAATGATGTCGTTTGCACGGCAACTGACAAGGCTGAACTACTTGTCCAGCGTTTCGCCGTAAACTCCACATTGGACTCCGCAAACCACCCCTTCCCAAATTTCCCATTGCGGACTGAAGTCACACTTGATGATGACCTGGCTATCATCCCATCTTATGTCCGGGACATCATAAAAAACCTTGACACCTCCAAAGTATATGGGCCTGATCTTATACCAGTAATAGTAATAAAGAAATGCTCTGCTGAACTGGCCCTTGTCCTATCCAAACTTTACAATATACCTCGCCGAATCTTGCTTCCCTGATAGCTGGAAAATTGCCTCTGTGGTATCAGTCTTCAAGAATTCTGGAGATAGAACTGACCCTCAGAATTATCGCCCATCACTCTATTCCCGATCTTTATTAAAACTTTTGAATCCTTAATCAATCATGCGAGTCTGCCACTTCGTTTATGCTTAACTTATTTATGACAATCAGTATGGATTCGGGCAGGCAAGGTCTACTGAATATCCTTACGGTCATCTCTGAACGCATATTCCATACACTGGACAAGGCAGGTGAAGCTAGGGCGGTAGCGCTTGATATATTCAAAGCTTTTGACAAGGTCTGGCATAAAAGTCTTCCCCTAAAACTTAATTCATATGGTATTACTTGTTGAATATTTAATATTATTAGATCCTTTCCTATCCAAAAGAAAGATCCAGGTTGTGTTCGATGACCGTTCATCCAAACAACATGACATAAATTCAGGTGTACCCCAGGGGTCGATCCTTGGACCATTATTGGTCCATGATTTTCATCAACGACCTCCTTGATGACATTGTGTCTGAGATGGGTATATTTGCTGATGACACCACGCTCTACTTTCATGTCGGTAAAACGGACACGCACATATCTGAGGCGATGGTTGAATTCTTAGAAAGTGACCACTTCCAGTCTGTAGTGGAATAGGGCCATAAATGGATGGTAATATTTAATGTTGCTTAGACAAAGCTTCTTTCCTTCAACAACCACAAGAAACCCCTTTAACCACCGATTGCCATTGTAAATAACACCCTACCTGAGAGTCAATTAGTCAATTGTTCTAACACTCACATGTAACATGAATTGGAAAAATACATAGAAGACATTGCCAAGGCTGCTGCAAAGAAAGTGGGCTCACTCTACCGTACTAGAAAACTTATCACATCTGTCAGTATCTTATATCTCTACAAAGCCACCATCCGCCCATGCATGGTTTGGTAGTTTTGTTTTACGGCATATCAACCCTTTTTGGGTTATTTAATGCCGAATCTGGTCATTATAGTAAAAGTTTTTATGCTTCAAGTTCTTTATATCTTCAAATGTTTAATCATCGTTATTGGTTTGGTAGTTTTGTTTTACGGCATATCAACCCTTTCTGGGTCATTTAATGCCGAATCTGGTCATTATAGTAAAAGATTTATGCTTCAAGTTCTAAAAATAAAATAAAAAAGGGGAGGGAGAAAGGGAGAGGGGCTGTTGTTTTTGTTTTTGGTTTTGTAGAACATAATTAAGTTTTACAAAAAAAAAAAAACAAAAAAAAAAGCGTCAATGTAGGTGAATTTCGTCTCGGGCCGCCCATGCATGGAGTAGTTGTCACATCTGAGCTGGTGCACCATCTACCAGTCTCTCCCCCAAAAAAAGAGTTGCTAATCTAATAGGTCCCTCACTATTCACCAAGCTCCAGCCCCTGTCCCATCGCCGCAATGTTACATCCTTGTGCTATTTTTTACAAGTACTTCAATGGAATGTGCTTCGATGAACTTGCTGCTCTGATTCTTCTTCGACGTAAATACACTCGACCAATCCGACAATCAGCTAAATCTCATGCATTCATTGTAGAGGTCCTTAATGCCGGAGAGCCTTCTACTCCAATAGTTTCCGGCCTCTGGAACTTCGTCTGTGGTCCCCGTTATCCCAACAGCTCTCAATTTAGGATAACACCTAAACTTTCACCCTAATTCTCTATAGCCTCTTACGTCTACAGTGGGAACTTGCCTTGTTTGGGGTGAACTAAAAAAATTAGAAGTAAGAGTAAAACGAGAAATACGCGTACAGGAAGTTGAATGATGGGCGGAAGTCCGAAATGACACGTAGGGAGAACACTTTTTCTCTCTGGCACATAAACCGATTGTGTTCAGTCGCAGTTTTTCGAAGCTGTGTTTTTTTACCACTCCCGGGATGAAAGGAAGCTTATATGTAACCTTACAGTGATGCCAGAAAATGAAGAAATAAACCACTAAGGGGCATGAGACATTTAGCAACACTGTTGTTGGAATTTTTCTTTAATGCTGGGCATAATTGCAGCCACTAGATGAGAAAAAAAGATGCAAACTTCGGCTACCAAATCACCACTGCGACTACAGAAATTCGACTAGCTGATTCTGCCGACGAAAAGAATCGTTGTGGCGATCAAAGAACACCCCATACCGTGTTAGTAAAATAAAAAATATTTTTGGGGGTTTCTTACATTTTTTATATAACAGAAAATTAAACTATAAATACATGTTATTCATTTAGCGATAGGAACTGAATTATAATTGGTTTTATTCTAATAAAACGGTTATCGATTAAAATGTGTAATTTTTACTTGTTTTTATTACAAATCAAAGTAAAAATATTCTTTAAAGTTCAGTTGACGTGCAGAACACGGAGATTTAGGAGACTCAGCGTAAACAGTTATTTCAGATAGTATTAGTACATTTTATTTCTATTTTTTCCTTTCTTAGTTACATGTAATTGACCCCACCCAACAACTTCCGGTTGCAGTCAAGGGGAATGGTATGAGATATAAGGGGAAATAACCCTATCTAACATTTCCGATTTTTTAAAAGTTCTTTTTTCTTTTTTTTATTCTCTGTGTCTAGCTGGAAACCTAATACTTCTTCCACGCTTTGTTCGGTTTTGTGAATATTGTTGTTGCTATGTTGTGTGTTGCTTTTGTTTATCTTCGTCATTAAATATGTTTGTATAGCCAATTTGTGTTGATGTGATGCTTGGTTGCTTTTCACTTGTGTTTAATAAGTGATGTCTACTACGACGTAAACACTTTCCTTCTGTTTTTTTTTTATTAGATATGAATGTTGGATAATGCCCTTATGGGAATGGACGTATCTGTTGGAAATCGTTGGTTTGACTTGCGCGAATAAGCGCGGGTGGATCCGTGCAGTCGAGTGCAGAATAGGGCCTGTTCTCACAGTCGGAGCTCACAGACGTGACAGGGTCACCGCGTGACGAGACCTCAGATCAAGGGTCAATGTGCACCTGCGAGAGGCTCTGTGACGTCACGGGCTTTGCGTGGGAAGCAAAGGTATCCGTGACGTCACTCGTTCTTCGTGAGAAGCGAGTTTTAGCAGTCTGGGTTTTGGAGGCGAACCTATCAAACGTGATTTTTACCATGTAGTCAGCAACATACATAGGGGAATTATTTGCCTAAAAAAATACAAGCGAGAGATCTCTTTTTCCCCTCGACGAATGGTTAAGACTTAATTGATAAGTAATTACGAAATCAGTAATTTGCTCTCTCTCTCTCGACGTTAGTAAATATCTCCCAGCTGACGAATAACTCACGCTTGAAATAAAACAGAAATTAAATTTAAAAGATTGTTTGTCTTTCGACCCGATCATGGAGTTTTTGTGTTGCAGCGGCGTGGTTCACGACAGAAAGAGAGAAGAAAGAATTCAACTACTAGACGACATCGAGACGACGCACCCTTTACGCGGCGGGGGAGAAATTTAAAAGGTATGCAAACAATGATTTTTGGTGTTAAAAAAAATGACGAGTGTTTAAACGGGAACTGCCACGGCCCGTTCCGGGATGAGTATACAAAACGAGAAAAGCCGCGGCCCAAGCAGTGAAGGGCTATGCAACAAGGTTTTTTTCATTTCCTAATTACCCTTCCTTTTCTGTTCCTTGGAATCTTATACGAACAGAGTCGTTTATTTTCAGGGTTTGTAATCTTTGGATGTCTTTTTTATTTTCGAGAATATTGTGTAATAACCTTTATTTTCGAAGGGTCTGGTTTTATCTCTTCTTGAGTGATTAGGTGACATAAGTATGTGAATTGCGGTGTTGCAAATTCGCATTTTGATATGTTTAGTTTCAAACCTGCTTTGCGTAGTTGGCTGAATAGTTTTAAAAGTATTTCTATGTGCTTTTCTAAGGTTTCTGACCGTAATATTATGTCGTCTTGAGAATTTCTTGTTCCTTCTATACCTTCTATGATTTTCGATACTTGAACTTGGAAAACTTCTGACGCACTGTGTATTCTGTAAAGGAAAAACGACCAAATGGCGAATTGAATCTTAATAATTTCGAATTAACTTCGTCAACAGGTATATGCCAATATCCGTTTAATGCGTCTAATTTTGAGAAGTATTTCGAATTTTTCATTTCTGCGAATATTTCTTCAGGGGCAGGTACCTTAAAATTCTCGCTATTTATTGCTTTGTTCAGGTCTTCGGGGTCTAAACATAGTCTTAATCTGCTATTTTGCTATTCTACTACTACGAGAGAATTTACCCAATTTGTCGGTTCCTGGATAGGCTTTATTGTTTCCATTTTTGTCATTTTTTCTAATTCTTTTTTCAATTTTATATCAAATGGAGGATTTACGACTGTTTTTACACCCGGGTTACATCCCGTAATATGATGTGTAATTGGGAGTTCGCCTATGTCGCCGAAATGATCTTTGTATTCTTTTATTAAGCCTTGTATATCCATTTTGTTTATTTTGTGTATTGTTTTTACTAATCCTACTTTTTCTGATGTTTCCGCATGAATGACTGGATTTGCATTGATTTCTGCTACTATGAAGTACGAGTTTATTCTTGCATTTTTTACTTTGTAAAGTTACAGTGCAGCTACCCATTACCGGAATTTTCGTATTGTTATATGCGGTTAATTTTACCGACGTTCTGTTTAGTTTAGGGTTAGGCTTTATATTATTATATATTTTTACTGGTAGTAAATTTACTTTTGCGCCTGTGTCAATTTTGAAGTCTATGGATGTCTTGTTAACTTTAAGTATTATTTTCCATTTATCCGTCCGTATTGCATTTAATTTCTTTTTTTTTTTAAATGGCGCTCATTGCGTACACCTCGTGGTCGAAACTCTCCGTGCTGCTGGACTTTTCAACTTTGAACAGCTTTTTCTGTTTTGTTCTGCACATCTTGGCGACATGTCATATTTTCCACATTTTTACAGTTCTTGTAATATGCAGGAGAGTTGTTTCCATTGTGTGAACTTGAGCAGCAGGTAAATTGAACCACCCAATTTTGATTTTTGGCGGGATTTGTTTTTTGTCTCGTCATCTTGTTTTTTAGTCCTTTGGTTTTTCTTTTGCGAATCATGGATATATTTTCTGTTTCTGACGTAGCCATTATTTTTTATGTTTCTTTATTACTTCAACACGGATGCTTTTCTGAATAGCTTTTTCTACATCTAGGGACGGTTCCCGTAATATCCTTTCACGTAAAATAGTATCTTTTATGCCGCAGACAAAGATATCTTTTATTAGTCTGTCTGTAAGTTGTTCAAATTCACATTTATTTGCTTTTTGGCGCAACTCCGTGGCATATTCATCGAATCTTTTTGTTTGCATGCAAGAAATAGTAAATTTTTTTTGGTTGGAATTGTGTATCAAACTTTTCAATCACCGTTTTCAGATCATATCTCTGTTCCTCGCTCTCGAAATTGAATGTGGAATAAACATTTCTTCCTTCGTTTCCTATACAGGTCAATGGAACTGAGGGTTTTTTTTTTTACCTCCTATGGCTTCATATCTGACTCTGTAGCTTGAAGAAATAGTTGGAATTAGTTTTTCCATGTTTCCCATTCTCGTCGAAGATTATCAGAAGCCAAAATATGTAAATACACAATGAGAAAGGTTAACAAAAAGGAATAAGGCAAACACGTGTTAACGCTTTTACGACTTTATTGAGACTACTCGTTTAGTAGCTAGGGGGACCGCCGTTGCTATGTACTGGTTAGTGTTGTGGTGGGAGGTTGTAGTTAAGGGGAATGGTATGAGATATAAAGGAACTAACCCTTATCTAACATGTGTTTCTGGCAGCCATATTGTTTTATTCTTATTTAGCTGGACTATGTATTGAGGGTGCATTGATGGTGACGAACGATTTAGAATATTTACAAGAATAATATATTTATTTTATAAACCATCATTACTGGCCGGTTTGTAGGCTGTTTCATGAGTTCCTATGAGATTTCCTGATTATTTTCTTATCCATATGATCAGGAAGAAGCGATCGTCTGCTTCATATATCTCGCCGAATTCCTGTATTTAACTGACTATTTAAAAAATCCCGCTCTCTAACTTAAACCGTGATATCATTCAACCAATCACAATTTAAAAAATATACATCAAGACTCCTCTTTCTATCTAAGATATCTGCACAGCAACAGTTATACTTACGTTACTGACTGATAGACAAATGAGCTGCTCATCACGAAGTTGTGGGTAGAACCTTCGGAGCTTCTCTATCGTGTCCATCCTCACTTCCCGTCTCTCGCTCTCCAAAATAGAATCCCATTTGTTGCTAACAAAGATGGTAGCTTCTGTCATGTAGTCCTCCTCTGTGTTGGATTCGTTCATCAAACGAAGTAAACGTGCAAGCTGGAAATAAATATTCATGAAATTATTGTTGGAAAGGCAATAAATAAAATAAAAAAGACAGAACTGGGAGTATGAAAATCTAACCTAGTTTTAATCATTTGATGAAGTTTGGTATTCCACGTATGCTTCTAGAGATGTATTTTGAAAATGATGGATGCTGTTTTAAGCATAAAACGATGTTGTTTCAATAATTTCTTCTTAGTATTCAATATTTTAAACGCACCGCGTTCTTTGTGCGGAATTAGTTTGAGAAAATTGAGTTGTTATAATTTTTTATACAAAAATGTGGTTAATTAATTATTTCAGTATAATAAAAGGGTAAGAGCTTTTTTGTGGAATTGTACCACCACTTCCGTTGTGATTCTGAGATATATCGTATTTGCTGAGTTACGAATAGAAGCAATGACGGTGTTATGTATTTGTGTTCTGTTAAGATATATTAATTTAAATACAAAATTAGTCTATTTCAAAGTCGGCTAAGTGTTGTTTAACTGTGTCTAGAGGCTATTATTATTTTCAATATATATATATATATATATATATATATGATAAATAAACTCGATATATATATATATATATATGATAAATAAACTCGATATATATATATATATATATATATATATATATATGATAAATAAACTCGATATATATATATATATATATATATATATATATATGATAAATAAACTCGATATATATATATATATATATATATATATGATAAATAAACTCGATATATATATATATATATATATATATGATAAATAAACTCGATATATATATATATATATATATATATGATAAATAAACTCGATATATATATATATATATATATATATGATAAATAAACTCGATATATATATATATATATGATAAATAAACTCGATATATATATATATATATATATATATATATGATAAATAAACTCGATATATATATATATATATATGATAAATAAACTCGATATATATATATATATGATAAATAAACTCGATATATATATATATATATATATATATATGATAAATAAACTCGATATATATATATATATATATATATATATATGATAAATAAACTCGATATATATATATATATATATATGTATATGATAAATAAACTCGATATATATATATATATATATATATATATATATGTATATGATAAATAAACTCGATATATATATATATATATATATATATATATTATAGATGAAAAATAAAACTAACAAATAAAAAATGGATGAAGATATCCAAATAAAAGTAAAAGAAATGAAAAATAAACGAAAAGAATAAAAAGTAGTAAATTCGAGGATGAAAAAAAACCGCATCACACTTAATGACATTTCATTCTTTCAAATTAATCATTATATATATATATATATATATATATATATATATATATATATATATATATATATATATATATACTAGATGTAGTACTCGACGTTGCCAGGGATTTTGCTGCCAAATAAGTATTTCAAAATAAGTAAAAAGAAGTTTTTTGTTATTTTCCTAATGAGAATAGAAATAACAACATTACGCATCAAGACAATTTATGGCACGTATTTGATAACATTGGATTTAAAGACGACCATGTTGCAGCCTACAGAGAAAAAGTCCCGTGATAATATGTTTCACAGATGGGAAGTTCTTGAAAAGAAACTCTGTTCATAAAAATTCTCTTTGTTGTTAGGCGCAGAGAGGAAGAAAGGAACATTTCTTTTTACAGAGGTGGTAATAACATTTGTTTTTGATGTGAATGTCTTACAAGGAGGAACCAGAGATTAGAGCTCAGTCGATCACTTACCATGGAAATAATGATAGAACGGAAATAGACAGGCAACGTATTTTCTGTAAGAAAACAAAAGACATCACTTTCACTAGATTTTGAAGACGATTTTGTATTCTGCCAACGAAAATAAAGATTCCCTTGAGCGGCCCCTCAGCTGTTGCAACAGTACTTTATATTAGGACGTATACGGATATCATATAGGTAGAGGATTGCACCAGGTGTCCGATACTTTCTGGAGCGATAGAATGATACAAGCATTTTCTAGCAACCTTAGCAACAGAAGTCTTCCATTTGAGATTTAGAGTGTTTTTTAAAAGCGTCTAGCGTTTACTTTCAAAGGGCCTTTTGAAGGAGAGATCTATTCAATTCAACTCGGGCAAAAACAGAATTTTATCCTTGGTGGTGAAAAGATAGAAGCTTAGTTTCAGAGGTGTGAGACGTTTTCTGGTGTTGCCTACCCCGGAGTCCGGGATACTTGCAGCACCGTAAATACAAAAACTGGATGAAGGAAATTCCTGAAAGCAGTAAAAAAAAATAAAAAGAATTTGTAATGTTTGCCACTTTTTATCTATTGCATCACGTGCTCCAAATCAAAGAAGTGAAGCAGCAAAATTTTGATCATCAATGCTCTTCGAAGTGCTGCCAGAGACAGTTGTGTCGTCTGCATAGATCTCAACAAATGATTTCAGAATATTATTCTGAAGATCATTAATGAAAACAAAGAATAAAGTTGGGCTCAAAATATATCCTTGGGATATGCCGGCGTTGATACTATGCGCTTCAGACTTCTACATTTATAGACCTATAAGAGAGAAATGGTTTGATGGTTGCAAAGATATTGCCAGATATTCCATAGCTAGCAAGTCTTTGAAGCAACCCTTTCTGCTCGACCCTATCGCCCCTGATGCAATGGGAAAAACGTGGATTTTGATACGTTGAGAACTAGTGCCTTAGAAACAAAACCTCCATCGAGAGATTCATTTGCGATATTACAGCCAGTTGATCTTGTAGAACGGAATCCATATTTAATTGTAAAACGGCATTTTTTAAGTAAACACAGAAACTGCCTCATAATATTATTTTACAGCTGTTTAAGTTTCTTAACAAATTACTAAACTATTTTATTGAGAAACAGAAGTTGTTTCGTTTGGTTAATTTCCTGAAAACCACGTATTTCTCAAAGAGAAATAGTTTACTAACAAACGTGTATTTTTAAAACTAAGTAAGTTTGTGATAAATGCCTTCAAACTTTAACTGTACATGAATCAAGGTGATTGAAATCGAAATTTTTATTTTCTCCCATGCAGATTTTATTTTGTTCACAGAAAAAATCGATCTTTTGTATAAACTTGCCCCATTCGATAAATACATGTTTGTTCCTCTTTTTCTAATCTAATTTTGTTTCTCATATGTAAAAAAAAACCAAGCTTCTGTCGAACTGTGTCTTCGTGGGGAGACAAGTCAGTAGGATATCCTTTCATTTATGTTTCGATTTCATGTTACTATTTTTTCAATATCTGATTTGTATTACGGAAAAGTTTGGTCAATTAATCAAGCCGAAACCGTAAGTGAATTTGTGGCGTTAAATTTATTTTAATCTGTTTTTTTTTGTATAAATATTGGATGAAATGAATGCTTCAGCAGGTGGATCGTTGATATAAGATTGATTGACAAAACTATATACACACTACCCATTTAATTATATTTTTTTTATATTCTAAAAAATTTAATTCATGTGTGCTTATTGAAAAAAAGTCCACATTGTTATTTTTCAAAATATTACTTGTTTGGTTTAAATGAAAAGTATAAAGTCTGGGTGAGAGATATATTGTTAAAAGAAATGGGGTTTTACAGTACATTTTTGTTCCTCTTTTTTTAATTAAATTTGTTTCCTCATATGTAAAAAAAATTTGAGCGTTTGTCGAACTTTGTCCTCGTGGGGAGACAAATCAGTAGGACAACCTTTCATTTATGTTTCGATTTTGTGTTACTATTTTTTATATCTGATTTGTATTTACAGTTACGGAAAAGTTTGATCAAAGGAATGGGGTTTTGTTTAACAGTACATAATACGATCATAGTTAATGAAAAAGGAGAAATCATGTCTTTGTTTGTTTGTTTCTAAAATAGAAGCGGTTTATATAAATGTAAACATTAATGTGTGCTTATGTAAACGAAGCCAAAATTCTTCGTCTAAATATCAGTTTGTTTCATTGAAATCAAAGTAATTAAGGCGTAATGTAAAAGATAAGAAACTTTCGATTAAGTATACTTGCTGGTTTAGAATAATATTTTTTTTGTAAATATCGCAAGAAATAAAAATTAAAAAAAAAGCGAATGAAGAAATAACATTCAAATAAAGTAGTATTTAAGAGTATTTACAAAGACAATATAATTTTGACACCATTAGAAATGTTCGTATTGGTAGTAACATAACTTTTATTTATTGGATACTCATCTAACATTTTATCAGGGAATGAAAAAGACCGGTGTAGATCTTAAAGTTTGTCGTACTTAAGGAGCTATGAGGTAGGATATAGTATTTTATCGATGAAATAAATGGGATTTTAAAATTTAGTTTTTAATAAGAATGAATGGGGATATGATAGATCGTTACTTGTGAAGAAAAAAAATGAAAAATAAGGAGTGAAAATGAAGAAAAGGAAGAGAAAAAAGAAAAAAATGGTTGGTGTGAATTAAATAATTGTTCTCTTATGTATGAATATTGCCACGTGGTTTTTTGTAAGTCAAATATGAACATTCTTACGAAAGTAAACAAACAAATGTTGTAGACATAATGTTTTATGAACTTTAAAATGCAAAAAACAAAAAAACAAAGTTTAAGCAACGTTTCCCTTTTGATTGGAGTGATAAAAAAGAAAAGGAATATTAAATTAATTAAATTTTTATTAATTAAATGAATATTGTACGTATCTTGGGGTTTCAACCATACTGTGGTGTGTTATGCACTGATGAAGCCGTTTTTGTGAATGTTTGGTAAAATTTAGTATACCATAAATGTATATATCTACAACAATGGACAGAAACAATTGTTTTTGAATAAAATGTTTTTGAGTGAACTAGAATTATATCATGTTAAATTAACAGCCTTAGTCGTATTATACACTATTGAGCTAATGTATAAACCTTTCTGCAAACTTGAAGAAATATATATATATATATATATATATATATATATATATATATATATATATATATATATATTAGTTAAAAAGAAATAACTCAAACCAACAATCCAGTCATTTCACGTTATAATTTATTTCTTCTCGCCAGGACGAGAATCATCAGACGCGGTTGTTAGACTGGTGGCTTTTCATTCAGATATTATGCAAGTAAATACGAAAAATCCCTCACTCTTATCCATACCCATTCTTTCTAAATTTTAATATCACAGAAAAAAGAAGAAAAAAAGAAAACACAAAGGTAAAAAAACAAAGAAAATCACAAATAGGCACCCAAATTTGACCGTAATAAAATATTCTTTTAAGAATATTCTTTTAAGCATAAATAAATATTCCCCTAAAAGTGCTGTTACATATTATCATTTAGAATTGTAAATCTGAAATACCTGACTATTCAAAAAAGATAAGTTAAAATTAGGGGCTTAAGCTGTGTCTCAGAATTCTTCGAAAAAAATTGTACATTTGAGAATCTTGCTTAATTTGTGTTTAATTTCTTTTGTAAAAATTCCACGCAAATTGGAGATATTTGTATTTTTAAATAGAGGGTCTTTGCGTATGCTCACACCGCTTTGAAATACTCAGATGGTCTGGACAGTTTGGGAATTTTTCGTACGTGGTCTTTAATAACTATGGTTTAAATTTCATGCAAATCGGAGAATTTTGAATTTTTGAGGGGGTTGTGTTACTTTTATCAGCCTTCAAAACGATGAAACAATATGCCAACTATGACTAAAACACCTGCTCATTACAAATATGCGATTTTAAAATCTTTAATTTTTACTTTTATTATTTACTATTTCGTATGCGGTGCCATTCTTAAGATAAGGAGAAGGGGGGGTCTTTGTTAACTATTCTGTACTTTCACCTAAAATATTTAATAAATACATTAATAAATAAAAATTAGTACAAAATTTGGCAAACCAGAAGAGTAAACGACCAAAAAACAGGAAGTCTTTAATATAAGGAACTAGATCTGATCGAACACCGTTTGCTGCTGACTTTGAGTCGGGTACTCTTCTCGTTTTCAGAAATAATAAAACATTCGAATTTGACCCCAAATTTGTGAGTTACGCCATCTGATGATCGCAAAAGCACGTGAAAGCATAGTTATTGCCTATTAAAACACATAATCCTTTTAAGTACTAATATATATATATATATATATATATATATATATATATATATATTATAAACACAACTATTTTATCATAATACTGCCGGTTTTACAAAGAAAATGATTTGCTTAGTTCGTTGGCCAAGCTAAAACGGCGCTTCGATCTTCAGTTACGACTGAAATTGTTAAACAAGAAGTAGAATTCTACTGCGTCAAAGTCCCATAAGTATAACAGTTTCAGCAGTAGTAATGTTCGTAGTGAAGAGGACATACGCCAAATTAATGCATTCTGGGTTCGAGGGAATAAAATGGCCGAATTCTGATGATTACGTTTTTTATGTCTTTAGAATACGGCGTTTGTACTTAACGGTTAAAGGGAGCGAACACATAGATTTCTAAACTTTATGGCTGTAAGATAAGATTAGCGATCTAAAAGGTCTCCATGACCATATTTCGTTGAAGATATTTAAATGTCAATCTAGGGGCTATGTTTGGATGACTGGAGTGGGGCTCTGTAAGGGCCACGTTAGCAAAACTGGAGAAGAAATCTTAAACCAAGAAGGAATTGAATTATTTAATCTAAACATCTCAAAGATTTCTAACCTTATATAAACCTGGGAAAATTTTAGCTGGAATATGTAACCTCAGATGATTCCTAAACAATATTTATTTTTCCGGTTTTAAGGGAATCGAACCCGTCAAGGAGCTCCAAGTAAAATTCGAGCATAAGAAGTTCCCTCCATTAATAAAAAAATCAAGAATTAAATGAATCTCAAAAATGAACAGTTCGTTTCTTCTAAAAAGTAAAATCCTCTCTCTCATATATATATATATATATATATATATATATATATATATATATATAAACAAAATCTAAGAAAAGCTTTAAAACAGATAACTTTCAATCTCAGAAAACTTATATAAAAATATTTTTCTATATGTCGCTTAAAGGAGGGGGTTTTCCTGGATCTATATCTTATTTAAATCTATTTCAGAAATGGGTTAAATTTGTCAGTATAATTTAATGTTTCAATATTAGATGTTTAAGAAGTTACCCGGGAGAAATATGCACAACACAAACGTCCTGTGTATGGGGTCTAGGGAATTTGAGCGATGTTGCCAGGTGGCAGAGTTTGTATTTTATCGTAGTGTACATCCTTACTCCTTCTGGTATATATGTAGGGGTATTATTAGGGTTACTGGAGATTGAACCATTTTGTCAGAAAATCTTTCTGCAATAGAGACACAGCTTATATATTTCAGATTTGAACGTCAATGAACTTATTCGATGGAGAAGAGATGGCCTGTAGGATTCATCATTTTTCTGTAGTGCATGAATGGGCGTTATTGTCCTTTAAGCTCTATATATGCATGGCGAGAGCTGTAACCGACCGTGACATCTTTGCTTGAAGGTTGCTTGTGGTAGTCCTATGTATGTCTCGCCTGTCTGGTTAGGTATGTTAGGTGTGACTTTGGCTTCATACATGACATACTTCACAGAGAATTTTCCTTTCAGTTGACATTATGTCACCCTTCTATAAAAGCAGATAGGTGTGGTATGTGGTTTAGATGATTTTAGTTATTTTTACACATGAGCAGCTAATTTTTATAGAGTTTCTGTTAAAAGTTTGTGAATATTATGTTATGGTGGGGAGTTTCTGTTTAAATATTTGTGATTATATATATATATATTAAATGTAGTCATTCACAGACAGTGTTTCGCTGTATCACATCTCCTCAGTGTGACTAAATGGGCAAGTGCTTCAAGCTAAGATTGAGATTGAAAAGGGTCGTTTCTTGACAGTTCGAGATTCTATTCACTGCACCTTCACAAGCTATGAGTCTGGGAAATCTGACTGTTTATAAACAATATCTATTACCGAAGAGTGCTCTATTTATTTTCTTATGAAGAGCTTCACATTATCGTTAAATGCATCTCACGATTGTCCATACAACAGTGCTCAATCTACAGAGAGATGTTTGTCATATATGTAGTCATCAACACACAGGCTGTATCACAGCTTGCCAGTGTGGTTAGACAGGCAAGTGCTTAAGGCTGAGATAAAAACTGGATTGTTTTTTCGGAGCTTCTATTCACTGCGCCATCTTCGCAAGACAATACGCTGGAAAATCTTATTGTTTAGAAACGACTAACTGGGAGTTCTTTTACTTTCATTTTTGTTTCGCTTTTTTCTTAAACTTCTTTTCTACAAAATTATTATTTCTTTAAAGAAAAATACCCGTCCCAGGACGGGTAAAATAGATCTTCGATCAGAACAGTTTTGCACCAATTTTATATCCCCTTACGAAAATTAAAATCAAGATGCTAAACCTTGTGTCTGGACGCATCATTATAATTCTGATTAAAACCATTAAATGATTTAATTCAAATTTAAGGAAAAAGGTCAAGGGGTCTTAAGACAAAAAATAAAATTCAGGGAATCTGGCTTAATTGATTTCTAATGACTATGGATACAATTCAGTGTACATCTGATATACTTGAATTTTTAAATGGGAGGTTGTGCCCATGTTATAGCTTCTAAAATACTTTGAAATATTCCAAATAAACTGAAAATTGGGGAATATTTTTTAATTGATATCTAATACCTATTGTTAAAATTTCACAAAATTTGAAGGTATCTGAATTTTCACGAAGGGCTTCCACCATCTTTTTTAACCCCTTTACATAAAACTAAATTAGAATAAATATACCTCATATTTGGACCCCTTACGCTAAGCAGTTGTGCTAAAAAAATTAATAATGGGGAGAATGTCAATCAAGTATGTCAGATGCCATGTGCTGGAAAGCAGCACCATCTGGTATGTGCTGTTCTAATGGCAAAGTAAGATTTTCCACCGTTTCTTTTTCTGATTAAGAACAATTTCTATCGAACATTCGAAAGTACAACAGCTGCTTTCAGCTTATAGGTTTTGGTGCCAAGACGATAGATCAGCCTGGTTTGATGCATACTTTTAAAGTTCAAGGGTAAGTGTATCATTTAGATGGATCGCTGTTGCCTTTTCCAGGCGAACAATGCCAATTTCTGCAGATTTGCTTCATGGGTGACCACAAAGAACGGGCACAGCATCGTTACAACATTGCTATAAGAGTTTGTGGCAACATTGTGTACCAGTTGCAGGAACTGCTGCACGAACACAATAAGTATGTGTAAATTTTAAAACGGCTAAGGAAAGACTACCTCAGAATTCAGATGAGTTACGAGTTATCATTCACGCAGACAAACAACCTGCTGGTGTGCATGAAAGCTGATTCAATCTCAAGTTGTTGAGGATGTTGCAATCCAAATTGTTGGCCAGCAGTTTGAGAAGCGGGACATAGTTTTGCAGCTGCGTAGCAACCAACTGCAGAGAATTTCTGAGACGCACAGAGCGTATGATGCCTTGCATTATCCACTCATGTTTTGGTAAGGTGAAGATGGATACAATTTTGAGGTTAACCAGATTGACATACAGACAGGGGAACCTTCTGCCACACGAAAAGTCTCAGCTATGCAGTTTTATGCTTACAAACTGATGGTTCGCGAAGGTAGCTTCAATTATATCCTCAGGTATCAGAAGCTGCTCTTACAGTTTGCAGTAGACATGCATGCCAAAATTGAAACTGAACGCCTACAGTTTATAGGATACAACCAGACAAAGCTAAGAGCTGATGAATATATTTACTTGCGTAATGCGGTAGCTGGTGAGAGGAATGCAATTGAAATCGAACAGATTTTTATTTTGCCTTCATCCTTCACTGCTGGCGATCGCTATATGCATGAACGCACTCAGGATGCCATGACTTATGTGTGTAATTATGGACGTCCTGACATTTTCACCACTTTTACATGCAACAGCAAATGGGAAGAGATTTTAACTGAACTTATGCCTGGTCAGCAGAGCTACGAGAGGCATGACCTGGTGGCACGAGTATTCCACATCAAACTTAAACAACTAATAAATTAAATTACTGTAGGTGCCATACTCGGTCCTACACGATGCTACATGTATTCGGTCCTACACGATGCTACATGTATTCGGTCCTACACGATGCTATATGTATTCGGTCCTACACGATGCTACATGTATTCGGTCCTACACGATGCTACATGTATTCGGTCCTACACGATGCTACATGTATTCGGTCCTACACGATGCTACATGTATTCGGTCCTACACGATGCTACATGTATTCGGTCCTACACGATGCTACATGTATTCGGTCCTACACGATGCTACATGTATTCGGTCCTACACGATGCTACATGTATAGCATTGAGTAACAGAAACGTGGCCTACCACATGCTCACATTCTTATTTGGTTGCGTGATCGCATCAGACCAGATCAGATTGATCGCATAATTAGTGCGGAAATTCCTAGTCGTGATGAAGACCCTGGATTTTTCAATATCATCACTAAGCACATGGTCTATGTGGTAGATTAAACCCAATCTCTCCATGCATGAAGGACGGTGTATGCTCAAAGCGTTACTCCAAATACCTGCTTCGAGAGACAGTCACTGGAGTGGATGGATACTCTCTCTATCGCAGAAGGTCACCTGAACATGTAAAGTTCTGTAATTCTCTTAAATCCATAAAATATATGTGCAAATATGTGAACAAGGGCAGTGATCAAGCAGTGTTTGGACTTGAGAGTGTTGGAGTTGAACTTGACGAAGTTGTCCACTACGAAAGTGGCAGACACATTAGTGCAAATGAGGCCATGTGGCGCATCTTGTATTTATCCATTCACCAGTGCCATCCAACTGTTCAGCATAGCAGCGTTCACCTTGAAAATGGGCAAAGGATACATTTTACAGAGGCGACTCTTCAGCAACGAGTTCAATCACAACCTGATACAACACTGACTGCATTCTTTAAACTTTTCAAAACTGATGACTTTGCAAGGACCCTGTTGTATTCACAGTTACTTTCATTCTACACTTGGCAGGTGTCCTCTAAATGTTGGAAAAGACGCCATTAAACCATACAGCTGTGAGGCAACCTGATGCATTAGCCACAGTATACACAGTGCACTCAAATCGTGAATGTTTTTTTTGCGCATTTTACTCCATCATGTAGTTGGTCCTGTGTCATTTCAAGACATGGAGACTGGAAGGTTTTGTATGTAACACTTTTCAGGAAGCATGTAAAATGTTGGGTTTGTTAGATGATGCACAGTGGTGGGATACATTAGAATAAGTTGCCACTGTACAATCACCAACTTAACTACGGCACCTACTTTCCATCATGCTGAGTACATGTCACCTCTCTGACCCGCTTCAACTGTGGAATGAATTCAAGGAACAAATGGCTGAGGACATATTATTTAAGGCACGGCAGTTAGCCAGAAACCAAGAACTGCCTTTTACAGATACAATTTTCAATGAGGCTTTGCTGTCCATTGAGGATAAAGTACTTGATGTGACAAACTATGACTTAACCACTTATGGACTTCCAAAGCTCAATCGACAGCCACAACCAACAGTGTACAGGGAAATACTTCGGGAAACAGGATACAATCTAGAGGAACTTCATTGCTTCGTGGAGTACAATGAACCTTTTTTGACAGCAGAACAGGATGCACCCTACAGTGAACTCGAAAAAAAAAATTCAGGATAATCTTGGTGGCATCATTTTTCTGGATGCAACAGGTGAAACTGGAAAAACATTTTTAATCAAGCTGGTGTTAGCAAAGGTCAGGGAGGCTCGGAAAATCGCCTTGGCTGTGGCATCCTCAGGCATTGCAGCTACCAGGTGGCCGCACCGCTCACTCAGCACTGAAACTTCCCCTGAACTTAGCAAAGACTGATAATCCTCTGTGCACCATAAAAAACTCTGGCACTGCCAAACTGCAGCAGGAATGTGCTGTCATTGTATGGAATGAGTGCACCATGTCGCACAAACTGGCAGTTTAAGCACTCAACCTAACCCTGAAAGATTTGCGTAGCAACAATCGTCTTATGGGCGGCGTCACTCTACTAATGTCTGGAGACCTCCGACAAACATTGCCAGTTATTCAGAAGGGTACCCCAGCAGACGAAATACACGTATGTCTCAAATCATCTTTTCTTTGGTCATTAATCGAGAAGCTGCATATGTGAAGACACATGTGTGCATCTGTGCTTGGAGATGAAACTGCGAGAGAGTTTGCTAAAGATCTACTGGATATTGAGGAAGGTTGTTTGCCAGTCAGTCCTAATGATTGACTTTGAGAAATTGATGGCTATGGCACAATCGTACGTTATCTGTCAGTCCTTAATAAAAAGGTTTACCCTGATCTGGAGCACAAATTTCAAGTTATTGATTCCTTGTCAGAACGTGCTATCCTTTTCCCAATAAATGATGCTGCTGCTACCATAAACCATCATCTGCTGATTCAACTGCCTGGTGCCATTAAAAGCTACAAGTCTATTGATGAGGCACTCAGTGAAAGCGATGTTGTTGAATATCCGGTAGAGTTCCTAAATTCGCAAGAGCCTCCAGGAATGACTCCACATAATTTGGAGCTGAAGATTTGAGTGCCCATCACACTACTGCGTAACCGTTATCCCCCTAAATTGCAGATATTTCCTTATGTTATTGAAGCCACCATCATCATCTCAGCATCTGGTAAAGGGGAGTCGGTGTTTTTACAGGATACCAATCATTCCTACTGACTTGCCTTTTGAATTAAAGCGAATTCAGTTTCCAGTCAAGGTTTGTTTCGCTATGATCTCTGAGGGTGGTTAACATTAACTTTGCTTTTATCATGGCCAGTTGTATGTTACCTATTTGCGAGTGGGGACTTTTGCTAATTTGTTTATTTATGCACCACAAGGCAAGACAAAAAAATATATGTGTGTGTGTGTGTGTGTGTGTGTGTGTTGTCATAGCCAATTAATTACAAAAGACGATGTTATCTTTTCTCCAAGTCGTGAATCTACCTTTGTTCGCATGGGTGAACAAACAGAATTCAAATAACTAAATCATTTAAAATATTTTTTGGACATCGATAAAAATGTCATCAAACAATGATGAACTTTGCCGTTTATAAATTTTTAATAAATGAGAATACGCCCATAAAACAGGTTCAAAACCTTAGGCGTGAATCGTGGGCATATAAATATATAAACATATACATTACTTTATAAAGGTGTGTTCAGATTTAAATTTATATTTATATATATATATATATATATATATATATATTAGCAGAATACCCGTCAGAGGACGAGTATAAGCAATAAGTATAACATTAGTTTTAAATTGAAATGTTTTTTTGAGGGGTGGTGTGTTATGGTACTGTTTCGGGAGAACTCTCCAAAATGGATAAGTTTACAAAAAAGATAAATAATGTCCGCACATTACTCGTCGTTTTGCCTAGAACATATATTCCATAATAATTAATGATCTGTTAATTAATTTAGGAGTGAATCCTATATATAAATATATATCTATCTTTATAAAGTTTGGTATTTACCGATCATTATAAATTTTGGAAAATAGCTACTACGCGTAAGTGGTCCAAATGTGAGCTATATTTTGTTTAATTTAATTCTATGCAAATAGGTAAAAGGAGGGTGGAACCCCTTCGTCAAAATTCTGATACTTTCAATTTTTGTGAAATTTTAATAAGTATTCGACATCAATTAGTTAATAAATATTTCCCCAATTTATGTTTCTGTGGAGTATTTAAAAGTATTTTAGGGGCATAATATATGGGCACAACCTCTTATTTAAAAATTCAAAAATATCAGATCTGCATTGGATTTTATCAATAGCCATTAGACATCAATTAAGCAAGATTCTCTGAATTCCATTTTTTTTTTTTTAACTTAAACGGGTTAATAAAATTATATCTTGATTTTAATTTTCGTAAAGGTACATGAAAGTGGTGCAAAACCACTGTTCGGAGAATTAATTTTTCCACGTTTTGGGATGGGTATTCTAGTATATGTACATTATTTATTTATATAAGGTAGGTATGTGTATATATCTATAACATTCATTCTGCATTTTGAGAACACAGCGTAAGGGGTCGTAATGTGCGCTATATTAAGTTTAATTTAGTTTCATGCAAAGGGGATAAAAACGGGATGGAAGCCCTTCATGAAAATTCAGATAACTCCAATTTTTGTGACATTTTAACAATAGGTATTAAACGTCAACCAATAAATATTCCTCAAATTTTATCCTCTTTTGAGTATTTTAAAGGGGGTTAGGGAGAAATATTCCAGATTTGCATTGAATTTGATCCATAGTCATGAGACACCAATTAAGCAAGATTCCCTGAATTTTAATTTCTTTGTAAGAACCATTACGCTTAAGTCTTAAATTTGAGATATTTTCTAGAATCAAAATAATGTAATGGATTTGATCAAAATTAGAATAAGGATTCTAGAAATAAGTTTTAGTATCATTATATGTTGATTTTAATCTTCTTAAGGAGACATAAAATAGGTGAATCTATAAGTGCTCTTCTAACGGACCTCTCTTAAAATTTCTAATCTATCCCATTTTAATGGAATTTAAATCATATGAATAACATTCTCTGAAGAAAACAATGGTCGTTTTCCCTCCCGGATGTGTGGGTGCCCCTCAATGTACCAAATCTTTATGTGCCTCCTCTAAGGAAGCTAGGGGGGGGGGGGAGGACAACCCCTTTAAAACTTCAAATACGTATAGCCGATTTTAGTGAAAGTTAAACCATATATATCAGACACTAATACAGAAAGTTTTCCAAAATTTCATTTTTGCCGACGTTTACACCAATGCAATCAAAAGATTATTCGAACTAAGAAGATACTGAGAGAGAGGGCCGGATCAAACTGCCAAACTAGCTTTCATTACGGGATTCCTAGATGAGGTATTTGTGGAATTACAACAGTTACATCACGTAGAGAGAATAGAGTCAGTAAACTAATACCAGCTGCACGACTCTGAGTCAGCAAAAGGATTCGAGAGACTGGAACGGTTTCAGCGAGTGCACAAAGCACCGCACGGAAAAATAAGGATAAAAAAGAATCAGCAAGCGTTCAATGCTGTCGATTAAAAATTGTACGGAGCCACCTAGAGCCAGAATAATGTGCTACTATTGTAGAAAATATTGGGCACATTGCAAAGTATTGTCAACAGGTTCAGGGAAACGTGCAAGGAGGTGGCGCTTCAGTGCTAGTAGCTATCCTGACAATAGAAAGAAGGCGTAGTACTGGCCTCTTCCAATGATAGAAATAGCAGTGGATCATACAGTAATGATGGAGCACCACAACCTTACTAAATTCCACTGTGAAAGCAGTTGATGGAAGGAACGTGAAATGTAATGAAGCCCAGCAAGTGAAAATAAAAGTATGTGTAGTACAATAAAAGTGGAAGCGATTATAATGGATATAAACATCTTGTTTCCAAACTCTCCATCTAGGTTCCACTTTATAAAAGGGTATTAAAAGTGTTGCTATTGTCCCTTCTCCACTGAGTTGATGTAAAATCAAGCCTAGTAACAGGTATAGCCATAGTAGGTGTACTTCATGGCTGTTTCTATTAAAGGTGGTTTGGTAGTTTTGTTTTACGGCATATCAACCCTTTTTGGGTTATTTAATGCCGAATCTGGTCATTATAGTAAAAGTTTTTATGCTTCAAGTTCTTTATATCTTCAAATGTTTAATCATCGTTTTTTGGTTTGGTAGTTTTGTTTTACGGCATATCAACCCTTTTTGGGTTATTTAATGCCGAATCTGGTTATTATAGTAAAAGTTTTTATGCTTCAAGTTCTTTAAATCTTCAAATGTTTAATCATCGTTTTTGGGTTGGTAGTTTTGTTTTACGGCATATCAACCCTTTTCGGGCCATCTAATGCCGAATCCGGTCATTATAGTAACAGATTTATGCTTCAAGTTCTAAAAATAAAATAAAAAAGGGGAGGGAGAAAGGGAGAGGGGCTGTTGTTTTTGTTTTTGGTTTTGTAGAACATAATTAAGTTTTACAAAAAAAAAAAAAAAAAAAAAAACGTCAATGTAGGTGAATTTCGTCTCAGGGAGCCACAGGGCAGCCTGATCTGGTATCACCAGTCTATTAAAGGTGTTACAACGTTACTTGGTAACGAGGAAAGAGTAGGAATGAATTCTATCGTCCCTGAAGAAAAACATAGCATTCACAAAGCTGGTTCTATTACATTCGCAATGCCCAAAAGAACGTGTAATTAAAAATAATTAAAAAAATAGAAAAAATATCCACCCAGCGGTAAAATACATGGTATAGTTTTGATTTTGTCAGTGTTGGCAGCGACGAAATTTCCAATGTTCCTAAAAAATGAAAGAGTCTCTACACCAACAAAAAATCTTTCCATGTGCATCGCTTGAAAAGGGAGAAGATACTGAGTTATCTTCATGAACTGTTGCAGGGTCATGGGAGCAAATAAAATAAATGATCTCTCTTCTCAAGTTTTAAAACAACTGTAAGTTCTTTCTTGATGCGTAGGGTGTTAAGGGCTGTCTCCATCGTGTCTGGCAAGACAAAATAGCCAGCCATTGGAATTTCAGTTGATCTAGTGTTTGGAGTGCAGCTACTGACCTGGTTTAAATCTAAGCAAAAATCTCTCTCTCCTTATCTTATCTCTGTTAAGTAGTTCCCCTCTCCCTCTATGAGTAAACATTGTAGAATTCATTTTGATCACATGACAACTTAAACCTCTCAATGGGAGGATAAATTTAGTTTGGTCAAGATGCCAGTCTTCAGATTCCTGGGATGAGCAAATCTTTTAGGACTCCTACATCCCGAATAGCAGGTAAAACTTTAATCTTATTACATTTTTATTTCTTCCGATGTTAAAGCCATTTTCAGAAATAAATTATTTATTTTTCATTGACAAAAATTTTAAATGTTTCATTGTCTTTCACTCTAATAATAGTAATGCATTTAATATGTACCATTTGTACACATGTTACCCCACTTTAAAATGTTGTTTCATTAATTTTTAATACATACTATAATTATACACCCTTTGGCTTTTGAACACTTCAGAACAAGATGTATTTCCGAAACCCTTTGTTTTGTCCTACATATGCACATGCACTCGTTGCAACTTTATTTTCTATTTCTTTTCCGTTTCTTATGTTGATATATATTTGATATAAATCAATCTTAATGAGAGTTTAAATCTTATTAATTTAAAATATTCTATATATGTTTACACACTTGTTGGGGTTCGTACCTATATATATATATATATATATATATATATATATATATAATACGATCATAACTAATAAAACAACAACTTCTCGGCAAGATATATATATATATATATATATATATATATATATATATATATATATATATATATATATATATATATTAACATACATAAATATATATAATACCAACAGGAAGACATGAAGTTGCTTAGATACGTATTTGAAGTTTTAAGAGTTGTTTCCCCATAGCTATAAAAAATCGGTTAATTTGAATCGATTAATAGTACCAGGACAAGTTATCTCACCTCTATTACTAGCTTAATGTAAAACACTTTCTAATCTACAATCAAATTTATAACCCTACAGGGATACACAAGAATAAAAGCTGTTAATCTGATCGTATACTTAAAAGGGAATCAGAGTGAATATTTTCTTAGCGCTTTTTAAGGTGATACATTTGATTTTAGATTAAAGGTCACTTTCGTTTTGGATCCCTGTAAGTGTATGTGTGCATAGATATATTTAGGGGTCCGTACACGTGTTGAAGTTTGATAACTCTGAGGCGTGTATAATTTCATCATACACCCTTGTAGTTGGAACCTCGGATCTTATCTAATCTTTCTCTTGAATCAAATTACAGGATATCGGTCTTATTTTTAATATAGAGGTTTATTTAATGTGAGAAACCTAGTCAGGAATCATTTACAGAAATAATATATATATATATATATATATATATATATATATATATATATATAGGATAAAATGCACGATATATTATAAAATGAAATGCTGTGAAAGCAGGATGGGTAAAAAGACAAAAGAAAAAAAACAAATTAAATACAGGCACAAATCCTAAAAAACCCGAGATATTTTACCGGTTTCATTCGGATCAACGAACGTCATTGATTCGAAGAAACCGGTAAAATCTCACATTTTCTTATGATTTATTCCTGTATTTTATTTTTTTTCCTTTTGCGTTTTCACACACACCCACCCACACATACACCCACTAAGATGATTCGTCGACATTTATGCAGATGACACAACCATATGTGGCAAGACTCCGAAGTGCATTAATGTTCAAGATTTTTCTGATTCTCTATTTTCCGACCTGGAACACGTAGTGCAATTCGGGGAGGGGGGGGGGTAAGGTGTTTGGTTGATTTTAATCTTTCAACACCAACGCTCAGATCAACACTTTGCCCCAATCGAAATGAATGACTTTTTCCTGGAAGACATACATCAAATCTGTCGCTAAGGTCGTGGAAAAAATGGTTGGATCATTCTTCCGCTCCAGAACGTATCTCACTCCTCACGCAATCCTCTACCGATATAAGAGTCAAGTACGTCCTAAGATGGAGTACTGTTGCCACATCTGGGAAGGTGACGCTCAGAGCATTCTCTCCTGCCTTGACAGAGTACAAAACTGACTTCGAAATCTAGTGGAGGATGTCCTCTTCTATTCCCTGCAGCTACTTTCTGACATAAAAGATGTTGCTAGCCTTTCTCTACTCTATCATTATTTTCATGGTAGATGCTCGACTGAGCTCCTCTCTATGCCCTCCCCTGTAAAACATTCACAGCAAAAATTCCTCTAGTTACAACTACTGTCAATAATTTTCCTTTCTGTGTACCTAAAACTAAACGGAGCTTCCATGAAAATGTTTGTTTCCTAGAACTACCTGTATGTAGAACACAATACCGCGGGACTACTACCCAGCTGACTACTATATTGTCGTTTTCAAGTCCCGTGTAATCAAATTCTTGTTGAGCCATCCTCTTAAATAATAAAATTCTGCCCAGTTTCAACCATCGTTATCAATCATCACAGGTTTGTCTCACTGTTCTCCTTACACACTCATTAACCCTTATCTCCGAGTGGCCTTTGGGCCTTGATAAATGGTGACCAACTAGTAACGTTGTTTCCTTGCCAAAAGTGACAATTCATCAGTAACTGTCCAGTGGCTTTGGAATTACAAACTCATGTCTGACCGGTACGAAAATCCGATGCTTAACCTCTGAGTTCCTTGAAGAGATAAAGACCCGGAGGAGTTTATAATTAGTTTTGTGGGTGAAAATTAAAACTGGCATCCGTAATTGGGAGTTACTTAATTAGTTCTCTCACGGTGCGGATTATATCTGGAAGTCCACCTCGACAATTTGTAAGCAAAAGAAACAATTAGAAAAGTGATAAAACCTGGGGTTATTAAATATTTTGGTATAAATTAGTCTTACTGGTTAGAAGTAGAATGGGTTGATAATAGTAAAAGGAGGTTGACTAGCTGAAAGAGCATATATGAAGGGGTTAAATGTAAAATAGTATTAATAGTTTGAAGTTTGAGGTTTATAATGAATGAGGGAGATTGAACACTTGGCAAATGTGTATGTTAACAGACGCCCCCATCATTAAAAATATCCAATCTTGAGGGGATATTTTGAAAGAGTCTATTCATTCTGGGTTGGCACATCTGTAATTTCACATGGATAATTCTGAACCTTAATAGTGTCATTTTGCTGTGAAGTGACAACAAAGAATAAACCCCCTACCTCATATCGCTCGAGCCTGGAACTAATGGGATTAAAGATTAGCATCAACGGACCGGACACCAAGGTATTACCGGCCACAAGTTTACTGTACAAAGTAACCATACACACCACTTTTAACCAACCTCCACCCCAGCTAGGATGAGACACTCTCTTCCACCAACCAATACTGACCACAAAATATTAGTCTATGTTGACCGATATGTATATATATATATATATATTTATATATATATATATATATATAATTTAAGAAAACATTGTTAAACATAACAGAATTCTTCTGTTAGTTGTATCTTTTTTATTTTGTGAATTTTTATTCCCACATGTCTCTATAATAAAGTGTATATAAATCATTATACATATATAAACATAATTATATATATAAATAATTATGCATATATAAATATATATAGACTCATGTATATAACTAATTATACATATATAAATATATATAGTATTATATATATATATATATATATATATAAATTATTGTACATATATATATATATATATAAATTATTGTACATATATATATATATATATATATAAATTATTGTACATATATAAATATACATAAAATCATGTAATGATATATATATATGATATATATATCATTATATATATAATGATATATATATAATATGATATATATATATATGATATATATATCATTATATATATATAATGATATAATGAAATATATATATAATATGATATATCATTATATATATAATGATATATATATATAATATGATATATCATTATATATATAATGATATATATATAATATGATATATCATTATATATATAATGATATATATATAATATGATATATCATTATATATATAATGATATATATATAATATGATATATATATATCATTATATATATAATGATATATATATAATATGATATATATATATCATTATATATATAATGATATATATATAATATGATATATATATATCATTATATATATAATGATATATATATAATATGATATATATATATCATTATATATATAATGATATATATATATATAATATGATATATATATATATAATATGATATATATATCATTATATATATAATGATATATATATATAATATGATATATATATATATAATATGATATATATATCATTATATATATAATGATATATATATATAATATGATATATATATATATAATGATATATATATATAATATGATATATATATATATAATGATATATATATATAATATGATATATATATATAATATGATATATATATCATTATATATATAATGATATATATATAATGATATATATATATCATATATATATATCATATATATATATCATATATATATATCATATATATATATCATATATATATATATCATATATATATCATTATATATATAATGATATATATATAATGATATATATATATCATATATATATATCATATATATAATGATATATATAATGATATATATATCATATATATAATAATATATATATATCATATATATAATATATATATATCATATATATAATATATATATATATCATATATATAATATATATATAATAATATATATATATCATATATATAATATATATATATCATATATATATCATATATATAATGATATATATATCATATATATAATGATATATATATCATATATATAATGATATATATATCATATATATAATGATATATATATCATATATATAATATATATATGATATATATATCATATATATATCATATATATAATGATATATATATCATATATATAATATATATATATCATATATATAATGATATATATATCATATATATAATATATATATCATATATATAATATATAAATCATATATATAATATATATATCATATATATAATATATAAATCATATATATAATATATATATCATATATATAATGATATATATATCATATATATAATATATATATCATATATATAATGATATATATATAATGATATATATATCATAAATATAATGATATATATATAATGATATATATATATATCATATATATATATCATTATATATATGTAATGATGTATATATATCATATATATAATGATATATATATATATCATATATATAATGATATATATATATCATATATATAATGATATATATATATCATATATATAATGATATATATATATCATATATATAATGACATATATATATATCATTATATATATAATGATATATATATATCATATATATAATGATATATATATATCATATATATAATGATATATATATATCATATATATAATGATATATATATATCATATATATAATGATATATATATATCATATATATAATGACATATATATATATCATTATATATAATGATATATATCATGATATATATCTATCATTATATATATAATGAGATATATATAAGATTATATGTATAATGATATATATCATTATATATAATGATATATATATATCATTATATATATAATGATATATATATCATTATATATGTATAATTATATTATATATTATGATATATATATTATATATAATGATATTTAATGATATATATCAATATCATTATATATATAATGATATATATATAATGATATACATCAATATCATTATATATATAATGATATATATATAATGATATACATCAATATCATTATATATATAATGATACATATATATAATGATATACATCAATATCATTATATATATAATGATACATATAATGATATATATATATAATGATACATATAATGATATATATATATATAATGATACATATAATAGTATATATATGTATAATGATACATATAATAGTATATATATGTATAATGATATATATATAATGATATATATATGTATAATGATATATATATGATATATATATGTATAATGATATATATATATGATATATATATATGTATAATGATATATATATATGATATATATATATAATGATATATATATATGATATATATATATAATGATATATATATGATATATATATATGTATAATGATATATATATGATATATATATAATGATATATATATGATATATATATATGTATAATGATATATATATATGATATATATATATATATATATGTATAATGATATATATATATGATATATATATATATATATATGTATAATGATATATATATATGATATATATATATATGTATAATGATATATATATATGATATATATATATATGTATAATGATATATATATATGATATATATATATATGTATAATGATATATATATATGATATATATATATGTATAATGATATATATATATGATATATATATATGTATAATGATATATATATATGATATATATACAATGATATATATATATAATGATATATATATATGATATATATGAATGATATATATATATATAATGATATATATATATAATGATATATATATATATATGATATATATAAATGATATATATATATATAATGATATATATATGATATATATAAATGATATATATATATATGATATATATAATGATATATATATATATGATATATATAAATGATATATATATATATATATATAATGATATATATATATATAATGATATATATATAATGATATATATATAATGAAATATATATATATATAATGATATATATATATGTAATGATATATATATAATGAAATATATATAATGAAATATATATATATATAATGATATATATATAATGAAATATATATATATATATGTAATGATATATATATATATAAATGTAATGATATATATATATATGTAATGATATATATATGTAATGATATATATATATATATATATAATGATATATATATGTAATGATATATATATGTAATGATATATATATATGTAATGATATATATATAATGATATATATATATAATTTTATTACTATAAATAACACACCTAATGCTATAACAACTCTATATTAAATAAATGCTTACATAGGAGCCAGTGAATTCCCTATAAGAAACCGCATATCCAACCATATCTCTTTTAAAAGTAATAACGACCAAATTGCAGGGACTTCCCTAACTAATTTAATACACAATTTTAAACGTAAAAACATCCTTTACTCTCTGTATTGGTCGATTTTGAAAAAAAATCTAGGTTCTATACCCCAGGATCCAGGTTTAGTTAACTATTACTTCAGAACCTGCAAAGATTAAACAAATAAATTCTAAAAACAATTTCTTTCGGCATGCAGGCATAAAAATTTAAATATATCAACTTCATAGCCACAACTAATACCCATTCAATAGCCAACTCTTTCCCAGCTAACAATGGAACAGTGTTAAAACACCTGGTTTCAATTGATTTACATTAAAAATGACCTATAACAATCTTAAATTGGTCTTCTTCAAACCTCTATTTTACTACCTATTGAAGACTACAAGTACTTCTGGCACCCTCATTTTTGAATTCTTTAATTCCGTATTAAATTCCTGCTGCTACAAATTTTCATAACGCCTCCAACTTTTTGCTATATTTTCAACCTTTTTTTTTGCATTGAACAGTTTTCATTTTATTTTTTAATTTTATATTATTTTTATATATTTTCAAATTATGACACTTGGTAATTTCCCTTAGAAAATTATTTGCTTGTATTCCTCTAACAATAAGATTTTATTCTGTTAAAAGAAATGGCTTAAGGAAGGAAAATAAATTTCTTTTATTTGAAACAACCTTGTTTTGAACATAAAATTTGTATCTTGTACAATTTTCATTCTCATCTTTTACTTGTTTATATAATTGCTCAATCTCGTATATCGAACATCAATATTTCATGATTAGTTCAACTTTAAAGGTATATATTACATCATTATTTTTTCTGTTCTTTATATATATACACACACACATATATCTCAATATTATACATATATAAATAACAGAAATATATATTTATATATCAATATTATACATACATAAATAACAGAAATATATATTTATATATCAATATTATACATACATAAATAACAGAAATATATATTTATATATCAATATTATACATACATAAATAACAGAAATATATATTTATATATCAATATTATACATATATAAATAACAGAAATATATATTTATATATCAATATTATACATATATAAATAACAGAAATATATATTTATATCTCAATATTATACATATATAAATCACAGAAATATATATTTATATATCAATATTATACATATATAAATATATATTTTTCTGTTCTATATATACATATTTGTCCAGGTGGTAATTGTCCGTTAAAAAGGTGTCCAATGAAGAGGAGATTTTGGAGAAGACGAAACATTTTTTTTTCGTTGGGGCAGTATGGAGAAAGTGCTCAAAATGAAGTAAATCCAAGCGCACTTAAATGGAATTGATGTGAGAAAAGATGGCCATTATTGATAACTTCCTGGGCCATAGAAAAAGCGACTGGTATTATTGGTTGGATATTCGAGCAAGCGAATCAAAGGAAAAAACTTAAGTGAAACAGTCATGCTAAATTAGGGGTTAGGAAAGTTAAATATGAGGGAATACAGTGGTCGGATTAGTTGAGAGAACAGACAATTACCACCTGGACAAACCACACATCTTTTTTACTGAACTTTTCTTTCACTACATTTTTAATAATATTTTTCAACTATTTGAACTTTGTCTTTTTCTACAGCCAACTTATGTATCTGTATTTCTCCTCTGATGATAAGATCTCGATCTTTGAAAAGCCTTGGCTTCAGGAAAGAATAATAAACACTAGTTTATTACAGAATACACCTGGCATTGAACAATCGAAATTTGAAATAAATTTGCACAATCGTCACATGTTTATCACTCTTATTTCTTCAATCTCTAAATTATTATACATATATAAATATCTAATTATATATGTATATAAATTATTATACATATATAAATATCTAATTATATATATATATATATAAATTATTATACATATATAGATATCTAATTATATATATATATATATAAATTATAATACATATATGAATTTTTTTTTTTTTTTTTTTTTTTTTTTACATGGTTCACCCCAAACAAGGCAGGACGCCACTGTAAACGTAAGGGGCTACTGAGAAAAAAGGAAAAGGGGGGGAAGGATTGGTGGTTCAGCTTAAATTGGGATCTGAGCAGCGAGGTGTCTGTTTACATTAGTTTTAAATTTCTGCATGTCAGTACTGTCGGGGAAACAGGGGGCAGGGAGGGAGTTCCAGAGGCCAGCAGCACGAGGAAAGAAGCTATTTGAGTAGAAGGCTCTCCTGCATCTGGGGACCTCCACAGTGAATGAGTGAGATTTAGTAGAATGTCGAGTTAGTCTAGTGAATTTACGTCGAGGGGGTACCAGAGCAGCACACTCATCGGAGCATAATCCATTGAAGTATTTGTAAAACAAACACAAGGATGCTACATTGCGGCGATGGGACAGGGGCTGGAGCTTAGCTGACAGTGAGGGACCTATTAGGTTGACTACTCTTTTTTGGACTTTGTCAAGGAGGGAGAGACTAGTAGATGATGCACCAGCCCAGATGTGGCAACAATACTCCATGCATGGGCGAATGGTGGCTTTGTAGAGATACAGGATAATGTCAGGTGTAAGGAGTCCACTAGCACGGTAGAGGGAGCCAACCTTCTTTGCGGCAGCCTTGGCAATGTCTTCAATGTATGTGTTCCAATTCATGTTACCTGTGAAGGTTAGGCCAAGGAGTTTGAATGATGAACTCTCAGGTAGGGTGTTATTTGCCATGGCAATCGGTGGTTGGAGAGGCTTCTTGTAGTTGTTGAAGGAAAGGAGCTTTGTCTTTGCGGCATTAAAAGTCACCAACCATTTATGGCCCCAATCCACTACAGCCTGGAGGTCATTTTCTAAGGATGCAGCCATTGCCTCAGATATGATCGCGTCCGTTTTGCCAACATGGCGAGAGTAAAGCGTGGTGTCGTCAGCAAATAAACCGATCTCAGACACTATGTCATCAGGGAGATCGTTTATATAGATCAGGAACAACAAAGGTCCAAGAATAGATCCCTGGGGCACACCAGCATTTATGTCATGTTGTTTAGATGAACGGCCATCGAGGACAACCTGGATTTTTCTTTTGTTTAGGAAGGATCTAATTATATTAAGTAGTTGCCCAGTAATACCGTATGAGCGTATTTTCAGGAGAAGCCCTTTATGCCATACCTTGTCAAAGGCCTTGGATATATCAAGCGCTACTGCCCTAGCTTCACCTGCCTTGTCGAGAGTATGATACATGCGTTCAGAGATGACCGTTAGGATGTCTGCAGTAGATCGTGCTTGTCTAAACCCATACTGGCGGTCGGATAGAAGTTTAGCATTAACTAAGTGACGTACTATCGCTAGATTGATTAAGGACTCAAAGATTTTGGCAAAGATCGGCAGTAGACTGATTGGGCGGTAGTTCTGAGGGTCGGTTCTATTCCCAGTATTCTTGTAGACTGGTACCACAGAGGCAATTTTCCAGCTATCGGGGAAGCAAGATTCAGCTAGGCATTTGTTGTAGAGTTTGGAGAGAACAGGGGCCAGTTCAGCAGAGCATTTCTTTATTGCTATTACAGGTATAAGATCAGGCCCACAAGCTTTAGAGGTGTCAAGGCTTTTTATAATGTCTCTGACCTGGGATGGGGTGATGACCAGGTTATCAAGTGTGGCTTCAGTCCGCAATGGTAATTCAGGGAGAGGGTGGTTACCCGAGTCTAAAGTAGAGTTAGAAGCGAAACGCTGTGCGAGTAGTTCAGCCTTATCAGTGGCCGTGCAAACGACATCATTGTGGTTTGAAAGTGGGGGAATCGTAGATTGACCATTATTCACTACACTATTGTAGATTTTCCAGAAATCGCGAGTACCTAGTTTCTGTGACTGGATGCGTTTTTTTGTTAACTCATTATACCTTCTCTTCGCTTCGCCTATCACAGCCTTGCAATTGTTTCTTGACTCTATAAATTTATGCCTATTAGTAGCTGACTTATTGCGGCCGAATTTACGGAATGCTTGTTGCCTCTCAGAAATGGCAGCTGCACATTCCGAAGTGAACCATTGAGGAGAGTGGGGCTTGCTAAAGAATTTTCGCATGGGGACATAGGCTTCAATGCCTGCTTTGACCCATTCAGTTAATTCGTTTGCACACTGGTTGGCAGGGAGTAAGAAGGTTTCCCGCCATGGGGCGTCACTGATGTGGTCTCTGATTGACTCAAAATCAGCTTGCTCGTAGTATCTTGTTGTTTTGAGCAACGGTTCATCAGCTTTTGGACGACTTTTTAGTGTGATATGTATCATTAGCACAATGTGATCAGCATTCCCGAGTGGGCTATGAGCTTTCGTCACACAAGCCTCGGGTATTGAGGTCAAGAAGAGGTCTAGAAGTGAGGCTTGTTGATCCACACGATCGGGGATGCGGGTCGGAAAATCAACAGTCTGAGAGAGGGAGTGAGCTAAGGAGAAATTATACGTAGAGTTGCCGGCTGCATCAGTAAGGCTGGAGAATCCCAACCAGTCGCGGTGGTGGGCATTAAAATCCCCAAATACATGTATCTGGGCATTCGAGTCTATTAAGAGTGCTCTATCTATGCTTTCAGAGACAGAGTTTAGCAGAGTACAGTCCTGGGACGACGGGGAGCGATATAGGAAATATAAGTAACTAACGTTGTGATGAAAAGTCAATCTAAAGCACATGTAGTCGTAGTCATCTGATTCTAACCTATGTTCTCTAGTCAGCGGGAGGGTGTTCCGAACATAAACTCCTAGCCCGTGCATGTGTTTGTCAGAGTCTTTACGGTAGAGTGGGAGGTAGTCAGTCATGTCAAAGTGGTGAGAAGAGATTGAGGATTGGAGGTTAGTTTCACTAAGAGCTAGGATATCCGGGGAGTTTGTCAGGAGAAAGGTTTCTACGTCGTTGATGTTGGTTCTAAGTCCCCGGATATTTGAGAATGCGAGCCTCAAGGGCGGAGGCGAAAGTGTTGTTTGGGTGTCTGGTTTAGGTTTGATTTTATTTCTTTGTAATGGCATGTTTGATTTGATTATAGAGTGGATTGGCCAAGGTGGGTACTTGCTTGGTGCCAATAAGCTCACACAACCAGTCCATTAGTCACGACCTGGTCCATGGGGGTTGTGGCCTCGGGAAAGCCCACCGTAGATAATTGCAGGGTCCCTTTCCATGCGCGACATGGCACATACAACTACCCACGGTATTATGCAACTGATGATGGAGCAGCCGTTCTTGGCGCTACCCAAGAGTTTGGGCTCCTGCCCTGTCAGTCGGAAACAGCAGCCAGACAAGCTGTCTAACCTGTACCCTCAACCTGTCGGAACAAGAGAGACCCAGACTGGTCATGTAAGACTTACTAACGAAAAAACTTTCCCCGAGTTGCCCAAATAGAGAGAAAGAGAACGGCGTTCATTGTC
The DNA here is from genome assembly GCA_963556195.1 of Sepiola atlantica. NCBI lineage: Eukaryota > Metazoa > Mollusca > Cephalopoda > Sepiida > Sepiolidae > Sepiola > Sepiola atlantica. The sequence goes on from OY744519.1 coordinate 56,740,800, forward strand.
CTAGTAAGGAAACAAGGCTAGGCACTGAGTGTTTAGAGGCGTCACAGCGCTGTTACCTCTGCGCCTGACTAATAAACAAAGAAGGAGTGCAAGGGCCGGCGATAGGTAGAACCTATCTACTCCTTAAGCAATTGTAGGTTTGCAAACCGGATACTTTGTTCGAGATTCCAACTCTAGGAAGGTTGTCGATCAGGTCTAAGGAAGCCATCCTCCCCCAACAGTTTTCTGCCACGGCGTGAGTAACTGGAAGAAGGTTTTTTTGTCAGAGATTTCCTTCTCTTAGATGGATAGCCTTACGAGGTCTTACGGGTCCAACACTCCGAGAGGGGTAAAAAAAAAAAAAAAAAAAAAAAAAATTCCACATAATATACATTATATATATATTACATATATATATATATATATATATGTATGTACACATGTAGATAGAATAAGTTCAATTGCATACTAAGAAGGGAACAGTAAGTTGAAGATAGGTTTCCCTCACTCCCCTCTCTTTCAACCCCGAACGAGGTTTCGGTTTCTTCACTGCTAAGGCAGATATGAAATGTGTCTTTTACAAGACTAGCATGCTTAGCTTGGACGATATTCATCCCCTACCTACATTCGCTAGTGAACTACCCCCACCCACCCCTTTTCAAACTTGAACTCAAGTGACCCCTGCAGAATGTAGGCAAGAAAAGAAAAAACATACAAAGTTTTGAACAGCCAAGTATTCTGGAAAGAAAGATTATTTAAGCTAGATTTTCATAGCATGTTAATACATGGATTAATTAAAAAAATAAATTCAGAGTAAAAATAATTTAAACACTTAGCTTTTTTTTTTTTTTAGTTGTTAAATGCCACCCATACATCTCAGCTCCTTCAGAGGCAGATACGAAATGTGTCTTTTACAAGACTAGCATGCTTAGCTTGGACGATATTCATCCCCTACCTACATTCGCTAGTGAACTACCCCCACCCACCCCTTTTCAAACTTGAACTCAAGTGACCCCTGCAGAATGTAGGCAAGAAAAGAAAAAACATACAAAGTTTTGAACAGCCAAGTATTCTGGAAAGAAAGATTATTTAAGCTAGATTTTCATAGCATGTTAATACATGGATTAATTAAAAAAATAAATTCAGAGTAAAAATAATTTAAACACTTAGCTTTTTTTTTTTTTTAGTTGTTAAATGCCATATATAATTTATATAAATTATAATACATATATAAATATATAATTTATATATATATATATATAAATTATAATACATATATAAATATATAATTTATATATATATATATAAATTATAATACATATATAAATATATAATTTATATATATATATATAAATTATAATACATATATAAATATATAATTTATATATATATATATATAAATTATAATACATATATAAATATATAATTTATATATATATATATAAATTATAATACATATATAAATATATAATTTATATATATATATATATATATATATAAATTATAATACATATATAAATATATAATTTATATATATATATATATATATATAAATTATAATACATATATAAATATATAATTTATATATATATATATATATATATAAATTATAATACATATATAAATATATAATTTATATATATATATATATATATATATAAATTATAATACATATATAAATATATAATTTATATATATATATATATATATATAAATTATAATACATATATAAATATATAATTTATATATATATATATATGGGAATAGAAGGATGAAGGTAATCCGACGTGATGGTAAAATGAAAAAGGAAAACCAAAAACTGGATGTTTTTTTATGTGTACATCAACGTTTCGTCTTTATTTATAAGACTTCATCAGGATGATGATATAGGGAAAAGATATCATGCAAGCACGGATACATGTAGGGTAGACATGTTGGGAAGAAAAATAAAATAAAATGAAAAATAATGGCAGCGTCTAGCTGGACGTCCGTACTTGTTAGAGAATGAAAAATGAGTGGGAGAAAAAAGGGGAAGGGTGGAGGGAGCAAGGACTACTGTGGCTGGCGATGAGAGAAAGAGGTGGGGGATGAGCAGGGGTAAAATGGATGGCAGAGAGAGATTGGAGGAAAAGGGGGAGGGGGTGTTTGACCAGATGGCTGTGGTCGAGATTGAAGGGGAAGAGTGAGTTGGAATGTTTGTGTGTGTGGGGTGTATGCAGGGAAATGGGGATGGGTAGAGAGGGAGGGGGGGGGGCTGTGATTTTGGTGGATGGGCGAAAATTATAGTCTTAGAGAGCGTTTGAAGAAAATGAGGGAATTTAAGAAAAGGTATGGGAGAAAATGGATGAGAGGGGGAAGAGGGAGGATTTGTCGTGATAGGGTGTGAAATATTTGAAATATTTGGAAAATGATAGCAATGAGTGAGGGATTGGAGTGGGTGGGGAAGGGGGGTGATTGAAAGGGTGGGTGAGGAATATATTTGAAATATTTGGAACATGAGAAAGTTTATTTGGACTGTAGTATTAAAAATGTGAGGGAAAAAAATGAGGAAAAATAAGAGAAGATTCAGGGAGAAAAGGGAAGGGTGTGGGTGAATGGAAGAGTGTCATAAGGTTAGAGATGAAAATAAAAGTTAGCCATGATCAGGCAAAAGACTTTGTTCTGTGAGGATGATCTTGCTTATTAAGGGTGATAGGTTAAAGAAACCATTTCGCTGCTTGATAGTAGTGGAGGATGTGATGAGTGCAGTTTCCAATAATCTTCGCCGAGATTTGTTGTGGATGTGTTTAGTGATTTTGGCTTGTTCAAATTTGAATGCATGACCATATTCTAGAGCATGGGAGAAAAGTGCACTAAGAGGGTTGTTGTTTTTTATATCCCTTTTATGTTCATTTAATCGTTTCTTTAATTCACGTTGTGTTTCTCCCACGTAGAATTGATGGCAGTCATTGCAAGGGACAGTGTATAAGCCGGCATGGGATGTGGGTGTTTTTTGGAAATGTCTGGATGTGTTTAAAGTTTGTTTTATGGATTGAGAAGTGGTTTGTACTATTGGAATGCCTAGTTTGTTGAGCGTGTTGCATATGGATGTGTTATTGGAATGCGTGGGTAGGAGAAGGGGTCTGTCTATGAGAGAGGTGTTAGGGGTTTGATTTTTTTGTGTGGTGTTTCTGGAGAATATTTGGAAGGCTTTTTTCTTGGCATTTAATATGAAATGTGTGGGGTATTGCAATGTTTTTAGGGAATTAAAAATGTATTTTATTTCTTCATCTATGTGTGGGGGGCTACATATTCTAAGGGCGCGTAGGAAGAAGCCTATAATTATACCTGTTTTGATCTTGCTATGATGGTGGGAGTAGAAATGTATGTAGTCATTTTTGTGAGTGTTTTTGCGGTGTACCTTAAATTCTAGTTTATTGTTGGACTTAATTATAAGAGTATCAAGGAAGGGAATAGAGCCGTTTATTTCAGTCTCATGGGTGAATTTTATGGAGGGTTCTACTGTGTTGAGTTTATCCTTAACATGAATGATTTGTGTGTCTGTGGGGAGGAAAATTAAAATATCATCTATGTATCTAAAGTATTCGATGTTAGGAGGTAGTCTATATTTGAAAGGACCGGATTCTAAGAATTCTAAAAAGAGGCAGGCCAATACACCGCTAAGGGGGTTGCCCATGGGGAGTCCAAATTTTTGTTTGTAGAATACTTCGTTAAATTGGAAATATGTTATGTCAGTGATGAGTCTAATTATTTCTATAAAAGTGTTGGGGGGAAAAGGTGGGTCGGTTTTTGTTTTCTTTATATGTGTGTGAAGTAAGTGTAGGCATTTTTTTACAGGTACGTTAGTGTAGAGCGAAGTTACATCTAGGCCCCCTTTTCCTCCAATCTCTCTCTGCCATCCATTTTACCCCTGCTCATCCCCCACCTCTTTCTCTCATCGCCAGCCACAGTAGTCCTTGCTCCCTCCACCCTTCCCCTTTTTTCTCCCACTCATTTTTCATTCTCTAACAAGTACGGACGTCCAGCTAGACGCTGCCATTATTTTTCATTTTATTTTATTTTTCTTCCCAACATGTCTACCCTACATGTATCCGTGCTTGCATGATATCTTTTCCCTATATCATCATCCTGATGAAGTCTTATAAATAAAGACGAAACGTTGATGTACACATAAAAAAACATCCAGTTTTTGGTTTTCCTTTTTCATTTTACCATATATATATATATATATAAATTATAATACATATATAAATATATAATTTATATATATATATATATATATATATATATATATAAATTATAATACATATATAAATATATAATTTATATATATATATATAAATTATAATACATATATAAATATATAATTTATATATATATATATATATATATATATAAATTATAATACATATATAAATATATAATTTATATATATATATATAAATTATAATACATATATAAATATATAATTTATATATATATATATATATATATATATATATATATATATAAATTATAATACATATATAAATATATAAATATATAATTCATATATATATATATATATAAATTATAATACATATATAAATATATAATTTATATATATATATATATAAATTATAATACATATATATATAAATTATAATACATATATAAATATATAATTAATATATATATATATATAAATTATAATACATATATAAATATATAATTTATATATATATATATATATATAAATTATAATACATATATAAATATATAATTTATATATATATATATATATAAATTATAATACATATATAAATATATAATTTATATATATATATATATATAAATTATAATACATATATAAATATATAATTTATATATATATATATATATAAATTATAATACATATATAAATATATAATTTATATATATATATATATATAAATTATAATACATATATAAATATATAATTTATATATATATATATATATAAATTATAATACATATATAAATATATAATTTATATATATATATATATATATAAATTATAATACATATATAAATATATAATTTATATATATATATATATAAATTATAATACATATATAAATATATGATTTATATATATATATATATATATAAATTATAATACATATATAAATATATGATTTATATATATATATATATATATATAAATTATAATACATATATAAATATATAATTTATATATATATATATATATATATAAATTATAATACATATATAAATATATAATTCATATATATATATATATAAATTATAATACATATATAAATATATAATTTATATATATATATATATATAAATTATAATACATATATAAATATATAATTTATATATATATATAAATTATAATACATATATAAATATATAATTTATATATATATATAAATTATAATACATATATAAATATATAATTTATATATATATATAAATTATAATACATATATAAATATATAATTTATATATATATATAAATTATAATACATATATAAATATATAATTTATATATATATATAAATTATAATACATATATAAATATATAATTTATATATATATATAAATTATAATACATATATAAATATATAATTTATATATATATATAAATTATAATACATATATAAATATATAATTTATATATATATATAAATTATAATACATATATAAATATACTAGACCACCCGTGACCCGTTGGGTCAGTTTGTTATATTAGCTATGGAATTCATGTATGAGCGTGACACTTGTGGCATAAAGAAAATAGTTTTTTTTTACATAACAGAAGCATTTCTATGAAAGTATATTAAAATGAAAAAAGAATATAGATAGATTTCTATGAGTCGTTCTGTTTATTATAATTGTTTTTTTTTAAATTACAGTTACTGAATTATAAGTGGTTGGTTAGGGCGATTTGAGAAAGGAAGGGGGTACAGCAGGCTTTCTCGCGTACGTAACGAAAACAGAGGGAGTAGGAGTGGTGAAATCTATGAGAGGGAAAGTGGGAGGTGGTTTCGTTCACCGACCGCTTGTATGGCTGATATTAATAATGAGTGTTGTTTTTTTGTTTGTTTGTTTGTTTTTGTTATTTTTAAAAGGGAAGAGTTTTTTTTGAAACTGCGACAGACTTTACGAAGTCCTCCCGTTGAATGTTTTTAGCCGTGAAGAAAACAAATAAACTATTTGATAAAATTAAATGAAATTGTTTAAAAATTTCCAGAATTAAAAATTTCATGCGTTCGTTAATCATAATAGAGAATAACGGAATTGGAATAACAGATTGAAGACGATGCTATTTACGCATGCGCAACCGGATGTTGAACACCGGAAAGCTGAAAGCTGATTGCAAACATACAAGAACAATAGACTTTTAGTATTATATAGATAATTTATATATATATATATAAATTATAATACATATATAAATATATAATTTATATATATATATATATATAAATTATAATATATATATAAATATATAATTTATATATATATATATATATAAATTATAATATATATATAAATATATAATTTATATATATATATATAAATTATAATATATATATAAATATATAATTTATATATATATATAAATTATAATATATATATACATATATATAATTTATATATATATATAAATTATAATACATATATAAATATATAATTTATATAGATATATATATATATATAAATTATAATACATATATAAATATATAATTTATATAGATATATATATATATATAAATTATAATACATATATAAATATATAATTTATATAGATATATATATATATATATAAATTATAATACATATATAAATATATAATTTATATATATATATATATAAATTATAATACATATATAAATATATAATTTATATATATATATATATAAATTATAATACATATATAAATATATAATTTATATATATATATATATAAATTATAATACATATATAAATATATAATTTATATATATATATATAAATTATAATACATATATAAATATATGATTTTTATATATATATATATGAATTATAATACATATATAAATATATAATTTATATATATATATATAAATAATAATACATATATAAATATATAATTTATATATATATATAAATTATAATACATATATAAATATATAATTTATATATATATATAAATTATAATACATATATAAATATATAATTTATATATATATATAAATTATAATACATATATAAATATATAATTTATATATATATATAAATTAGAATACATATATAAATATATAATTTATATATATATATATAAATTATAATACATATATAAATATATAATTTATATATATATATATAAATTATAATACATATATAAATATATAATTTATATATATATGTATATAAATTATAATACATATATAAATATATAATTTATATATATATATATATATATATATATAAATTATAATACATATATAAATATATAATTTATATATATATATATATATATAAATTATAATACATATATAAATATATAATTTATATATATATATATATATATATATATAAATTATAATACATATATAAATATATAATTTATATATATATATATATATATAAATTATAATACATATATAAATATATAATTTATATATATATATATATATATATAAATTATAATACATATATAAATATATAATTTATATATATATATATATATATAAATTATAATACATATATAAATATATAATTTATATATATATATATATAAATTATAATACATATATAAATATATAATTCATATATATATATATATATAAATTATAATACATATATAAATATATAATTCATATATATATATATATATAAATTATAATACATATATAAATATATAATTTATATATATATATATATATATATATTATAATACATATATAAATATATAATTTATATATATATATATATATATTATAATACATATATAAATATATAATTTATATATATATATATATATATTATAATACATATATAAATATATAATTTATATATATATATATATATTATAATACATATATAAATATATAATTTATATATATATATATATATTATAATACATATATAAATATATAATTTATATATATATATATATATTATAATACATATATAAATATATAATTTATATATATATATATATATTATAATACATATATAAATATATAATTTTATATATATATATATATATTATAATACATATATAAATATATAATTTATATATATATATATATATTATAATACATATATAAATATATAATTTATATATATATATATATATATATTATAATACATATATAAATATATAATTTATATATATATATATATATATTATAATACATATATAAATATATAATTTATATATATATATATATATATTATAATACATATATAAATATATAATTTATATATATATATATATATTATAATACATATATAAATATATAATTTATATATATATATATATATATATTATAATACATATATAAATATATAATTTATATATATATATATATATATTATAATACATATATAAATATATAATTTATATATATATATATATATATTATAATACATATATAAATATATAATTTATATATATATATATATTATAATACATATATAAATATATAATTTATATATATATATATATGTATATATTATAATACATATATAAATATATAATTTATATATATATATATATATATATATATTATAATACATATATAAATATATAATTTATATATATATATATATATATATATTATAATACATATATAAATATATAATTTATATATATATATATATATATATATTATAATACATATATAAATATATAATTTATATATATATATATATATATATATATATATATATATATATATATATATTATAATACATATATAAATATATAATTTATATATATATATATATATATATATTATAATACATATATAAATATATAATTTATATATATATATATATATATTATAATACATATATAAATATATAATTTATATATATATATATATATATATTATAATACATATATAAATATATAATTTATATATATATATATATATATATATATTATAATACATATATAAATATATAATTTATATATATATATATATATATATATTATAATACATATATAAATATATAATTTATATATATATATATATATATATATTATAATACATATATAAATATATAATTTATATATATATATATATATATATATATATTATAATACATATATAAATATATAATTTATATATATATATATATATATTATAATACATATATAAATATATAATTTATATTTATGTATATATATATATATATTATAATACATATATAAATATATAATTTATATATATATATATATATATATATATATATTATAATACATATATAAATATATAATTTATATATATATATATATATATATATATTATAATACATATATAAATATATAATTTATATATATATATATATATATATATATTATAATACATATATAAATATATAATTTATATATATATATATATATATATATATTATAATACATATATAAATATATAATTTATATATATATATATATATATATATATATTATAATACATATATAAATATATAATTTATATATATATATATATATATATATATATTATAATACATATATAAATATATAATTTATATATATATATATATATATATATTATAATACATATATAAATATATAATTTATATATATATATATAATTTATATATATATATAATTTATATATATATATAATTTATATATATATATATATATATATAATTTATATATATATATATATATATATAATTTATATATATATATATATATATATAATTTATATATATATATATATATATATATATATATATATATATATATATATATATTAAGGACTGTTACTATATTTGTGATCGATAGCTGTTTAGTTAGCGCTTTCTGGCAAATATTGTTAACTTATTCAAATATCCAACATTTATCTTACTGCACGTTTCGAAAGCCTCAATACTGTCTCCTATATACCAATAAGGTTATTATTTATGTTCAACATATTTAACAACTTGGCAACATCGGGTAACCCTTGCTAGTACAATATATTTTATTTTAATTGATTTATTCATATATTACTCTGTTTATTGTCACATAGAAGTATATTTTTGCAAAAATCTATGAATGCCTCTTAGTAATGGGGTTAGTATGACTTCATTCATTCAACACCACAGAATACATTATAATGAACATTTTTCATTGACATCGCGGGATGTGTTCCATGAAGATGGCCTTTTTTTATTCCCGATCAGTAAAAGGCTGTATGAATATTTTGTAAAAGGAAACATTTATAATGAATGTTACTCACCCGATCTTTCTGCACACCTCCAGCGCTGGCGGCATTTATTACGTAAAGGAATCCAAATGCCTGTGACATATACGACGCAAGGAAACTAAGCATTTCTTTGTTTTCGCCAATTCCCGGAGTGTCAATGAGGACGATTCCTTCCTGTAATAATAATAATAATAATAATAATAATAATAATAATAATAATAATAAATACCTGGGCAGTATCACTAATAAGATATTCTGGACCATTCATAAGCTGGACTAAAGAACTCAGGAACCTTGACCAGAGGATTAGAAAATTAATGACTATGCACAACGCACTACATCCAAAAGACGACACAGACAAACTCTACGTGAAGAGAAACGAAAGGGGGAGAGGACTGGTAAGTATAGACGACTGTGGGGACGACACTAAAAAAGAGCTGGAGAAATACATAAACCAGAACACAGAAAGGCTGATAACCGCAGCAAAAGACACCGTCCCTACGAAAAACGCAAGAAGCATCCGTACTGGACACAAACAGACAAGAAAAGAAAAATGGGAAGAAAAACAACTGCATGGACGCTTCATAAGACCCACAAGAGAAGAAACCAACGAAAATAGCTGAACATTGCTAAGAAAAGGAAACTTGAACAGAGAAACGGAATCTTTACTGATGGCTGCACAGAACAATGTGATTAGGACAAACTAAATTAAAGCTAAAATAGATAAAACCCAGGAAAACAATAAATGCAGACTGTGTGGACAAAGAGACGAAACAATAAATCATATAATAAGTGAATGTAGCAAACTTGCCCAAAAAGAATACAAAAACAGACATGATTGTGTTGGGAAAGTAATACACTGGGAACTGTGCAAACAATTGAATTTCGAATATGCAGACAAATGGTACAAACATAAACCAGAAACAGTACTGGAAAACGATAAACACAAAGTCCTCTGGGATATGGATATACAAACAGATAAACTCATACAAGCAAGGAGGCCTGATATTATTATAATAGACACAAAGGAAAAATCTTGTAAAATCGTAGCCTTCGTCGTTCCAGCAGACCACAGAGTGAAGATCAAAGACATGGAAAAACGAAGTAAATACACAGATCTAGCCAGAGAACTGAAAGGAATACGGAACATGAAGAAAGTTAGTATAATACCAATAATCGTAGGAGCACTAGGAACAATCACAAAAAAAACCTGGAGAAAAGACTGGGGGAAATTGGAATTAAAGGGACCATCGAAACCATACAAAGGACGGCAATGATCAAAACAGCTGCAATCTTAAGGAAATCCTCGAATGCGGAAACCAACACGCATAAGCTACAAAGGGTAACCAGTCACAAGGAATTTACAACAGGGAGAAAACAAAACACACGAAGAACACCACAACACGAACCAAGGAAATAAACTGCAAGAAACATCACTTCATAATCCCCCCCCCCTAATAAATTACACCGGCTCAGCTATCACTACACAAAAATGAACCAAATAAACAGAAATTACAAGAAACACTATAAGCTCCTCCCTCTCTCCCCACCCTAACCAAAAAAAAATTAAAAGGATTAAAAAGAATTAAGAACTTTAAAAAAAAAAATAAGGAAAGAGAAAAAAAAGAAATTAAGAAATTAAAGGGGAAAAAGAGGAAAAAAAATTTAAAATTATTTTTATTATTTTTTAAAATTAATTATAAACTTTTTTTTTCTTTTAAAAAGACAAAATATTTGTAGAGGGTCGAGGAGGATGAGAAGACAGCACAAACCAGACCTCCACTGGAAAAGTGTGGAGAATGCTGGGACCTTGGGGAGGCTTATTGCCACCCAAATCCAAGAGAAGACCAATGGTTCTTACCAGTGAGAAATCAATGGTAAGTGGCTGTTGTGATACCGCATCGTTATCGAAAAGAGGTGAAGAATCTGGAAATCTGGGGAGGCTTGTTGTCACTCAGACTCCAGGAAATACTACTGGTTGCTGTCGGTGAGCAATCACTGACGATGGTCTGTGTGAGAACTCCTAGTGAGTACAAATAATAATAATACACAAGGAACAGAAACGGCAAGAAACTTCATAAACTGTCACCTCCAAGTGATGACATCATCCTTGGACGATACCTAACAAAATAGTCATGAAGGGGCAAGGAGGATTTGAAGACCGAGGAGAGAGAGCACTAACCAGACCTCCATTGGAAGAGTGCGGGGAGTACTGGGATATCGGGGAGGTTTATTGCCATCACAATCCCAGTGGAGACCAAAGGTTGTCACTAACGAGAAATCAATGGTAAGCGGCTATTGCGATACCGCAAAATCATTTGCAATGGTTATAGAAAAGAGGTTGAGTGTACTGAAAATCTGGGGAGACTTGTTGTGACTACAGGGAAAACCACCGGCTATTATCAGTGAGCAATCACTGACGATGATTTGTGCGAGAACTCCTAGTAAGTGTAAATGATAATAATGAAAAAAATTAAATGCAGATAAAGAGACAAAATAGTGAATTACATAATGAGTTAATACAGCAAGCTAGTCCAAAAGTAATACAAAAGACATATAATGTGTTGTGAAGGCAATCCAATGGGAACTATCCAAACGTCTGCACTTTGAATACGCAGACAAATGGTACACACACCGGAGCTAGTAGTGGAAAATAAACATCATAACTTCCTCTGGAATATGGAAATAACAAGGGACAAATTAATCCAAGCAAGACTAGCCGTGACAACCGTCAATAAGAAGGAAGAAACCTACCAAATTGTAGATTTCGCCGTCCCAGCATTCACAGGGTGAAGGTCAAGGAGGCATAAAAACTAAGCAAATCCTACGAAGTTTGTTAGAGAGCTGAATAAAATGTGAAACATGAAAAAAACTAATGTGATACCAATAATTATAGGAGCACTAGGAAACAGTTAAAAAAAACTAGAAAAAATTGGAATACTTGAGTGCAGAAACCAACCCATATAACCAGGTAACCCGACAAACCACAGGTAAATTGAAATAGAAATAGAGCAAACAATATAGGAAGAACATTACACGAATCCAAGTGAAATGAAAATGCTAGAAATCCAATAATCTGACCCTAACCCTACCCCCTCCCCCCTCCCCCCCAAAAAAGTGATGGCACCGATCTTGGTACAAAATAAAAAGGTTGTGGAGAATCAAAGAGTACCAGAATCCTAGGGAGGTTTATTGTCACTGAAATTCCAGTGAAAACCAATGGCCGTTAACATTGAGGCGAAACTGGTTCAATAGAAAAAAAAAGGATAAATTCATTGGCAGCAAACTATTTGACTTCGTTTCTGTGTTCTGTTTCAAACATTTACCAGTAAGAATCAAAGAAAGTATTTTTTCTAAATACTATGCACTAATTTGGTTCCTGGTGACCCAAAGCGAATAAATATTACAGTATTCTTTACCATACCCAGTTCGGGGTCATACTGAAATCTAATATGTGCATTTTGTAATTGTGTCTGTGGTAGTTTCTGAGTTTAGCCTGACACACACAGACAGAAATATAACTTTCCTTTATATATACGATGATCAATATCATTAACCGAAAAAGACGAAAGACGGAAAAATATAGAAAAATAAATGGAAAATTTCGAACCGTATTTTGCAATTAGACAAACTTATGCGATATTCATGTGTTTATTTGCTGCATTTATTTACATTTTGTTAAATTCATAACAATCGAATAATTTAATTATTAATAAATTATTGAAATTTGAAAGTCCGGAATTGCGGAACTCATAAATGTTCGATAACAAATACATAGAAGACATTGTCAAGACTGCTGCAAAGAAAGTGGGATCCCTCTACCGTGCTAGAAAACTTCTAACACCTGACAATATCCTACATCTCTACAAAGCCACCATCCGCCCTTGCATGGAGTATTGTTGTCATATCTGGGCTGGTGCACCATCCACCAGTCTCTCCCTCTTAGACAAGGTAACCAAAAAGAATATTTAATCTAATAGGTCCCTCACTTTCCACCAAGCTCCAGATCATGTCCACCGCAGCAATGTCCACCCCTGTGCTTGTTTTACAAGTACTTCAATGGAATGTGCTCGGATTAATTTGCTGTTCTGGTGACCCCCCCCCCCCCTCCTCGGATTAAGTACACTCGACCACCCTGACAATCAGCTAGATCCTATCCAATTACCGTGGTGGTCCACAGATGCCGGAGAGCCTTCTACTCCAATAGCTTCTTACCTCGAGCTGTCGGCCTTTGGAACTTCCTCCCTGATCCCCGTTTCCTCGACTGTACCGACATGCAGAAATTTAAAACTAATGTGAACAAGCATCTCGATGCATAGCTCCCAATTTAGGATGACCCCCTAAACTTTCACCCTAATTCTCAGTAGCTTCTTACTCTACAGTGGCAACTTGCCTGGTTTGGAGTGAATTAAGTTAAAAATAAAAAAAAACAGAAAGTAAAAAAAAAAACAGAAAGTAAAAAACATTGATTACAAAACAATTTTACTTAAACTAGCCGAAATAAAACCGTTTTCGTTTTAGTAATTCTGGTCCATCTTAATTTAAAAACGCAACCGCCATTGTCATCAAAATATTAATAAGAAAAAAGGATTTGTAGAAGTTGTTTCGAAATATGAACTTGACGTCTACATGCGTATCTGAACTCAGAAATTGTGATATGAAAGTATTAACCATTATTGTGTCTCTGATTGTGTCACAAGGAACATTCAAGTGGAAACAAATGGCGCCTGTGTTCGTGCTAGAATGAATCAGATATTGTGGATTAATGGTTAGCGAATGTAAATTATTGATAACTAGAAAAAAAAAAGTTAAAAACAAAATATACCCTCCAATATAGAATGATTTCTAAATTAAGTGAATTGAACAAAGTTGAATACTAAGCTATCGGCGAACTAATATAACTAGTTTCCCAGTTTTACCGGGTGAAGGGCATTAAAAGAAAATGATGAAAAAATAGATTAAAAGTGCCATCCTATTCCAGGATACACTGCACTTCCGCATCTGAACCCTATTACAACATCCCACAATGGGGAGCAGTAGAGACATATATATTTTGTCGGTTTAATATGTATAGCCGACTAAACCCTTTTGCATGCAGATACCATCAATTAAGTTTCATTGAATTGCTTTCAGTATCGTTTGGTTTCACAGTCAGAAACTCACTGCTTCAAAATGTACAATTCTGTGATTTAGCCACTGAACACCTAATTTCACTGCGTCTGAACACCACAGATGGATTAATTAATTTATTGTGTGTGTATACCCCAACACTCGCGGCACCTAACGTTACTAAGGGGCACTTTTACACTCAGCTGGATGACACCATCAAGGCATTTTCACAAAATCAAGACCTGATCATACTTGGGGACTTTAATGTGCATGTAGGTGGTGACTACGTTGCATGGCCAAGCTGCCTCAGTAACTTTGGAATGATCAAATGCAATGATAATGGTCAGCGATTACTAGAACTCTGTGCCTACCATGACCTCAGCATTACCAACACATTTTTTTGTGCCAGGCCGCATGACAGTGTATCTTGGAGACATTCCAGGTCATGGCGCTGTCACCTGCTTGATCTCATCATTACTAGACGAAGGTATCTAAAACATTTCCTGATGTCTAGAGCCTACCATAGTGCCGATTGTGATACGGATCATTCCTTAGCATGCAGCAAGGTTAGACTTCAACCCAAAGATTTCTACCGCACTAAACAGGAGGGTATTGCACGTATTGGCGTAGGCAAGTCTTAACACCCAGACCGCATGGCGGAATTCAACATGATGTTTTCTTCCACCTTCAAAAGGAGATCACAGTCGACCTGCATCTGAACAGTGGGAAACACCCAAGAATGACACCTACTCTACAGCTCTCAAAGCCTTTGGAAGGAGGACAGGTTGCAAACACAATGACTGGTATGATGTAAATTCTGCTACCCTCGATCCCCCAATTGAGACAAAACGTTCATCTTTGCTTTCATACAAGGCCAACTAAGCTCCTACATCGCTGGCTGTACCGAAGTCTTCCAGAAGTGCAGTCCAAAAGGTTGTCAGAGAAGCTGCGAACAACTACTGGACGGACCTCTCCAAGACTATTCAGCGGGCAGCTGATACAGGCAACATAAAAAACATATATGACGGGATCAGGTGAGCTACTGAACCCACAATCAACAAAAGTCTTAGTCGGGTGCACCCATACTAGACAAAGTTAAACAGCTGGACAGATGGGTAGAACACTACTCCGAGCTTTACTCCAGGGAAAACGTAGTACATCGGTCTGCCTTGGATGCCATTGATCGTCTCCCCCTGATGCATGAGCTCGACGAGCAGCCTTCCATAGAAGAACTATCCAGAGCAATAGACAGACTGACATCTGAAAAAGGCCCAGGAAAGGACTATATTCCAACAGAGATCTTAAAAAGTGGAAAAGCTAGCCTCTTGACCCCCTTCATAGCCTTTTGATAGCTAACCTGCTTTAACCCCTTCATCACCTTTTGATACAGTGCTGGAGAGAAAGCTCAGTGCCTCACGACATGAGAGACGAAAACATCATCACACTCGACAAACACAAAGGAGACCGCAGTGACTGCAACAACTACCGCAGTATCTCACTGTTGAGCTTCGTTGGCAAGTTATTCGCACGCATAGTACTACTGCAACTGCAAGTTCTTGTTGATCGAATTTACCCGGAATCTCAATGCGGCTTTCGTTCATATGATCTTCTCCCTATGCCAGCTGCAAGAGAAGTGCAGAGAGCAAAACCAGTCTCCATATCTCGCCTTTATAGATCTGACCAAGGTGTTAGATCTTGTGAGCAGAGACGGTATATTCAAGATCCTCCCACTATTCGGATGCCAACTAAAACTCTTAACCATCATAAGATCCTTTCACGATAGTATTATGAGCACTCTACAGTTCAACGGCGACATGTCTACTGGATTCTGGGTTAAGAGTGGTGTAAAACAAGGCTGTGTGTTGACCCGACAGCCTTCGGCATCTTCTGTACCTTACTCCTGAAGCATGCTTTCAATAACACAGCGGATGGTATTTACCTGCACTCCAGATCTGACGGTAGTCTCTTCAACATCGCGAGGCTCCGCTCCGAGACTAAGACCAGGTCAGTCCAGATCAGGAACATGCTGTTTGCCGATGATGCAGCCATAGCATCTCATCAGGAAGATGGTCTCCAAAGACTGATGGACAGGTTTGCTGATGCTTGCAGCCTGTTCGGCCTCACCATCAGCCAGAAGAAAACCCAAGTTATGGGACAAGCAAAAACCCGCCCACCCAGCATTTCAATCCAAGGTACACCACTGGAGGTCGTTCAGCAGTTCGAGTATCTAGGCTCCACTGCTTCACACATCCTCTCATTGGGCGTAGAGCTCAACAAAAGGATTGGTAAGGCATCCACAACCCTCTTTAAACTAACTAAACGAGTCTGAGAAAAAAGGCATCTTACCCCTTCTATCAATATGACCGTCTACAGAGCGTGCGTTCTCAGTGTCCTACTGTATGGAAGTGAGTCCTGGAGCACATACTAAACACAGGATAGGAAACTCCAAGTCTTCCACATGAGGTGTCTACATAGGATACTTGGTATCACATGGTAAGACAGAGTGAGCAACAATGATGTTCTGTAAAGAGCAGGCATTCCATCCATATACTCCCTACTGCATGAACGACGTCTTCGATGGCTGGGACATGTGCGCAGGATGGATTATGGGTGCATCCCCAAAGACCTTCTCTATGGCGAGCTTGCCTCAGGCTCAAGAAAAAGGGGTCGTTCCCATCTCCACTTCAAGGATGTCTGCAAGCTACATGTGCTTTAGATTGACTTTACATCACAGCGTGAGTTACTTATATTTCTTATACCGTTCCCCATCGACCCAGGACTGTACCCTGCTAAACTGTCTGTGAAAGCATAGATAGAGCACTCTCAATTGACTCGAATGCCCAGATACATGTATTTGGGGATTTTAATGCACACCACCGTGATTGGTTGGGATTCTCCAGTCTTACTGATGCAGCCGGCAACTCTACGTATACTTTCTCCTTAGCTCACTCCCTCTCCCAGACTGTCGATTTTCCAACCCGCATCGAGTAGATCAGCAAGCCTCACTTCTAGATCTTTTCTTAATCTCAACGCCCGAGGCTTGTGTGACGAAAGCTCATAGCCCACTCGGAAATGCTGATCACATTGTGTTAATGATTCATATCACCCTAAAAAGTCGTCCAAAAGCTGATGAATCGTTGCTCAAAATAACGAGATACTATGAGCAGGCTGATTTTGAGTGAATCAGAGATCACATCAGCGACGGCCCATGGAGGAAAACCTTCTCACTCCCTGCTGACCAGTGTGCAAATGAATTAACTGAATGGGTCAAAGTAGGCATTGAAGCCTATGTCCCCATGCGAAAATTCTGTAGCAAGCCTCACTATCCCCAATGGTTCACCTCGGAATGTGCAGCTGCCATTGCTGAGAGGCAGCAATCATTCCATAAATTTGGCCGCCATAAGTCAGCTACTAATATACAGAAATTTATAGAGTCAATAAATAATTGTAAGGCCGTGATAGGCGAAGCAAAGAGAAGGTATACTGAGTTAACAAAAAAAAAAACGCATTCAGTCACAGAAACTAGGTACTCGTGATTTCTGGAAAATCTACAATAGTGTAGTGAACAATGGTCAATCAACGATTCCCCCACTATCACACCACAATGCTGTCGTTTGCACGGCAACTGATCAGGCTGAACTACTTGCCCAGCGTTTCGCCTCTAACTCCACTTTGGACTCAGATAACCACCCCCTCCCCAAATGTCCATTGCGGACCGAAGCCACACTTGATAACCTGGTCATCACCCCATCCTAGGTCAGAGACATCATAAAAAACCTTGACACCTCCAAAACTTGTGGGCCTGATCTTGTACCTGTAATAGTAATAAAGAAATGCTCTGCTGAGCTGGCCCCTGTCTTCTCAAAACTCTACAATAAATGCCTAGCTGAATCTTGCTTCCCCGATAGCTGGAAAATTGCCTGTGGTACCAGTCTACAAGAATTCTGGGAATAGAACCGATCCTCAGAACTACTGCCCAATCAGCCTACTGCCGATCTTTGCTAAAATCTTTGAATCATTAATCAATCTAGCGATAGTACGGCACTTAGTTAATGCTAAACTTCTATCTGACCGCCAGTATGGATTTAGACAAGCACGATCCACTGCAGACATCCTAATAGTCATCTCTGAACGCATGTATCATACAATTGACAAGGCAGGTGAAGCTAGGGCAGTAGCGCTTGATATATTCAAGGCCTTTGACAAGGTATGGCATAAAGGGCTTCTCCTGAAAATACGCTCATACGGTATTACTGGGCAATGACTTAATATAATTAGATCCTTCTTAACCAAAAGAAAGATCCAGGTTGTCCTCGTTGGCCGTTCATCTAAGCAACATGACATAAATGCTGGTGTACCCCAGGGATCTATCCTTGGACCTTTATTGTTCCTGATCTTCATAAACGATATTCCTGATGAAAGAATTTGAGATTGGTTTATTTGCTGACGACACCACGCTTTACTCTTGTCATGTTGGCAAAACAGATGCGATCATATCCGAGGCAATGGCTGAATCCTTAGAAAATGACCCCCAGACTGTAGTGGATTGGGGTAAATGGTTGGTAACTTTTAATGCCGTAAAGACAAAGCTCCTTTCCTTCAATAACTACAAGAAACCTCTCCAACCACCGATTGTCATGATAAATAACACCCTACCTGAAAGTGCAACATTCAAACTCTTCGGCCTAACCTTCACAGGTAACATGAATTGGAAAAAATACATTGAAAACATTGCCAAGGCTGCAGCAAAGAAGGTTGGCTCCCTCAACCGTGCTAGTAAACTTCTCACACCTGACATTATCCTGTATCTCTACAAAGCGCCCATGCATGGAGTATTGTTGCCACATCTGGGCTGGTGCATCATCTACTAGTCTCTCCCTCCTTGACAAGGTCCAAAAAAAAGAGTCGCCAACCTAATAGGTCCCTCACTGTCAACCAAACTCCAGTCCCTGTCCGATCGCTGCAATGTTGCATCCGTGTGCTTGTTTTACAAATACTTCAATGGATTATGCTCCGATGAACTGATTACTCTGGTGCCCTCTCGACGTAAATTCACTAGACAAACTCGACAATTAGCTAAATCTCATCCATTCACTGTAGAGGTCCCCAGATGCCGGAGAGCTTTCTACTCCAATAGCTTCTTTCCTCCCTGGCCCCTGTTTTCCCGACGATACTGACATGCAGAAATTTAAAACTAATGTAAACAGACATCTCACTGCGCAGCTCCCAATTTAGGTTGACCCCCCCCCCAACCTCTTTTTTTTCTCAGTAGCCACTTACGTCTACAGTGGCGGCCTGCCTTGTTTGGGGTAAACTATTTTAAAAAGAAAGCGAGATATGAAGGCTTGCTCAATGGACATTAATACATGGGAAGTCTCTGCAGATGACAGACATGCCTGGAGGAAACAGATACGCCAAGGAATGATCTTCAATGAGAAGACCCTCCACGATGAAAACGCTGCGAAAAGAGCTAGGAGAAGAGCGATCCTACAGACAGACCAACCAGCCGAAGCGACACACTACACAACAGCCTTCGTATGCCAACGCTGTAGTAGATCATGCAAATCAAGAATTGGTCTCTACAGTCACACAAAAAGATGCACACAAACAACATTCCAATACGACGCTGATCCACCTCGGCCTTTTGGCTAAGATCAAAGTGTAGTATCTGTTCCGATGGATACTGCACGCCTGTCCTGTGCAGTTCTAGGAGGTCCACCCTCCCAGGCTTCGCCTCCCCTCTTTGGGGAGGAGTAAGTTTATTGCTTACTGTCTGAGGCGCCCCTACCGGGGAATGCCGACGGGGCTGCCCAGGCAATTTTTAAATGGCCAGAGTGCTTACCTCTCGAGCGCTGGCTTTTAACCCCACTTGCTCGACCCGATCTTGGGTCACATCTTACTTGTGGGAGTAAGATAAAACTGGCCTTGTGCCTAACTCCGCGAGGAGTAAATAAACATAGTCGTTGCGACTGACGGATGCCAACACAACATTGTTTTGTCATTAAATTAATTAGAATAAATTTTTAATAAAATTAATTGAAATAAATAGTGATAAAAATTAATTGAATAAAATTGTTAGAAATTATATACATTTAAAAAAGGTATGTTTACACGTGAAGACAGACATTTTTAAGTAAATTTAGTTATTAAAATCACAGGTAAAACAGAACAAAGATTAGAAAAGGCAAATAAAAAACTCAATAGAAACATGAAATTATCCGTAAACGAAAAAGTAATCGGACATATCATTTGCAATTTTGGTGTTTTATCAACAATAATATCATGTTGGTTTATATTTTCTTTTTTAAATCGGATTTAAAAAATAATTGAATCACACCATCATTTGGTTATTAATTGAATTGAATATCATTGTTCAAAATTATAACTTATGTAAAAAAGTTAATTTTACGTTTAGGGGTGAACCCACACAGGCAGACGATATTTGGGCTGTCAATTTCATTATGATGATATAATTTAAGATAAGGATGTGTGTATGTCTCAGATTGTTAAAAATATGTAATTGTCAAATTTCTTATATATATATATATATATATATATATATATATATATATATATATATTACACACAAATTATTTATTAAAAAAAATACATTACATATTTCGGAGACGTACCATGGTTTACTTGACATGGGAATACCATTTACTGTTTAAAAAAGGTCCTTACAACCCATTTCAAATCTTCGGCGATTCACGAAATGAAGACGTGTGATGGTACTCAACCCGTTTGTATTTATTGTGAATAGAAACAGTAAAATAATTGTAAAAAACGTCAAACTTTATTGCAATAATACTTCTTTCTTAGATTCATTCTCACATGTAGGTCACTCATTAATTGAAAACGATATCTTCATCGTTAAATGCGCAGACTGAATGGACGCATCTCATTTTAGATGCGCCTATAAGAAGCTTTGTTCGTCGTCCGTTGGTCTGTCACGCTTACGCTTGAAACAACATTTTCTTTGGTCTGTCATGCTTAAGTGTGAAACATCACTTTCGTTAGTCTGTTACGCTTACGTTCGAAATAGGAGTTTTATCGCTTAAACAACAGCTTTTAATTGAGGCATCTCAACCGATCAATTTTTGTTTTTCTTACCTTAAGTATATCAGATGGCCAGTAGATCTGAACGAAGGATGTTACACAATCTACTTCTGGGTCGTCTGGTAACTGGACATACTTAACGAACTTTGACCTCCCTTCCATAGTAGAGAGATCGAGACGTTCCGGCTGTATCGATTTGTCCTTGAAGTGAGCAATTGCATATTTTCTGCCGTCGGGACTGCAACGGATCTCGCAAAAAGAGGCCGTGCAACAGAGGGAACTGGTTGGCAACACCTTTGCCCCAAGGATCATGTTAATCAGGGAACTCTTACCCGAACCCGTCTCACCTGAAGTAAAAGAAGATACGAAAAGCTTGTTGACCAATTTCGACAATAATTGCACGGAAAGTCAATATTCTAATCACTTTGTTATAACAATAAACAGTTGATAGTTTAATAGCAAACACAAAGAAAGTTTTAGTTATTTAGACTATTTTTCTCACCTTGACTGTTATTTTTACAACGTTTCTTCAGGTGCGACTTGCACTCGGAACTTATACTTATACGATCGAAATTCCGGAATACTTCACTCTCTCTCTCTCTCACGGACGTAATGTTGCTAGTCTAAGTCTTTTTTATACATACTATTATGGCATGTGTTCTTCAGAATTGTGTGATCTATTCCCTGCTTCCTTTGTCCCCGCTCGTTTGACTCGTTGGTCTATTTGTCTCCATCAATTCGCTGTTTTGACATCTCATTGTAATACAGCTTCCTATTCCAGTAGCTTCTTTCCAAGAACTACAGGCTTGTGGAACTCTCTTACTGCTGACTGTTTTCCTCTTACCTGTAGCCGTGACATTTTTAAGACTAAGGCCAATAGGCATCTCCTGTCTTTTCGATAATCATCTTTCGTTTTTGTTAGCTTCTTGCACCAAGTTGCTTTATGCCTTGTATAGAGCGATTTCCGTAAAAAACAAAACAAAAACAAAAAACAAGCGACCTTAGCTGGCTATTCTAAAAGATGGAATGGTTTGATAAGGGTCGACAAAGGCCGAAATAAATTTATTATCTGGTAGGTACTTTTATTCATATAGTTTTATTCGTTGTTGAAGAGAGAATGTCTAATATCGACATTATAGCAAGAAACTACCAGTCACCATGCGCCATTTACCGAATTTCTCGAAACACACACGCACACACCCATCCAACCCCCCCCCCCCACACACACACATATATATATACACACAGGATGAATGCAAGGTAACTCCATATTATTAAATGCTCGTAATTTATTACTGAAATATAATTTTTACAAGAAATGAATATAAGAAATTGTATAGCATGAGGGGTTATTCAAAATTCAATATGGGTGCCAGCAATCGCCAACAGCTTCTAATCCGTCTGGAAACCGCGTCAAATGATTTCAGAAGGAACTTTTTTCTTTTTCTTTTTTTTTTTCTTTTTTTTTTTACTAATGAGTCAACACTTATCAAGGCTAGAAACCCATTCGAAGATTAAAGTAAACAAGATGGATAGATTGACAAATGAATATGGTGATGAATACTATGAGAGTATTGAAAACAGGAGAAGACCCAGAAAACAGCATTCCCCCCATTGTAAAAAACATCGCTCGTGGAATGTGAGGACCAAAGGAAACAATAACGCTTAATTCATAACTCTTGCCCCCCCCCCCCATTCATTTCTTGTAAGAATTATATTTCAATAATAACTTACAAGTATAATTTACAAGTATAGGGCGTTACTTTCCAATCACCCTGTATATATAAATAAAGTTATATTTCCCCTATTTCAATCCCTGGAATAAGCTAATAAACAAACATTACATAAAAATCTCCGTCATTCATTATCGCCATCTTTTATTTATTTGGACAAATACTTTTTTCTAATCGTTTTTTACATTTTAATTTTTAGTCCGCTCACTAGATTATGTTTTGATGACTAATGTCATAGACGGAGTCGAAGGAGATAATTCCGTTTCGATCACAAGTTCTTTTTACAACTACAATATTCACCGGGTTCAAATATTTCGTATGTTAATAACTTTTAGAATCACCGCTGTACATTTTACGAATGTTCAACTATGACATAATTATTCACATTTTCTTTCTACATTCAAACATAAAATGCTGTTTATTACGCTTATTAGCACCCATACTTTTCATTCTACTTGATAGTAAAATAATTTTGAGAGCCCATAAAAACTTTCTGTTTACCTTTTATTATACCATTCTTTCATTACTGACATGAAAGTTCGTGCATCCATATTATTGACAATTCACTTAATTATATCATCTGTTATTTCACTTTCGCAAAACATTTATTCTTAATATTTAAACATTTATTTTCTTTTGATGATGGTGCTGTTATAAGTCTACTACTACCACGACGACGACGACGACGACGACCACCACCACCAATATTGATAATAATTGAAATAAAAATTACTTCGTTTTTTTTTCTCTATATTCTATGTTATTTAACTTTATAATTAATAAGACGTAAGAACGGGTTCTTCAATGACGATTTATTATGGTTTTGTACAACCATAATAAATCGTCATTGAAGAACCCGTTCTTACGTCTTATTAATTATAAAGTTTTTTTTATTGGTTTACTTTAAGATTTATCCAAGCAATTGTTTTGAATAATAAAATCAGCTGACTAAGTGTTATTAAAGGATTGTGACTTCAGCAGTGACGGAGTTTCGGTTACAGACAGACAAATAATTTCCATTATAATAAGATATTCTTCATCTCCGCTATAAAAAATACATCAGAAGATAAATGTACTAAATCAAAAATGCATATCATGTATAACATACTTTTTTATTTATAGATAATAGCCTTTAATTCTTCCCTTATCAGACGTGCTTTCTCTGTTTGGACTGTCTCTCTCGAGACTGAAACCAGATATTTTTGCGGTGATCTTCCGCGATCGAAATCGGATATTTATGAGGTTATACGCCGTGATTGCAATCCGGTACTTATATGTTACTACAGTATCTGCGTAATTGAGCTATAAACTTTATTTGTATAAAAGTGATAATGTCGACAAAGTCAACGGCGCTAATCACGCCACGGACCTCAACGCAGCCTAACACCATTGTCAATAATAACACCGCAATGTCCATTAAAAAGCAATTGTCAGTACATTTACAGGATGAATAAAAAAATCATAAGATTCAAATAAAACCGAGAATCGCGCCCTGAAATAGAAACTTTCTGCAAATCTAAAAAAGTAGAAGAATGTTTCAAATAACGAAATCAAATTTTAATGATAAAATAACGGATGTTACATAGCGCTAGTTGCGTATTCCTTGACATTAATGTATATTTCAAATAGAACGTAGAAATCGACGCAAGGGTTTACCCGATATGATTGACGAATGATAACCCAAAGGTCATCTAGAACCCAACAGAGAAAGTGAATGGCTGACGAGTTAGTTTAACTATGTGAGAGAGATTTAAAGATTTAAATAAAATCCACTTGCTGCCGGAGTGTCAGCGAAGCCACAGGTCATGCTAGGTCATGGGAAATATGGTGTTACTAACCACTCGTTTTCCCTATAAAGTCTAGAAACAAGGCCTAGTTAAAGAACTGTAGTTCCATTTAGTTTAGTTAATAGAATCTCGTTTAAATTTAAAATTGTAGCCGTTCTTTTAAGAGAAAAATTAAACGTATCTGTTGTATATTGGGTGATCTTGAATCCAACCAATGACATAAAACGAGAGGAATTAAGTGACAAATTTGACATATGTGGTTAGCAAAAAACGGAAGTAGGGAAAACATTAGTCACCCGTTGTTATCGATGAAGTTGAAAGACGTTAGAGTGTTCCAGCGGGAAACGAGTAGGAGAGATATGTTATAATGATGCATTGATATAAATAACAAGATGTATATATTCCTTACGTAATATGTGTCAACAGGAATGATAGGGTGAACATTTTTGTTAAAGGTTCGTTCTTGTGTAAAATCTACCATTATTAAATGGTACGTTACATTTATCTACGGGATCGGAGAGAGAAAATACACCAAGAGAAAAAAAGAGATCCGCACAGCATTCGAATCGGTGCTTGCAAAGACCACATGTACATGTTTTTTAAGTTAACAACGAGAATCGAAGCATTACGGTTTAACAATTAAATGATACTTACTGAAATGCTATTGCGTAAAATGCTTTGTTATAAATAAAAATATATAACAGCGCTGATAAAAAGTAAGATTATAGCACACACTATGTCCCAACATTACAACAGGTTTCATCTTCAGTCGCATATCTTTGTGATTAAGTTACAGTGTCACAAATATCCGCCGGCCCCACCAGAATCAGGAACCCTCCAATAGTGTACTAGCATGCATTTAGTGAAAATGCTATACTGAGAGAGAGAGAGAGAGAGAGAGAGAGAGAGAGAGAGAGAGAGAGAGAGAGAGAGAGAGAGAGAGAGAGCTATGAAATGGAGCGAGCGTATAACACTAGTGTGAATTTCGCTTAAAAATGGAATTATCAGTGCAACAGGACAAGGTGCCTAGGAGTCTACGAAAACTTTGTAACCTTTCACGCTCAATTACGTCCAGGGAGATTGACTAGCTCTGCTCGAGAACAACAAATGAAGTTTTACCGTTTCGTTTTATTTTGTCATCATTTTTCCATGATTAGTCTAAATAAAAACCCTCTCCGATAAACAGAGTTAGAAGCATTTAATTAGTTGTGACCAAACAAAGAGAACTAAAATTGTCTTAACGCGTTGTGGGCGAGCTAGGGTGAGAGAAAGAAAGGAGCAGACGAGAGAGAGAGAGAGAGAGAGAGAGAGAGAGAGAGAGAGAGAGAGAGAGAGAGATCCGCTACGAGATTTTCAATAAAAGAGGAGGGGCTTTCGCCCACGAGAAAGAGAGAGCTGGACGGGATCGCGAACAGGCACACACGAGAGAGATTCTGCTCCCCGACCATCGCCCTCGCACGTCGTAAAAAGGAATGCGTGCCCGCCCGACTTAGAGAAATTCTTTTCACGAACAATTAACAACCACGACTGTCGCTCACACAGATAAATAGTAAGGAATCGTTTTTGTCGAACAAGGAAGTGTAATTTAGATTCTTCCTACTTTTGTTTTTACCTTTCTCCCAGAGAAAACACACAGACTGAACTTTATAAGTATCGAACGGACTTATTTTGTATGCAATCAAGTGTAAATTGATATCGTAATTTCTTTTGTTAAATAATTATTTTTCCTAAGGAAAACGCAAACACCCAGACCGAGTTAAATGTCATTATTCATTTGTTTGTTTTGCTTAAATGTCCCTTCCTTCTGAAGAGATAACCGGTTACTGCCCGCTCTATGATTGCTCGCTGTTTAAACGGTCACGACGTGGGAGCGTGTTAGTAACTAGACGAGAACCCTCGACATCGACGGCCTTCATCCAAACAAGTTCAACAAATCAACGCCCAGTGATCGATCGATTTCGGGGACGGCCAGACCGGTGACGTCATCACATCGTCCGACGTGTGCAGAGAGTGGGGTATACAGAATACATACATTTTACTTATTTTTAAATACAGACCAATGTTTTTAAGTAGATCGTATAAAAGAAAATCTTTAAATTTCCTTCGAGGTTCGTGTCATTGTTTTTATTTTATAAATTTATTGAATCGAATTTTCCTAAAACTATTGATGATAAACAATAAAGTTAAAAGTTCGTCTTCAACTCCATCTAACTCAAAACATATCACCGGATTACTATCAATTAATAACTTAAGTTATTCATGTTATATTTTTTAGGTTGTTCACGAACTTATCCAGAGCCAGTCGTTTAAAGTGCCTACAGTTAAAACCGATTTCGTCGCGTTGATTTAGTAATCTACTCTTATCAGGAAACATAACAATAGCTAATTTTTCGCTAAGACAAATAAAGCACGTGGCGTTGTGTGGTGTAAGCGTTGTGGACTTTTTTTTAAATACTCCATTTCACCACAGGTATTATATTTTCATCTTTTAGGCATTTAATGTAGTTGGATAGTGATATTCCTATTGTTATTTGGGTTGTTAAATGAGAATTTGTGGTTCGTGTACTTGGCCTTAAAGCAGTACTTGTACCCCTATGTAAAATTCACTTAGATTAGGGTTGTTTTCTGTTCACTTTTTTAACACATTTGAACTTGATCATATATATAATATATATATATATATATATATATATATATATATATATATTCAGCAGCAACACAAAAGTGCAACAATATTTCAAATTACAAAATCAAATAATTATACGGAAATAACAGACGTTTCATAGCCTCAGCGTTGCATATTCCTTCACAAGAATATTCTTTTACAAATTAAGCGTAGAAATAAGTGCAAGGGTTTATCCGGGATAATTGACGAATGATAAGGGTCATCTAGAACCCTACAGAAAAACTAAATGGTTGATGAGTTAGGTTAGAAATCTAAGAGAGATTTAAAGATGTAAATAAAATTCACTTGTTGCCAGAATTTCAGCGAAGCTACACGTTATGTAAGTTCATGCGAAATAGGGAGCACTGATCCCTCGTTTCTCTTATAAAGTTTAGAAGCAAAGCCTAGTTAAGGAATTGAAGCCCTATTTAGTTAAATTCAATCTAGTTTAAAGTAAAAACTGTGCTTGACTACTTGAAAGAGAAATAAGCAAACACATCTGTTAGTGATATTAAGTGAATCCATAGAGTGAAAGGAATTAAGTATTGCAAGTTCAATTAGTCAAATTTGACATATGCGGTAAGTGAGAAATGGAAGTGACGCATCGTTATCAATGAAGTTGAGAGGCGTTAGATTGTTCCCAGTTAGAATCGAGTAGGGAAGACCTGTTTTTAAAGATGTATTGATATAGACTATAAGCTGTCTCTGTTTCTTCCTCCCTGTTCTATAATTCGAATGAAATAATAAGACACGGATGTTAGTATTAGAATCGTCCGTGTTAGTTTATTGTAATTAACGACGACGCGGCGAAACGAACGACACCAAAAGAATTCCGTTCAGAGCAGATCCCACGAATCGGTCAGGTAACTTTTTGATCGTCTTTGAGTCATCCCGTGTTCTTTTCGCATCACCATCATCATTTTATTATTTAAGAGGAGGGTTCAACAATAATTTGTTTATATTGGGCATGAAGTCGACCATGTTGCAGTCAGCTAGGAAGAAGCCAGACGGCTAGTGACTGGAAAGAAACTAGGCTCATAGAAGTTCAGTTTAGTTTTAAGTACACACAGGAAGAAAGGAAAATTATTTACAGTGGGTGTAGCTAAACGAGTTTTTGTTGTGAATGAACCGATAGATGTTATAGTTCGGTGTAGTGTGTTGTTCCTGATTTCTTTTTTTGTCTAGCCTATGAAGGGGCAATAGTATCGTACTAGAATACTTCTAAATCATTTATTAATTTTATTAGGTTTCTATTACATAATTTAGTTTCAAAGAGCTTTCTTATTATTCTAAGGTACTCTATTCTAACCATCTCTTTCATTTTAGTAGACCCTATGATGTCCACGTCCAGAATACCAAGGTATTTATATAGACCCCACATTCACCAAGTGTTCTAATCACATCTCGATTGGGTGAATTAAAAAAAATCTTTTAAAATGTACCCAAACAAGGCACCCTGCCACTGATACGTAAGGGGGCACTGTGAATTGGGGCAAAATTTACAGGGACATCCTAAATAGGTAGTTGTGTAGCGGGATGCTTCTTCACATTACATTTAAAATTCTGCGTGTTGGTAAAGTCGAGGAAACAGAGAGCAGGGAGATAATTCCAAAGGCAAGCGGCTCGAGGTAAGAAGCTATTAGAATAGAAAGCCTTCTGGCGTCTAGTAAACTCTACAAGGGATGGGTGTGATCTTGTTGTTTGTAGGGGGTATTTACGTTGAGGGGGCACAAATGCAGCAAGTTCGTCGGGGCACATCCCGTTAGAGTACTTGTAAAGCAAGCACAAGGATGCAACATTGCGGAGATGGGATAGGGGCTGAAGATTGGTAGACAGTGTGCGACCTATTAGGTTTTTTTGGACCCTGCCCAAGAGGAGAGACTCATAGTTGGTGCATTAGACCAGATGTGGCAACAATACTCCATGCATGGGCAGATGGTAGCTTTGTAGATATATTGGATACTGGAAGGAATGAGAAGTTTTCCAGCCTGGTTAAGGGAACCCACCTTATTTTCAACAGACTTAGCAGTATGTTCTATGTATTTAATCTAATTCAGTAGCCTGTGAATGTTAGGTCGAGGAGTTTGAATGCTGGACTCTCGGGATGGGTGGTTGATAAGGTTTCTTATAACTGTTAAAGGAAAGGAGCTTTGTTTTAGTAGCATTAAATGTAACCATCTATTTATGGCCCTATTCCACTACAGACTGGAGGCTATTTTCTAAAGATTCAGCAATTGCCATGGATATATATATGCGTTTGATTTGCCCTCATCTCGGGAATAGAGTCTAGTGTAATCAGCAAATATACCCATCACGGACGCGATTGTACCAAGGTGGTCATTTATGGAGATTATGAATAATAAAGGGTCGACTCCTAGGGCAGACCCGCATTAATGTCATGTTGTATCAATGTACAGCCATGTACGACGAACTGTATCTTTCTTTTAATTAAGAAGGATCTAATTATATTAAATATTCGTCCAGTAATACCGTACAAATTAATTTTCCTGAGAAGACCTTCATGCTAGACCTTGCTAAAAGTATTCGGATACATCAAGCACTACCGCCATAGTTTCACCTGCCTTATCATGTAAATGCTATATGCGTTAAGAGATGACAGTTAGGATATCCACAGTAGATTGGGGCGATAATTTTGCAATTCACTTCTTTCACCAGAGTTTTTGAAAACTGGTACCGCAGATGCTATTTCCAGTTATCAGGGAAGCAAAATTCAGCAAGCCATTTTTTGTAGAGTTTGGCCCAGCAGAGCAGTTTTTAATTACTATTGCAGATCCACATTCGAAGCCTTCTGTTATTTTGAGTTTTCTATTCTTCATCATTACACTTATAATATTACTAGCAGATTTACCCGGCGTTGCCCGGGCCATAAAAATAGAAGAGGTTAAGATGTGTGTGTAATATCTTTATATTAAAACTCCTATCTCTCAACCTATCTCTATCTGTCTCTCTATTTTTCTCTCTTTCCACATTCCCCGGTTTTCCACAACCGCCACTCTCTTTCACCTCTGACCGGCCCATTTCTTCTTTCTTGCCGTAATGCATTGAAAATAATAATAATGTAATTTATTCAGCTGAACTTTCAGTTTACAAGTTATGGCTCCCAGGCAACACCGAATGGCTTCCCAACACGCTTCCTAAAATATAATGAAACCTATATTTATTTTTATGGATTCCCGGTCAACGCCGAGTTTCTTCTCTTCCCCTTCTCCAAATAGCATATACCACATTGAAAATGTACTCCTGTATTATTGTACACACCTGCTCTAAACAGGATATTGAACACTGACTCCCGAGAAACGCAGGGTACCTTTTCTGATATACAATAGCATAACAAAATACAGTGAAAATCTTTCCCGGGCAATGCGGCGTTTAAAAACACTAGCTCTATCTAGGATTTTTAACACTTTTGAATTAACTTATACCATTTACCAAATGTAAAACTGTAATCTTACATTATTGCTCCCGTTTAGAGCGCTAGTGAAATCACCCAAATAAAATCCAGGATGCCTCCATAGCACTACTACAATCACCCTTTCCGAGTTTTTTTTTTTTTAAGAAAATGCAGAATCATTTCCGGGTGGAATACATTGAAATTACTGATGCTATATTATAATTATTATTATTATTATTATTATTTATTTATTGTTATATATGTACTACGACTATTATTTATGTATTTTATCTATATTTATTAAATAGTAATGTAATTGTTGTTTTATATCATTATCACTATTTATACGACTGATATTATTCTTTTTATTCTTCTTGTTTTTTCTTTACTATATTATAATTGAATATATATATATATACATATATATATATATATATATATATATATATATATATATATATATATATATATATATATATATATATATCTATTAGATCGCTCTGCCAGTTCGTTATCGCTTCGCAAAATTCTCTACTTAAAATACTTGAAAATCTTTTTAAATAAACATTTCATGGTTGGAAACAAACACTTTCACATTTGCTCATAAGGATAGATAAACATTAACATTTTTGTAATTTTGATACAAATTTATTTATCTTTTAAATATGACCGTGAATAAAATAAAATATATCAATTTGTCTGGGTGATGGTGAGTGTGTATGTGTGTGGATTTGTTTTCAACTCCTCCCATCATAAGCTAGAAGGAGAACCCACCATAATTGGCATTTCTCAAGTCTATCGACTTGCTAAAGATTTGTACACGAAATAAAACAATATTCCTAAACCGAACTATTTGTAATATTAAAATCAAAGCAAGTGTTGAATTAAAAACAATTAAAAAAGTATAGTTAATTAATAAAGCATCCGTTTGCATCGTAATATGCAAATTAGTTAACTTTACTCCTGATATCACATATACATAAGCAGTATATCAACCAGAAACGGCACTACTATTGTGTAAGCTTGGTTTAATTTGAAATAAGGTTGTTTGTACCTCACCGTTAGTTTGAAAAAGGAGCTCAACTTTTGCATTTATTCATTTAGATATCAATCCCACGACAGAAGGTCCCGGGTATGATAGTTGGTGCGTATGATAGTTGAGAATTTGCGGAAGTGTGGAGTGACCACTTTGTTGCAGTTACTGTCAGGTTTATTCCGATCCGTAGTACCTGTCAGAGTCGAATCTATGAGTTATGCGTTTGACATGAAATTCCATTCGCTAATATATGAAACCATAGATGAAAATATTAAGAACTTGAAGCATAAACACTTTTAACAAAATGACCAGAAAGTGGTTGATATGCCGTAAATCAAAAGAACAACCTATTTAATTGTATACATACACAAATGTGTGTATGTTGTTAGCGTGTGTTTGTATAACGGTGACAAGCGCATTGGATAATGAAAATCACCTAATCTATTGCTTCTCTTGTTTTGTACTAAATTGCAAACAGTATACATATATGTGGTTTGTCAGCCAATTTTATTAGGTGTAACTAGTAAATATATGCTCCCTCCGGTCGCACATTTTTGCTAGTTGTTTTATTTAATTGCTCAATAAAATGCGTTTGTTTTTTGTTTTTTACGAAAAATAAAAATAAAATCACACCATCCTTTATTTAAATAAATAAAACACCGAATAATAAAAACAGTTTTCAAACAAAATTTACCTTTTACGGCGTAAAATGTAAAACAAAAAAAAATCGAGGAAAATATTTTAAATACATCTGGAAATCTGAAAGTATTAATTTATTAGAAGCTTTAAAACAAATTAATTATGTAAATTTAGAAGATGTATGATGTTTGGAGAAGTTTTGGAATGGGTATATATATATATATATATATATATATATATATATATATATATATAGGAGCTGATAAGTAGATATAAAAAGAGAGCGATCAAAACTAATAATATAGTTTAGTACAATTATTAGAAGTAATAGTATAGTTTTGTGCTTCATACAGACAAACAGACAGATACAAAACATCCATTAGTAATAGAAGTACAATAGTACAATTAATAGAAGTAATAATATAGTTTCGGCTTCAGACAGACATATACCAAATCTCTATTAGTAATAGATATAATTTTTTGAGGACATCCGATGCCGTGACCTATGCACACGTGCATGTGGATGGCAAGTGTAATATAATTGTTACATAACGAGGACTGTTGTTTGAATGTGAAAGTTTAGAGTGACACCTTAGGGTCAGAGGTGACCACAGAATGGAAGTCAACTAAATAACGTGACTTCCGGACGGAGATTTTCTGTCTCTTGTCTGGCGACACTTCAAGCAGGGAAGACATGTTCAGAGCGCCGTCCTCAATGGGGAAGATGGCGCATACAATATAATTAGGTGTAGCGGGACGAGCTGTCCGTCTATATATCTGTCTGTCTTCCTTTCTCTCATGCGTACGCAAGTGGCCCGTCTCTCTGGGGTTTCTGTGACTGTTCTCTTTGTAATGATCTTTTAAGAAAATAAATTAACATCGGCGTCCGAGTGGTTTTATCAGCAGATGAATAGTACCTTGATGTCAAACGGGTTCATAATGGTTTATACACGCTCAGTAAGCGAGTATGTAACACAATGAATTGAGGACATCTGGTGATAGGGTCTTATACCAGACTTGGTAACAGTCGCACATACATGCGAATGTCAAGTCATGAGAAAGAAGTGCCCTTTCAAATGTATCCATTGACTAGGAATCATTTTTTTGATAACGTAAATAAAAAAGGACCCATTTAGAAGATGCAAAAACAAGTAAAGAAAAAGAGCCACACATAAATGAAAACAAAAAAAACACACGGTGCGCAAAAGAAGTTAGTTGAACTTCGAGTCGCTGCCAGAGACACACGGGGATTTTCGTTCCGACACAGATTGACTTTTACAGTATCAAACTGGAAAAGGCAAATGATTTCGCTGTGTCACAGCTCTTCAATGTAGCTAGATATGCGAGTTCCAGTGTTTCAGGCTGAAATTGAAACGTTGTTGTTTTATTGATAGTCCACTGCGTTATCAGATATATTATAAATATTACTATTTATATAAACAATATCAGCAGACAATAAGTGCTTTATTCGTTTCTACAGAGAGCTTTGAAATATCTTGATTGAGAGCTGTCGATTTCACTTACCACGATGCTCAACCCAGGAAGGAAGTGGGGCATAGATTCGTTGAAAAACACGTTGTGTTATTTGTTTCAAGACCCTAACACTGGGGCCCAAGTAACATAAGTAAACGACGTTAGTTGACAGTCCTTCGTAGGACCTTAAACTACATCCGGTGGCGAGGTCCCAATTTAAAAGTGTGAAGTCATCTATTAGTAGCCATTACTGAAGCTCAATTCTGAGCGAAAGTAAAAATAGCTGTTAGTTAAATAGAATGCGCTGTTTACAAAAAATATTTAACAAATAAAACCAATTAATCTACAACCCATTCGTATAACTATGAAGATATAAAGAATTTGAAGAAATACTTTTACTAACATCAATGTATTCAGCATTAAACAACTAAAAGGGGGATTATATTCTGTAAAAACAAACGTTAGTTGTAGAAAAAGAGGTTAGATAAAGATAAATTAGAACTTTATTGATAACAACTAATTCACTAAAGATTAGACTTTGTGTTACATTTATTTTCGATCTTGACAAAATGTATGATTCATCGCATTATCATGTAAACGTTACATACATGAGTGCAATTCTCAATATGCATTTGTAGTAAACCATATAACCTGACAAACATTGATGCATTGAAATGTTACTACATTTTCCATCAATATTATTAAACAGGTGATCCAATGTTTATCTCCCAGAAAATCACCACGGAGTTTGTTCACCGTGAATTAATTATTTGGCCCACTTAAACTGTTTTCACCGTCGAGAGTTCAGTCTGCTTGGATCATACACATTTGAGCTTCCAAGAATTGAACTAAAATAGACCCGAAAACTTACACGTTTTCAATCGGTTCACGTCAGTTTTGAAATCTTTGCGATGAGGAATATGAAGTAACGATGTTGGCTACCATAGGATACTCTGCGAACAGAAAGAATCTGGGCGGCATCGGTCACTGGGTATGCTTGACCGTTTCTTGGAAATCTGGATGAACAGCGCTAGATTACTAACTCGAGTTGACCCGGACAGATAAGTTGGCATAACTATATGCCAGCCGTGAACTCCACGACTTACAGAACAAAGAGACCGAATCTTTATAAAACCTAGAAGAACAACCGTCCCAGGACGGGTAAAATTAATTCCACGAACAGAACAGTTTTGCACCACTTTTACGTCTCCTTACCACAGTTTTGCACCACTTTTACGTCTCCTTACCAAGATTAAAATTAAGATATAATGATACTAAACCTTATGTTTAGAATCCTTATTTCAAATTTAATCAAAATCCGTTACATGATTTTGATTCAAGAAAATGTGTAAAATTTAAGGTTTAAGCTTAAGGGTTTTGTTTAAGAAGAAATTGAAATTCAGGGAATCTTAATTGATATCTAATAGCTATTGAGTAAATTCAATGTAAATCTGATATTTGATTTTTCAAATGGGGAGCTGTGCTCACATTATGCCCCTAAAACCCTTTTAAAATGCCCCAAATAAACTGAAATCTGGAGACTATTAATTGTTTAATACTCATTAAAATTTCACAGAAATCGGAGGTATCTGAATTTTCAAGAGGGGCTTCAACCCCTCGTTTACACTCTCCTTGCATAAAACTAAATTAAACTTAATATAGCCCACATTTGTACCCCTTACTCCAGTAGCTGTATTCCAAATTTCATAATGATCGATTAATTAGTTTAGGAGTGAATCACATATATATTAGTGGATCACATATAATTAGTTTAGGGGTAAATCACACACACACACGCCCCCCATATATATATATATATATATATGGGAGAGATAGATAGATATATAAACATATACACATACCTAACGTTATATATAACGTTAGGTATGTGTATATGTTTATATATCTATCTATCTCTCCCATATATATATATATATATATATATATATATATATATATATATATATATATATATATGTATATGTGTCGCCTGCTAGTCAGACTCACCCGAACCTGTCTTGTTAACAATAACCAGTTAAAAAAAAACAAAAAAAACATAGATTGCACTCCCTCAACTCGTTTGTCGTTAGATAAATAAAGCAATGACTGCTACATTTTGTTGGGTGTGGTTTTATTTCACTATGGGCCAATAGGATGAATTTCTATGTAAATAGAAATTCACATTATACTGGTTTATAAACAATTAGGCAAGCATAAAAATAAATATTTTAACCCAATTTTGGTGTGCTAAGTTTTGGTGTGCTAAGTTTTACTCATTGTCTATAATCTTTTAGATATGCTTGATATCTCACACCGAAGGGATAACGAATAATAATTAAAGAAATAGTAAAAAATATTTATCACATCATATTACATATTTTTTTTTAAATATTTACCATCTCTGAGCATTTCCATCCTTACTTATAGCATTATTTAAGTGTACCAAGAAATGTCTGCGACTATCATTCCAAATGTTCTGTCACAGTGGCAACTGCGTCTTCAATTATGTGTTCGAGACAATAGCAAATACTCTGAACAAAGTATATAATGAATAGTATATAATTGGTATCAAGTAATAAATATTATGTAACGAATATATTTAAACTATTTTTGTACTATTGATTTTTCACGTGAGTATATATGTATACACGTGTATACATATACGCGTAAACTAAATAGATTGAAATGTCTCAGTAATAAACTACATACATTAGTGTTTAAAACTAAGTTTATCCAACAAGGAACATTGCAGAGAAAGAAGGAGAGTGGCGGATCAAAGAGAATAGGTAGAGCGACGACATCGTTGATTGGAAGAGGAAGGCACTTTGCCACAACTCAGGCGATCACTTACAAGAGTCAGATGTGGAGATTGCCGGTGCTACATTCGCATGGATTGGGAGTAGTATTAGCAGCAAAATTCAAATTAAAATGCCGATTCATGCCAAAATTTTCTTTCCGTGGAATTAAAATGACCCATTTTTATCAGTTCTCTCTCTCTCTCTCTCTATATATATATATATATATATAGATATATATATATATATATATATATATATATATATATAGCAAGGGAGGCGCGAGAGCGCTCTATCCCTTAATAGACTTCAAAAACGGCCTATGCTAGAAATCTCATTTATTTGATCAATCATAACTCAAAAACCAATTAACTAAATTAGTTAAAACTTTGCACAAATTTTTTGTTTGATAGGTTCTATAAGTGTGTAGAATTTCAGCATCATTAGTCAAGGCAACCCAGAGATCCAGAAAGGTCAGGCATGATTTTGTGTTATCCGTGTGTACGTACGTACGTACGTACGTATGTGCCACCCTGTATCTCATCAACTATTCGATGGATTCAGCTGATTTTTGGCAGAGATAGAGGTTCTAGGGTCTAGTTGATGGCATTTTAATTTCAGTTTACCATATACCTTGGTTTTCCAGAGAATTCAAAAAACTTAAAAATGACCATTGTATTGAGGCATAGCATTTACAAAAGTAGTGACATTCCATGATAAATGCCAGTATACTGAAATCATATGCCCTTAATAGGGTTAAGATGAAAATTCATATACACTAAATGTACAAAAGCAAGGAAATTCCCAAATTTTTACACTTTTATTGTCATTAAGGGTATGCGAGCACAACAGGGCTATGTATTTCACACACTTCATCCACTCAGGCATAGAGATTTATACTGTAGTGATGTGATAATGAAATGGTTTGGTTGATATGTAGTCATACCCTTAATTAATGACAATAAAAGTGTGAAAATTTGGGAATTTCCTTGCTTTTGTACATTTAGTGTATATGAATTTTCAGTATACTGGCATTTATCATGGAATATATATATATATATATATATATATATATATATATATATATATATATATATATATATATATATATAACAAGTTTATATTAGAATTCTGTGACAATTCATGTGCACATGATCAATGTTTATTTTATTTAAAGACTTTTATAAGCTGTTACATATGTCAAAAATTGCTTTTAAATATTGTATGAAAATAAACAGGTGCATTATTATGCGTTATAGTGTTGTCTGATGCAAAGATGATCAAACACGATGTGTTTAAAACATCCGCAGGACGTTGGTGCTAACGCAACTTAATCGGGGACCCCCAAACAAGAAAAACTCGCCGTGAACAATAACATTGATTAGAACATACGTATCTAACAATACTAATAAAAAGTTATGTTGCTCTTATTGATGAGAAGAAAACAAGTTGAGGAATTGGACTGGTGTTACTGTAGAACTTTGAAATTTGCTTCCTGCTTTTGCCACTTAGAGGAGGTCGAATTATAAAGAATTTCTTAGTCTTTTTCAATATTGTTTCCGATCGCCCGCCTGTCTCTTTCACTCTCGAATCGATCGACTGACAAACCATCTAAAAGGCAATTCTTTTATTGAGAACTTTTATTGGAGGCGAGTATTATGATTGTTTAGAAAATCACAGACCGTTTCGCATTTTCTGCTATTCTACGATTGGTCAGTAACTTAAAGCCTTCGTTTTATACACGTAAGTAGGTTATACAGTACGGCCATCACATGTGGGGTTGGTCCTATTTCAGGAATAGCACGCCATACTAATTTTTAACCGCTAAGTATAGCTGGCGTACTCGATAACCTTTTTAAATTGTAAACACAATTTGGTCATTCGCTAGATGTTTTGATCTTTTCTATTCATAATTTAAATCGTTCAAAAATTATCCTGAGATATTCCAGATTTCAAATTAAGAGTAGCAGGTACACCGCCGTGATCTGGTTAGAATGACAACTGGAGAAAATATTTGTTTAACTTTACCGAATTATTAGAAAATAATTCTCATACTAGATTGATTATTAAAAACAACTTGTTTAGAACTAAACTTGTGTTGGCAACTTTTTAAAGTTGCCAACACAAGTTTAGTTCTAAACAAGTTGTTTTTAATAATCAATCTAGTATGAGAATTATTTTCTAATAATTCGGTAAAGTTAAACAAATATTTTCTCCAGTTGTCATTCTAACCAGAGAAATATAACATTTAAAATTACAAGTTGAAACATGACAATTAAACTTGCGACATAATTAAAACCGATGCCTTTGTTCTGGGTTTCGTCTAAACTTCTAAATCTTAAAAATAAAATCGTTCGTTTCGAGCAAACATAAAATTTAGCGATACTTGCCATTCCAAAAGTCTGTTGACCTTTCTTTTCTTTCAATTTATTATTCAATTATTAAATAAATTAATTAATATCGCACCAGTAAAATACCCCCTCATGTACTTTTAAAGATAGGTTTCCTTTCGAACAGTTTCAAGTTATTTAGAATTTATTGGAAGAATTAAATCAACATTATTAACTGATAGAGCTAGTCTCTTTAGTTAACGAAGATGTTTTTTTGAATTCTGACTTGAATAAAAAATGTTTATTCTGCCTCTAAATTAAGAAAAGTAAATTTGCGTGAATCCTTCATTGTTATTATCTACTTCAAGGCATTTGAACCGATGGAACAAATTTAATTGAGAACACAAAGACGTTTTCAGGCAAGCGTTATTTGTGTGGAAATATGTTGTTGATCGGAAGGTTTCTTAGGGAAAATAATTTAAAATATTGGCAGGTTTACAATTTTGGCCTTACAAGAAAAGTTAAAAATAACATTTTCAATATGAAGTCAAGTAATAAAAAATCTGTCAGCGCGGTGGTGTTCTTAAAAAAACTACTTCTTTACACTGCGTTTCTTAACGCCTCTGTAAAACGGCAAATGATTTTAACGAAATCGAAACGAATTCCTTTTTTCTTCAATTATTTTAAATTAAAAAATCATATTATCGTCTTGAATGATACAATTCTAGATATAATATAGATATCACCGTATTTGAATAAAACGCCCACCGCTGATTAATTCGAGCAAACGTCCTGTAGTTATCAATGCGAGAAAACAGTTTGAGTGATGATATTATAATGGCATCTGTGTCTAACTGAACTGACATTTCATTTCTCAAAGATAAGACGTATTGTACATTTTTTTTTTCAATCACCAGAAAAATTGAGAATTATTGCCTAATTGTCACGTTAACTCGACAACACGTGACCTGTTTGGTCACCGTTGGTAGATTGTGCATTAGTGTAAACATTATCTGAAACCGATTGCGAAAGTAAATAATTTAAAACTACATTAAAATGTAGTTTATAGAAGATGTATTAGATTTGAAAAAATTCTATAACTATTTAGAAAACATTCATATTTATAACATATTTTTACACGTTTCCCATTATTAACAAAACTATTTGATATCAACTCAATCTATATGATAGTAAAATTTATTTTTGTGTGTGATTGAAAATGAAATGAAAATGTACTGCCTGTACAGTGATTGAACTCACATCCTTCAGATTAATATACTTGTGTGTTTAATACACTCCACGCCCACCACTTCTCGTCTCATACGCCCCGTGCAAATAAGCAAACAATTAAACAACCAAGAAAGAAAGATTATCAGAGTGTTGGTGTTATGTAGATAGATAGGTATTGACGTCATTATTTATGTAGGGATCCGGTTAGATTTCAACCAACGCACCGGGCATGACACTGAACTATCGCGGACATTAGTGAGCAAGAACTATCGCGGACATTAGTGAGCAAGAACTATCGCGGATATTAGTGAGCAAGAACTATCGCGGACATTAGTGAGCAAGAACTATCGCGGACATTAGTGAGCAAGAACTATCGCGGACATTAGTGAGCAAGAACTATCGCGGATATAAGTGAGCAAGAACTATCGCGGATATTAGTGAGCAAGAACTATCGCGGATATTAGTGAGCAAGAACTATCGCGGATATTAGTGAGCAAGAACTATCGCGGACATTAGTGAGCAAGAACTATCGCGGACATTAGTGAGCAAGAACTATCGCGGACATTAGTGAGCAAGAACTATCGCGGATATTAGTGAGCAAGAACTATCGCGGACATTAGTGAGCAAGAACTATCGCGGACATTAGTGAGCAAGAACTATCGCGGACATTAGTGAGCAAGAACTATCGCGGACATTAGTTAGCAAGAACTATCGCGGACATTAGTGAGCAAGAACTATCGCGGATATTAGTGAGCAAGAACTATCGCGGACATTAGTGAGCAAGAACTATCGCGGATATTAGTGAGCAAGAACTATCGCGGACATTAGTGAGCAAGAAATCCATCAGTCCTTTTTATCTTTTAAAATGTCTTTTCTTTCTTTCTATCCACCATACATCTAACCTTATCAATTACTCAAAAACAGTCAACACCAAAACGATTCTGATTATGACCTGAAACTACATCAGGTGATGTTCTAACGTGTGAGATTCGAAGAGAATGTAGAATTACCAGGTCAACTCTGATCCGGAGTGGAAGTACCTGTTAGCGTTCAACCTATGGATCAAATATAATCTCTCTGGGTGTGACATGAAACTGTGACCGGGGCGAGGCTGTACTTTGGGAGTTTAGTTGCCATGATTTCCATGTACATTCTAACCTTTGTAGTAGTACACATTAGGGTCAAATCGATTGGCTAAATGCATCGTATAGAGATTGTTTGTTTACATAATATATACGTACAAAAGAAATCAATCTATAAATATTTGAACATATATATATATATAATATTATTTAAAAAAGGAAAAAAAAACGTATCAATCTGTATAGAATGGAGATATGACATGTGGAAAGGAGGCATGATATGTGGAAAAGAGATATGATATGTGAAAAGAAGATATGATATGTGAAAAGAAGATATGATATGTGAAAAGAAGATATGATATGTGAAAAGAAGATATGATATGTGAAAAGAAGATATGATATGTGAAAAGAAGATATGATATGTGAAAAGAAGATATGATATGTGAAAAGAAGATATGATATGTGAAAAGAAGATATGATATGTGAAAAGAAGATATGATATGTGAAAAGAAGATATGATATGTGAAAAGAAGATATGATATGTGAAAAGAAGATATGATATGTGAAAAGAAGATATGATATGTGGACTTGAAAGCGTCGTTTGTTATTTAGCGTTATTTAATAGCGATACCAAACATCTATTTCAAACGTCTGATTGGCTGAGTTTGTCTCTTACGCATGACAAGACACAATT
This sequence comes from Sepiola atlantica, assembly GCA_963556195.1. Taxonomy (NCBI): domain Eukaryota; kingdom Metazoa; phylum Mollusca; class Cephalopoda; order Sepiida; family Sepiolidae; genus Sepiola; species Sepiola atlantica. The sequence continues at coordinate 56,784,247 of OY744519.1, forward strand.
TCTATTCTCTATGAATCATTAAATAGTTTAAGATGACAGCTTCACCGTCACGCAAGGGCGAGTTTAAACGCTTGCTTTGGTAAGGTGTTCCTGTTTCACAGTATATCAAACCTTTTTATGTCATCTAATGTCAACACGCATTACGTAAGGTAAACGATTGAAATAGTCTCCAATGTAGATGACAAAGATATATATGTATGTGATCATTGCCACTTTTTTTTAACAGCCCAGTTTTACTCTATACAAGTCTTGCTAGATTGAATGCCACACGACAATACTGGCTTCAGTTTGTACATAGCTATGTACTCCTGTTTGACACTCGCGTAGTTAGTTGCTGGCATTGGATTGGCCGTTTGGCTAAGATCAAAGTGTAGTATCTGTTCCGATGGATACAGAACCCCATAGCCTGGTATTGTCTTGGCCTTCGGGGCTGGATTTACGCCGGTCTATGGGTCTGTCCTGTGCAGTTCTAGGAGGTCCACCCTCCCAGGCTTCGCCTCCCCTCTTTGGGGAGGAGTAAGTTTATCGCTTACTGCCTGAGGCTCCCCTACCGGGGAATGCCGACGGGGCTACCCAGGCAATTTTTAATGGCCAGAGTGCTCACCTCTCGGGCGCTGGCTTTTCAAA